>JABJUM010000076.1:0-318371 GCA_016169955.1 Phytophthora vignae f. sp. vignae | reverse complement strand
CGAGACACTGCCAGTGCCACTAGACACCGACACCGCGCCGCCCGTAGACGAGCTGCTAGAACCACCCGACACAGACACGCTGCCCGCCGCTGCAGACGCCTCGCCAGACTGCACCGACACGTCGCCGCTGCTACCCGACCCCGAAGAACCGGAAGACAGCGTCACCACGCCCGACGCCGCATCCACCGACGCGCCGCTCCCGATCGTCGCAGAACCGCTCAATGCGTCTCCGCTCACAGAGGCACCGCTAGTGAAGCTCACGCCGCCGCTGCCCAGCAAGCCCGCGCCCGAAGAAATGTCCACGACACCGCCAGTACCAGCCTCGCTCGCGCCGCCAGTCAGACCAATGCCGCCTCCGGTCGCAGCGCCAGACGAACCAGCACCGCCAGACAACACCACACCGCCAGCAACACCAGATGATGCACCCAGCGATCCGCCGCGTACGCTCACCGAACCGCCGCCCACACTGCTGTCCGTACTACCACCGGCGGTGACATCCACCGAGCCACCGACAGCACTGCGACGAACACCGCTCGACAAGCTCACCGCGCCGTCCTCGCCGGACGACACAGCCACGGAGCCCCCGCGCGTGCTCGTACTACTGCCAGTCGAGCCGCCACGGATTTCCACGTCGCCTGCGTCCGACGAGACAGAATCGCCGCTCGACACGACCACAGACCCGCTCGAGCCGCTTGCACTGGTGCCCGACGCAACCAACAACGAGCCCGAGGCGCCGGAGTCGGCACTGCCCGTGTGAACGCCCACGTCGCCACTCGTGCTCGAGCCCGTCGCGGCTGCGCTCGCCACATTGACGCTGCCACTGGTCGCACCGATGCCACTCACCAGCGACACCGCGCCGCCAGCAGATGAGTCGCTACTGCTTCCGCCACGCACCGACACAGACCCGCCGCTGGACCCGACACTAGACCCGCCAACCACGTCCACTGACCCGGACGTGCTGTCGAGCGAGTCGCCAGTACCCAGCGTCACGTTGCCGGACACGCCACTCGATGAAGCGCCGCTCCTCACATTCACAGACCCGCTGACACCAGAAACAGCAGACGTACCCACCGTCACGTCACCGCTGGAGGCA
Organism: Phytophthora vignae f. sp. vignae; assembly: GCA_016169955.1. Classification (NCBI taxonomy): domain Eukaryota; phylum Oomycota; class Peronosporomycetes; order Peronosporales; family Peronosporaceae; genus Phytophthora; species Phytophthora vignae. The sequence goes on along the minus strand of JABJUM010000076.1, from coordinate 317,278 downwards.
GCCGCGTCACTGCCGCCGCCGCTCAGCACCGACACGGACCCGCCCTGCATCACGCCAGAACCGCCGGACACAGACACCACGCCGCCGGCGATGTTTCCTGCAGACCTGCCGCCCTCCAACCGAACGGCGCCTGCTATGGCACCAGTCGAAGACGATGTCGACAGTGACGAACCGCCCGTCAACACGACGCCGCCTGCAGCGGATACAGCGCTCGAGCCGCTCTGCACGACCACATCGCCGCCGTCAGCCGCGGACGGACCCACCGACAAGCTGATGCTGCCAGCCGAAGCAGCGCTGCCAGCTTCAGACGCAGAGCCCGACGAAATCCATACACCGCCCGACGCCGAGCCCGACGCACTTGCCAGACGCACGTCGCCGCTGCTGCTCGGGCCTTCTCCGCTGCGCAACGCCAGCGACGCGCCGTTGCCCGACGTGCTTGCGCCGCCAGACACCGTCACGTCACCGCCCGTCGCGCCAGCACCACCGGCCAAAGCCAACGAGCCACCCACGTCGGCCGAGCTGCGACCGCCGGACACGCGCACCGACCCGCTAGCACCTGCAGCCTCGCCGCCAGATACGCTCACCCACCCGCTCGACTGCGTCGACGACGCACCAGAACCGATCGACACAGCGCCAGACGAACCGGTCTCGACCGACCCACTCGTCAACGACACCGCGCCACTGCTCACGGCGCCCGAACCGCCGCCCGACCCGAGCGCCACCGCGCCGCTCACCGTAGACGCACCGCCACCACTCAGGATCGTCACGCTGCCGCCCGTCAACGAATCCGACGCGCCGCCCAACACAGATACACTGGAGCCCTCACCCGTAGCGGACGAGCCACCAGCCACCTCGATGGACCCCGCGCTGGCGTCTCCAGACCCGCTTCCGATACGGACGGACCCGCTAGACACGCTGCTAGCGCTGCTGCGCACGTCAACGCTGCCACTCGAACCGCCGGACACGACGCTCGTAGAAACGGTCACGCCGCCACTGCTCACAGCGCCGCCGCCGCTCGTCAGCAACACCGAACCGCCCACACTCGCCGCAGACGACCCGCCATCGATCGACACGTCGCCGCCCGCGCCCTGAGCGTTCGCAGATCCGACGACCCTCACCGTCTGAGCTGCGGTTGCGCTGTCCACACTGCCGCCACGCAACTCCACATCGCTGCCAACAACACCGCTGTCGCCCTGGACGAGGCTCAGGCTGCCGCCAGAACCGCTACGGACGAACACACCGCTGCCATCAGCGGAGCTGCCGGAGGCACCGCTCGACACAGTCACGTCCCCGCCGACGCCGCTTGAAGACGACCCGCCCGACACGCGCACAGCACCGCCAGACTCACTCGACGACGAAGACCCGCCGCTCACATCCACGGAACCGGAAGACCCCGTCAGCGAACTGCCGCCGCTCACAAGAACACTGCCTCCCGACCCCGCTGCGCCGCTAGCACCGCCCGCCACGCTCAGCAAACCACCGGACCCCGTACTACTAGATCCGCTGGCCACACGCACAGCACCGGATGCGCCGTCCACCGCGTCGCCAGACTCAACCGACACAGCGCCAGATGCAGATGCACCGCTAGAAACACCGCTTCCGACCGACACAACGCCGCTCGAGACACTGCCAGTGCCACTAGACACCGACACCGCGCCGCCCGTAGACGAGCTGCTAGAACCACCCGACACAGACACGCTGCCCGCCGCTGCAGACGCCTCGCCAGACTGCACCGACACGTCGCCGCTGCTACCCGACCCCGAAGAACCGGAAGACAGCGTCACCACGCCCGACGCCGCATCCACCGACGCGCCGCTCCCGATCGTCGCAGAACCGCTCAATGCGTCTCCGCTCACAGAGGCACCGCTAGTGAAGCTCACGCCGCCGCTGCCCAGCAAGCCCGCGCCCGAAGAAATGTCCACGACACCGCCAGTACCAGCCTCGCTCGCGCCGCCAGTCAGACCAATGCCGCCTCCGGTCGCAGCGCCAGACGAACCAGCACCGCCAGACAACACCACACCGCCAGCAACACCAGATGATGCACCCAGCGATCCGCCGCGTACGCTCACCGAACCGCCGCCCACACTGCTGTCCGTACTACCACCGGCGGTGACATCCACCGAGCCACCGACAGCACTGCGACGAACACCGCTCGACAAGCTCACCGCGCCGTCCTCGCCGGACGACACAGCCACAGAGCCCCCGCGCGTGCTCGTACTACTGCCAGTCGAGCCGCCACGGATTTTCACGTCGCCTGCGTCCGACGAGACAGAATCGCCGCTCGACACGACCACAGACCCGCTCGAGCCGCTTGCACTGGTGCCCGACGCAACCAACAACGAGCCCGAGGCGCCGGAGTCGGCACTGCCCGTGTGAACGCCCACGTCGCCACTCGTGCTCGAGCCCGTCGCGGCTGCGCTCGCCACATTGACGCTGCCACTGGTCGCACCGATGCCACTCACCAGCGACACCGCGCCGCCAGCAGATGAGTCGCTACTGCTTCCGCCACGCACCGACACAGACCCACCGCTGGACGCGACACTAGACCCGCCAACCACGTCCACTGACCCGGACGTGCTGTCGAGCGAGTCGCCAGTACCCAGCGTCACGTTGCCGGACACGCCACTCGATGAAGCGCCGCTCCTCACATTCACAGACCCGCTGACACCAGAAACAGCAGACGTACCCACCGTCACGTCACCGCTGGAGGCAGCCGCGTCACTGCCGCCGCCGCTCAGCACCCATACGGACCCGCCCTGCATCACGCCAGAACCGCCGGACACAGACACCACGCCGCCGGCGATGTTTCCTGCAGACCTGCCGCCCTCCAACCGAACGGCGCCTGCTATGGCACCAGTCGAAGACGATGTCGACAGTGACGAACCGCCCGTCAACACGACGCCGCCTGCAGCGGATACAGCGCTCGAGCCGCTCTGCACGACCACATCGCCGCCGTCAGCCGCGGACGGACCCACCGACAAGCTGATGCTGCCAGCCGAAGCAGCGCTGCCAGCTTCAGACGCAGAGCCCGACGAAATCCATACACCGCCCGACGCCGAGCCCGACGCACTTGCCAGACGCACATCGCCGCTGCTGCTCGGGCCTTCTCCGCTGCGCAACGCCAGCGACGCGCCGTTGCCCGACGTGCTTGCGCCGCCAGACACCGTCACGTCACCGCCCGTCGCGCCAGCACCACCGGCCAAAGCCAACGAGCCACCCACGTCGGCCGAGCTGCGACCGCCGGACACGCGCACCGACCCGCTAGCACCTGCAGCCTCGCCGCCAGATACGCTCACCCACCCGCTCGACTGCGTCGACGACGCACCAGAACCGATCGACACAGCGCCAGACGAACCGGTCTCGACCGACCCACTCGTCAACGACACCGCGCCACTGCTCACGGAACCCGAACCGCCGCCCGACCCGAGCGTCACCGCGCCGCTCACCGTAGACGCACCAGCACCGCTCAGGATCGTCACGCTGCCGCCCGTCAACGAATCCGACGCGCCGCCCAACACAGATACGCTGGAGCCCTCACCCGTAGCGGACGAGCCACCAGCCACCTCGATGGACCCCGCGCTGGCGTCTCCAGACCCGCTTCCGATACGGACGGACCCGCTAGACACGCTGCTAGCGCTGCTGCGCACGTCAACGCTGCCACTCGAACCGCCGGACACGACGCTCGTAGAAACGGTCACGCCGCCACTGCTCACAGCGCCGCCGCCGCTCGTCAGCAACACCGAACCGCCCACACTCGCCGCAGACGACCCGCCATCGATCGACACGTCGCCGCCCGCGCCCTGAGCGTTCGCAGATCCGACGACCCTCACCGTCTGAGCTGCGGTTGCGCTGTCCACACTGCCGCCACGCAACTCCACATCGCTGCCAACAACACCGCTGTCGCCCTGGACGAGGCTCAGGCTGCCGCCAGAACCGCTACGGACGAACACACCGCTGCCATCAGCGGAGCTGCCGGAGGCACCGCTCGACACAGTCACGTCCCCGCCGACGCCGCTTGAAGACGACCCGCCCGACACGCGCACAGCACCGCCAGACTCACTCGACGACGAAGACCCGCCGCTCACAAGAACACTGCCTCCCGACCCCGCTGCGCCGCTAGCACCGCCCGCCACGCTCAGCAAACCACCGGACCCCGTACTACTAGATCCGCTGGCCACACGCACAGCACCGGATGCGCCGTCCACCGCGTCGCCAGACTCAACCGACACAGCGCCAGATGCAGATGCACCGCTAGAAACACCGCTTCCGACCGACACAACGCCGCTCGAGACACTGCCAGTGCCACTAGACACCGACACCGCGCCGCTCGAGACACTGCCAGTGCCACTAGACACCGACACCGCGCCGCCCGTAGACGAGCTGCTAGAACCACCCGACACAGACACGCTGCCCGCCGCTGTAGACGCCTCGCCAGACTGCACCGACACGTCGCCGCTGCTACCCGACCCCGAAGAACCGGAAGACAGCGTCACCACGCCCGACGCCGCATCCACCGACGCGCCGCTCCCGATCGTCGCAGAACCGCTCAATGCGTCTCCGCTCACAGAGGCACCGCTCGTCAAGCTCACGCCGCCGCTGCCCAGCAAGCCCGCGCCCGAAGAAATGTCCACGACACCGCCAGTACCAGCCTCGCTCGCGCCGCCAGTCAGACCAATGCCGCCTCCGGTCGCAGCGCCAGACGAACCAGCACCGCCAGACAACACCACACCGCCAGCAACACCAGATGATGCACCCAGCGATCCGCCGCGTACGCTCACCGAACCGCCGCCCACACTGCTGTCCGTACTACCACCGGCGGTGACATCCACCGAGCCACCGACAGCACTGCGACGAACACCGCTCGACAAGCTGACCGCGCCGTCCTCGCCGGACGACACAGCCACAGAGCCCCCGCGCGTGCTCGTACTACTGCCAGTCGAGCCGCCACGGATTTCCACGTCGCCTGCGTCCGACGAGACAGAATCGCCGCTCGACACGACCACAGACCCGCTCGAGCCGCTTGCACTGGTGCCCGACGCAACCAACAACGAGCCCGAGGCGCCGGAGTCGGCACTGCCCGTGTGAACGCCCACGTCGCCACTCGTGCTCGAGCCCGTCGCGGCTGCGCTCGCCACATTGACGCTGCCACTGGTCGCACCGATGCCACTCACCAGCGACACCGCGCCGCCAGCAGATGAGTCGCTACTGCTTCCGCCACGCACCGACACAGACCCGCCGCTGGACGCGACACTAGACCCGCCAACCACGTCCACTGACCCGGACGTGCTGTCGAGCGAGTCGCCAGTACCCAGCGTCACGTTGCCGGACACGCCACTCGATGAAGCGCCGCTCCTCACATTCACAGACCCGCTGACACCAGAAACAGCAGACGTACCCACCGTCACGTCACCGCTGGAGGCAGCCGCGTCACTGCCGCCGCCGCTCAGCACCCATACGGACCCGCCCTGCATCACGCCAGAACCGCCGGACACAGACACCACGCCGCCGGCGATGTTTCCTGCAGACCTGCCGCCCTCCAACCGAACGGCGCCTGCTATGGCACCAGTCGAAGACGATGTCGACAGTGACGAACCGCCCGTCAACACGACGCCGCCTGCAGCGGATACAGCGCTCGAGCCGCTCTGCACGACCACATCGCCGCCGTCAGCCGCGGACGGACCCACCGACAAGCTGATGCTGCCAGCCGAAGCAGCGCTGCCCGATTCAGACGCAGAGCCCGACGATATCCATACATCGCCCGACGCCGAGCCCGACGCACTTGCCAGACGCACATCGCCGCTGCTGCTCGGGCCTTCTCCGCTGCGCAACGCCAGCGACGCGCCGTTGCCCGACGTGCTTGCGCCGCCAGACACCGTCACGTCACCGCCCGTCGCGCCAGCACCACCGGCCAAAGCCAACGAGCCACCCACGTCGGCCGAGCTGCGACCGCCGGACACGCGCACCGACCCGCTAGCACCTGCAGCCTCGCCGCCAGATACGCTCACCGACCCGCTCGACTGCGTCGACGACGCACCAGAACCGATCGACACAGCGCCAGACGAACCGGTTTCGACCGACCCACTCGTCAACGACACCGCGCCACTGCTCACGGCGCCCGCACCGCCGCCCGCACCGCCGCCCGACCCGAGCGCCACCGCGCCGCTCACCGTTGACGCACCGCCACCGCTCAGGATCGTCACGCTGCCGCCCGTCAACGAATCCGACGCGCCGCCCAACACAGATACGCTGGAGCCCTCACCCGTAGCGGACGAGCCACCAGCCACCTCGATGGACCCCGCGCTGGCGTCTCCAGACCCGCTTCCGATACGGACGGACCCGCTAGACACGCTGCTAGCGCTGCTGCGCACGTCAACGCTGCCACTCGAACCGCCGGACACGACGCTCGTAGAAACGGTCACGCCGCCACTGCTCACAGCGCCGCCGCCGCTCGTCAGCAACACCGAACCGCCCACACTCGCCGCAGACGACCCGCCATCGATCGACACGTCGCCGCCCGCGCCCTGAGCGTTCGCAGATCCGACGACCCTCACCGTCTGAGCTGCGGTTGCGCTGTCCACACTGCCGCCACGCAACTCCACATCGCTGCCGACAGCGCTGCTGTCGCCCTGGATGAGGCTCAGGCTGCCGCCAGAACCGCTACGGACGAACACACCGCTGCCACCAGCGGAGCTGCCGAGGCGCCGCTCGAGACAGTCACAGTCCCCACCGACGTCCGCTGGAAGACGATCCCGCCCGACACGCGCACCGCACCGCCAGACTCAGCTCGATGAGGAAGACCCGCCGCTCACATCCACGGAACCGGAAGACCCCGTCAGCGAACTGCCGCCGCTCACAAGAACACTGCCTCCCGACCCCGCTGCGCCGCTAGCACCGCCCACCACGCTCAGCAAACCACCGGACCCCGTTGTACTCGATCCGCTGGTCACACGCACAGAACCGGATGCGCCGTCCACCGCGTCGCCAGACTCAACCGACACAGCGCCAGATGCAGATGCATCGCTAGCAATGCCGCTTCCGACCGACACAACGCCGCTCGAGACACTGCCAGTGCCACTAGACACCGACACCGCGCCGCCCGTAGACGAGCTGCTAGAACCACCCGACACAGACACGCTGCCCGCCGCTGCAGACGCCTCGCCAGACTGCACCGACACGTCGCCGCTGCTACCCGACCCCGAAGAACCGGAAGACAGCGTCACCACGCCCGACGCCGCATCCACCGACGCGCCGCTCCCGATCGTCGCAGAACCGCTCAATGCGTCTCCGCTCACAGAGGCACCGCTAGTGAAGCTCACGCCGCCGCTGCCCAGCAAGCCCGCGCCCGAAGAAATGTCCACGACACCGCCAGTACCAGCCTCGCTCGCGCCGCCAGTCAGACCAATGCCGCCTCCGGTCGCAGCGCCAGACGAACCAGCACCGCCAGACAACACCACACCGCCAGCAACACCAGATGATGCACCCAGCGATCCGCCGCGTACGCTCACCGAACCGCCGCCCACACTGCTGTCCGTACTACCACCGGCGGTGACATCCACCGAGCCACCGACAGCACTGCGACGAACACCGCTCGACAAGCTGCACCGCGCCGTCCTCGCCGGACGACACAGCCACAGAGCCCCCGCGCGTGCTCGTACTACTGCCAGTCGAGCCGCCACGGATTTCCACGTCGCCTGCGTCCGACGAGACAGAATCGCCGCTCGACACGACCACAGACCCGCTCGAGCCGCTTGCACTGGTGCCCGACGCAACCAACAACGAGCCCGAGGCGCCGGAGTCGGCACTGCCCGTGTGAACGCCCACGTCGCCACTCGTGCTCGAGCCCGTCGCGGCTGCGCTCGCCACATTGACGCTGCCACTGGTCGCACCGATGCCACTCACCAGCGACACCGCGCCGCCAGCAGATGAGTCGCTACTGCTTCCGCCACGCACCGACACAGACCCGCCGCTGGACGCGACACTAGACCCGCCAACCACGTCCACTGACCCGGACGTGCTGTCGAGCGAGTCGCCAGTACCCAGCGTCACGTTGCCGGACACGCCACTCGATGAAGCGCCGCTCCTCACATTCACAGACCCGCTGACACCAGAAACAGCAGACGTACCCACCGTCACGTCACCGCTGGAGGCAGCCGCGTCACTGCCGCCGCCGCTCAGCACCCATACGGACCCGCCCTGCATCACGCCAGAACCGCCGGACACAGACACCACGCCGCCGGCGATGTTTCCTGCAGACCTGCCGCCCTCCAACCGAACGGCGCCTGCTATGGCACCAGTCGAAGACGATGTCGACAGTGACGAACCGCCCGTCAACACGACGCCGCCTGCAGCGGATACAGCGCTCGAGCCGCTCTGCACGACCACATCGCCGCCGTCAGCCGCGGACGGACCCACCGACAAGCTGATGCTGCCAGCCGAAGCAGCGCTGCCCGATTCAGACGCAGAGCCCGACGAAATCCATACACCGCCCGACGCCGAGCCCGACGCACTTGCCAGACGCACATCGCCGCTGCTGCTCGGGCCTTCTCCGCTGCGCAACGCCAGCGACGCGCCGTTGCCCGACGTGCTTGCGCCGCCAGACACCGTCACGTCACCGCCCGTCGCGCCAGCACCACCGGCCAAAGCCAACGAGCCACCCACGTCGGCCGAGCTGCGACCGCCGGACACGCGCACCGACCCGCTAGCACCTGCAGCCTCGCCGCCAGATACGCTCACCGACCCGCTCGACTGCGTCGACGACGCACCAGAACCGATCGACACAGCGCCAGACGAACCGGTCTCGACCGACCCACTCGTCAACGACACCGCGCCACTGCTCACGGCGCCCGCACCGCCGCCCGACCCGAGCGCCACCGCGCCGCTCACCGTTGACGCACCGCCACCGCTCAGGATCGTCACGCTGCCGCCCGTCAACGAATCCGACGCGCCGCCCAACACAGATACGCTGGAGCCCTCACCCGTAGCGGACGAGCCACCAGCCACCTCGATGGACCCCGCGCTGGCGTCTCCAGACCCGCTTCCGATACGGACGGACCCGCTAGACACGCTGCTAGCGCTGCTGCGCACGTCAACGCTGCCACTCGAACCGCCGGACACGACGCTCGTAGAAACGGTCACGCCGCCACTGCTCACAGCGCCGCCGCCGCTCGTCAGCAACACCGAACCGCCCACACTCGCCGCAGACGACCCGCCATCGATCGACACGTCGCCGCCCGCGCCCTGAGCGTTCGCAGATCCGACGACCCTCACCGTCTGAGCTGCGGTTGCGCTGTCCACACTGCCGCCACGCAACTCCACATCGCTGCCGACAGCGCTGCTGTCGCCCTGGATGAGGCTCAGGCCGCCAGAACCGCTACGGACGAACACACCGCTGCCATCAGCGGAGCTGCCGGAGGCACCGCTCGACACAGTCACGTCCCCGCCGACGCCGCTTGAAGACGACCCGCCCGACACGCGCACAGCACCGCCAGACTCACTCGACGACGAAGACCCGCCGCTCACATCCACGGAACCGGAAGACCCCGTCAGCGAACTGCCGCCGCTCACAAGAACACTGCCTCCCGACCCCGCTGCGCCGCTAGCACCGCCCGCCACGCTCAGCAAACCACCGGACCCCGTACTACTAGATCCGCTGGCCACACGCACAGCACCGGATGCGCCGTCCACCGCGTCGCCAGACTCAACCGACACAGCGCCAGATGCAGATGCACCGCTAGAAACACCGCTTCCGACCGACACAACGCCGCTCGAGACACTGCCAGTGCCACTAGACACCGACACCGCGCCGCCCGTAGACGAGCTGCTAGAACCACCCGACACAGACACGCTGCCCGCCGCTGTAGACGCCTCGCCAGACTGCACCGACACGTCGCCGCTGCTACCCGACCCCGAAGAACCGGAAGACAGCGTCACCACGCCCGACGCCGCATCCACCGACGCGCCGCTCCCGATCGTCGCAGAACCGCTCAATGCGTCTCCGCTCACAGAAGCACCGCTCGTCAAGCTCACGCCGCCGCTGCCCAGCAAGCCCGCGCCCGAAGAAATGTCCACGACACCGCCAGTACCAGCCTCGCTCGCGCCGCCAGTCAGACCAATGCCGCCTCCGGTCGCAGCGCCAGACGAACCAGCACCGCCAGACAACACCACACCGCCAGCAACACCAGATGATGCACCCAGCGATCCGCCGCGTACGCTCACCGAACCGCCGCCCACACTGCTGTCCGTACTACCACCGGCGGTGACATCCACCGAGCCACCGACAGCACTGCGACGAACACCGCTCGACAAGCTGACCGCGCCGTCCTCGCCGGACGACACAGCCACAGAGCCCCCGCGCGTGCTCGTACTACTGCCAGTCGAGCCGCCACGGATTTCCACGTCGCCTGCGTCCGACGAGACAGAATCGCCGCTCGACACGACCACAGACCCGCTCGAGCCGCTTGCACTGGTGCCCGACGCAACCAACAACGAGCCCGAGGCGCCGGAGTCGGCACTGCCCGTGTGAACGCCCACGTCGCCACTCGTGCTCGAGCCCGTCGCGGCTGCGCTCGCCACATTGACGCTGCCACTGGTCGCACCGATGCCACTCACCAGCGACACCGCGCCGCCAGCAGATGAGTCGCTACTGCTTCCGCCACGCACCGACACAGACCCGCCGCTGGACCCGACACTAGACCCGCCAACCACGTCCACTGACCCGGACGTGCTGTCGAGCGAGTCGCCAGTACCCAGCGTCACGTTGCCGGACACGCCACTCGATGAAGCGCCGCTCCTCACATTCACAGACCCGCTGACACCAGAAACAGCAGACGTACCCACCGTCACGTCACCGCTGGAGGCAGCCGCGTCACTGCCGCCGCCGCTCAGCACCCATACGGACCCGCCCTGCATCACGCCAGAACCGCCGGACACAGACACCACGCCGCCGGCGATGTTTCCTGCAGACCTGCCGCCCTCCAACCGAACGGCGCCTGCTATGGCACCAGTCGAAGACGATGTCGACAGTGACGAACCGCCCGTCAACACGACGCCGCCTGCAGCGGATACAGCGCTCGAGCCGCTCTGCACGACCACATCGCCGCCGTCAGCCGCGGACGGACCCACCGACAAGCTGATGCTGCCAGCCGAAGCAGCGCTGCCCGATTCAGACGCAGAGCCCGACGAAATCCATACACCGCCCGACGCCGAGCCCGACGCACTTGCCAGACGCACATCGCCGCTGCTGCTCGGGCCTTCTCCGCTGCGCAACGCCAGCGACGCGCCGTTGCCCGACGTGCTTGCGCCGCCAGACACCGTCACGTCACCGCCCGTCGCGCCAGCACCACCGGCCAAAGCCAACGAGCCACCCACGTCGGCCGAGCTGCGACCGCCGGACACGCGCACCGACCCGCTAGCACCTGCAGCCTCGCCGCCAGATACGCTCACCCACCCGCTCGACTGCGTCGACGACGCACCAGAACCGATCGACACAGCGCCAGACGAACCGGTCTCGACCGACCCACTCGTCAACGACACCGCGCCACTGCTCACGGCGCCCGAACCGCCGCCCGACCCGAGCGTCACCGCGCCGCTCACCGTTGACGCACCAGCACCGCTCAGAATCGTCACGCTGCCGCCCGTCAACGAATCCGACGCGCCGCCCAACACAGACACGCTGGAGCCCTCACCCGTAGCGGACGAGCCACCAGCCACCTCGATGGACCCCGCGCTGGCGTCTCCAGACCCGCTTCCGATACGGACGGACCCGCTAGACACGCTGCTAGCGCTGCTGCGCACGTCAACGCTGCCACTCGAACCGCCGGACACGACGCTCGTAGAAACGGTCACGCCGCCACTGCTCACGGCGCCGCCGCCGCTCGTCAGCAACACCGAACCGCCCACACTCGCCGCAGACGACCCGCCATCGATCGACACGTCGCCGCCCGCGCCCTGAGCGTTCGCAGATCCGACGACCCTCACCGTCTGAGCTGCGGTTGCGCTGTCCACACTGCCGCCACGCAACTCCACATCGCTGCCAACAACACCGCTGTCGCCCTGGACGAGGCTCAGGCTGCCGCCAGAACCGCTACGGACGAACACACCGCTGCCATCAGCGGAGCTGCCGGAGGCACCGCTCGACACAGTCACGTCCCCGCCGACGCCGCTTGAAGACGACCCGCCCGACACGCGCACAGCACCGCCAGACTCACTCGACGACGAAGACCCGCCGCTCACATCCACGGAACCGGAAGACCCCGTCAGCGAACTGCCGCCGCTCACAAGAACACTGCCTCCCGACCCCGCTGCGCCGCTAGCACCGCCCGCCACGCTCAGCAAACCACCGGACCCCGTACTACTAGATCCGCTGGCCACACGCACAGCACCGGATGCGCCGTCCACCGCGTCGCCAGACTCAACCGACACAGCGCCAGATGCAGATGCACCGCTAGAAACACCGCTTCCGACCGACACAACGCCGCTCGAGACACTGCCAGTGCCACTAGACACCGACACCGCGCCGCCCGTAGACGAGCTGCTAGAACCACCCGACACAGACACGCTGCCCGCCGCTGTAGACGCCTCGCCAGACTGCACCGACACGTCGCCGCTGCTACCCGACCCCGAAGAACCGGAAGACAGCGTCACCACGCCCGACGCCGCATCCACCGACGCGCCGCTCCCGATCGTCGCAGAACCGCTCAATGCGTCTCCGCTCACAGAAGCACCGCTCGTCAAGCTCACGCCGCCGCTGCCCAGCAAGCCCGCGCCCGAAGAAATGTCCACGACACCGCCAGTACCAGCCTCGCTCGCGCCGCCAGTCAGACCAATGCCGCCTCCGGTCGCAGCGCCAGACGAACCAGCACCGCCAGACAACACCACACCGCCAGCAACACCAGATGATGCACCCAGCGATCCGCCGCGTACGCTCACCGAACCGCCGCCCACACTGCTGTCCGTACTACCACCGGCGGTGACATCCACCGAGCCACCGACAGCACTGCGACGAACACCGCTCGACAAGCTGACCGCGCCGTCCTCGCCGGACGACACAGCCACAGAGCCCCCGCGCGTGCTCGTACTACTGCCAGTCGAGCCGCCACGGATTTCCACGTCGCCTGCGTCCGACGAGACAGAATCGCCGCTCGACACGACCACAGACCCGCTCGAGCCGCTTGCACTGGTGCCCGACGCAACCAACAACGAGCCCGAGGCGCCGGAGTCGGCACTGCCCGTGTGAACGCCCACGTCGCCACTCGTGCTCGAGCCCGTCGCGGCTGCGCTCGCCACATTGACGCTGCCACTGGTCGCACCGATGCCACTCACCAGCGACACCTCTGCCGCCAGCAGATGAGTCGCTACTGCTTCCGCCACGCACCGACACAGACCCGCCGCTGGACCCGACACTAGACCCGCCAACCACGTCCACTGACCCGGACGTGCTGTCGAGCGAGTCGCCAGTACCCAGCGTCACGTTGCCGGACACGCCACTCGATGAAGCGCCGCTCCTCACATTCACAGACCCGCTGACACCAGAAACAGCAGACGTACCCACCGTCACGTCACCGCTGGAGGCAGCCGCGTCACTGCCGCCGCCGCTCAGCACCCATACGGACCCGCCCTGCATCACGCCAGAACCGCCGGACACAGACACCACGCCGCCGGCGATGTTTCCTGCAGACCTGCCGCCCTCCAACCGAACGGCGCCTGCTATGGCACCAGTCGAAGACGATGTCGACAGTGACGAACCGCCCGTCAACACGACGCCGCCTGCAGCGGATACAGCGCTCGAGCCGCTCTGCACGACCACATCGCCGCCGTCAGCCGCGGACGGACCCACCGACAAGCTGATGCTGCCAGCCGAAGCAGCGCTGCCCGATTCAGACGCAGAGCCCGACGAAATCCATACACCGCCCGACGCCGAGCCCGACGCACTTGCCAGACGCACATCGCCGCTGCTGCTCGGGCCTTCTCCGCTGCGCAACGCCAGCGACGCGCCGTTGCCCGACGTGCTTGCAGCCGCCAGACACCGTCACGTCACCGCCCGTCGCGCCAGCACCACCGGCCAAAGCCAACGAGCCACCCACGTCGGCCGAGCTGCGACCGCCGGACACGCGCACCGACCCGCTAGCACCTGCAGCCTCGCCGCCAGATACGCTCACCCACCCGCTCGACTGCGTCGACGACGCACCAGAACCGATCGACACAGCGCCAGACGAACCGGTCTCGACCGACCCACTCGTCAACGACACCGCGCCACTGCTCACGGAACCCGAAACGCCGCCCGACCCGAGCGTCACCGCGCCGCTCACCGTTGACGCACCAGCACCGCTCAGGATCGTCACGCTGCCGCCTGTCAACGAATCCGACGCGCCGCCCAACACAGACACGCTGGAGCCCTCACCCGTAGCGGACGAGCCACCAGCCACCTCGATGGACCCCGCGCTGGCGTCTCCAGACCCGCTTCCGATACGGACGGACCCGCTAGACACGCTGCTAGCGCTGCTGCGCACGTCAACGCTGCCACTCGAACCGCCGGACACGACGCTCGTAGAAACGGTCACGCCGCCACTGCTCACGGCGCCGCCGCCGCTCGTCAGCAACACCGAACCGCCCACACTCGCCGCAGACGACCCGCCATCGATCGACACGTCGCCGCCCGCGCCCTGAGCGTTCGCAGATCCGACGACCCTCACCTTCTGAGCTGCGGTTGCGCTGTCCACACTGCCGCCACGCAACTCCACATCGCTGCCAACAACACCGCTGTCGCCCTGGACGAGGCTCAGGCTGCCGCCAGAACCGCTACGGACGAACACACCGCTGCCATCAGCGGAGCTGCCGGAGGCACCGCTCGACACAGTCACGTCCCCGCCGACGCCGCTTGAAGACGACCCGCCCGACACGCGCACAGCACCGCCAGACACACTCGACGACGAAGACCCGCCGCTCACATCCACGGAACCGGAAGACCCCGTCAGCGAACTGCCGCCGCTCACAAGAACACTGCCTCCCGACCCCGCTGCGCCGCTAGCACCGCCCGCCACGCTCAGCAAACCACCGGACCCCGTACTACTAGATCCGCTGGCCACACGCACAGCACCGGATGCGCCGTCCACCGCGTCGCCAGACTCAACCGACACAGCGCCAGATGCAGATGCACCGCTAGAAACGCCGCTTCCGACCGACACAACGCCGCTCGAGACACTGCCAGTGCCACTAGACACCGACACCGCGCCGCTCGAGACACTGCCAGTGCCACTAGACACCGACACCGCGCCGCCCGTAGACGAGCTGCTAGAACCACCCGACACAGACACGCTGCCCGCCGCTGTAGACGCCTCGCCAGACTGCACCGACACGTCGCCGCTGCTACCCGACCCCGAAGAACCGGAAGACAGCGTCACCACGCCCGACGCCGCATCCACCGACGCGCCGCTCCCGATCGTCGCAGAACCGCTCAATGCGTCTCCGCTCACAGAAGCACCGCTCGTCAAGCTCACGCCGCCGCTGCCCAGCAAGCCCGCGCCCGAAGAAATGTCCACGACACCGCCAGTACCAGCCTCGCTCGCGCCGCCAGTCAGACCAATGCCGCCTCCGGTCGCAGCGCCAGACGAACCAGCACCGCCAGACAACACCACACCGCCAGCAACACCAGATGATGCACCCAGCGATCCGCCGCGTACGCTCACCGAACCGCCGCCCACACTGCTGTCCGTACTACCACCGGCGGTGACATCCACCGAGCCACCGACAGCACTGCGACGAACACCGCTCGACAAGCTGACCGCGCCGTCCTCGCCGGACGACACAGCCACAGAGCCCCCGCGTGTGCTCGTACTACTGCCAGTCGAGCCGCCACGGATTTCCACGTCGCCTGCGTCCGACGAGACAGAATCGCCGCTCGACACGACCACAGACCCGCTCGAGCCGCTTGCACTGGTGCCCGACGCAACCAACAACGAGCCCGAGGCGCCGGAGTCGGCACTGCCCGTGTGAACGCCCACGTCGCCACTCGTGCTCGAGCCCGTCGCGGCTGCGCTCGCCACATTGACGCTGCCACTGGTCGCACCGATGCCACTCACCAGCGACACCGCGCCGCCAGCAGATGAGTCGCTACTGCTTCCGCCACGCACCGACACAGACCCGCCGCTGGACCCGACACTAGACCCGCCAACCACGTCCACTGACCCGGACGTGCTGTCGAGCGAGTCGCCAGTACCCAGCGTCACGTTGCCGGACACGCCACTCGATGAAGCGCCGCTCCTCACATTCACAGACCCGCTGACACCAGAAACAGCAGACGTACCCACCGTCACGTCACCGCTGGAGGCAGCCGCGTCACTGCCGCCGCCGCTCAGCACCCATACGGACCCGCCCTGCATCACGCCAGAACCGCCGGACACAGACACCACGCCGCCGGCGATGTTTCCTGCAGACCTGCCGCCCTCCAACCGAACGGCGCCTGCTATGGCACCAGTCGAAGACGATGTCGACAGTGACGAACCGCCCGTCAACACGACGCCGCCTGCAGCGGATACAGCGCTCGAGCCGCTCTGCACGACCACATCGCCGCCGTCAGCCGCGGACGGACCCACCGACAAGCTGATGCTGCCAGCCGAAGCAGCGCTGCCCGATTCAGACGCAGAGCCCGACGAAATCCATACACCGCCCGACGCCGAGCCCGACGCACTTGCCAGACGCACGTCGCCGCTGCTGCTCGGGCCTTCTCCGCTGCGCAACGCCAGCGACGCGCCGTTGCCCGACGTGCTTGCGCCGCCAGACACCGTCACGTCACCGCCCGTCGCGCCAGCACCACCGGCCAAAGCCAACGAGCCACCCACGTCGGCCGAGCTGCGACCGCCGGACACGCGCACCGACCCGCTAGCACCTGCAGCCTCGCCGCCAGATACGCTCACCCACCCGCTCGACTGCGTCGACGACGCACCAGAACCGATCGACACAGCGCCAGACGAACCGGTCTCGACCGACCCACTCGTCAACGACACCGCGCCACTGCTCACGGCGCCCGAACCGCCGCCCGACCCGAGCGTCACCGCGCCGCTCACCGTTGACGCACCAGCACCGCTCAGGATCGTCACGCTGCCGCCTGTCAACGAATCCGACGCGCCGCCCAACACAGACACGCTGGAGCCCTCACCCGTAGCGGACGAGCCACCAGCCACCTCGATGGACCCCGCGCTGGCGTCTCCAGACCCGCTTCCGATACGGACGGACCCGCTAGACACGCTGCTAGCGCTGCTGCGCACGTCAACGCTGCCACTCGAACCGCCGGACACGACGCTCGTAGAAACGGTCACGCCGCCACTGCTCACGGCGCCGCCGCCGCTCGTCAGCAACACCGAACCGCCCACACTCGCCGCAGACGACCCGCCATCGATCGACACGTCGCCGCCCGCGCCCTGAGCGTTCGCAGATCCGACGACCCTCACCTTCTGAGCTGCGGTTGCGCTGTCCACACTGCCGCCACGCAACTCCACATCGCTGCCAACAACACCGCTGTCGCCCTGGACGAGGCTCAGGCTGCCGCCAGAACCGCTACGGACGAACACACCGCTGCCATCAGCGGAGCTGCCGGAGGCACCGCTCGACACAGTCACGTCCCCGCCGACGCCGCTTGAAGACGACCCGCCCGACACGCGCACAGCACCGCCAGACTCACTCGACGACGAAGACCCGCCGCTCACATCCACGGAACCGGAAGACCCCGTCAGCGAACTGCCGCCGCTCACAAGAACACTGCCTCCCGACCCCGCTGCGCCGCTAGCACCGCCCGCCACGCTCAGCAAACCACCGGACCCCGTACTACTAGATCCGCTGGCCACACGCACAGCACCGGATGCGCCGTCCACCGCGTTGCCAGACTCAACCGACACAGCGCCAGATGCAGATGCACCGCTAGAAACACCGCTTCCGACCGACACAACGCCGCTCGAGACACTGCCAGTGCCACTAGACACCGACACCGCGCCGCCCGTAGACGAGCTGCTAGAACCACCCGACACAGACACGCTGCCCGCCGCTGCAGACGCCTCGCCAGACTGCACCGACACGTCGCCGCTGCTACCCGACCCCGAAGAACCGGAAGACAGCGTCACCACGCCCGACGCCGCATCCACCGACGCGCCGCTCCCGATCGTCGCAGAACCGCTCAATGCGTCTCCGCTCACAGAAGCACCGCTCGTCAAGCTCACGCCGCCGCTGCCCAGCAAGCCCGCGCCCGAAGAAATGTCCACGACACCGCCAGTACCAGCCTCGCTCGCGCCGCCAGTCAGACCAATGCCGCCTCCGGTCGCAGCGCCAGACGAACCAGCACCGCCAGACAACACCACACCGCCAGCAACACCAGATGATGCACCCAGCGATCCGCCGCGTACGCTCACCGAACCGCCGCCCACACTGCTGTCCGTACTACCACCGGCGGTGACATCCACCGAGCCACCGACAGCACTGCGACGAACACCGCTCGACAAGCTGACCGCGCCGTCCTCGCCGGACGACACAGCCACAGAGCCCCCGCGTGTGCTCGTACTACTGCCAGTCGAGCCGCCACGGATTTCCACGTCGCCTGCGTCCGACGAGACAGAATCGCCGCTCGACACGACCACAGACCCGCTCGAGCCGCTTGCACTGGTGCCCGACGCAACCAACAACGAGCCCGAGGCGCCGGAGTCGGCACTGCCCGTGTGAACGCCCACGTCGCCACTCGTGCTCGAGCCCGTCGCGGCTGCGCTCGCCACATTGACGCTGCCACTGGTCGCACCGATGCCACTCACCAGCGACACTCTGCCGCCAGCAGATGAGTCGCTACTGCTTCCGCCACGCACCGACACAGACCCGCCGCTGGACCCGACACTAGACCCGCCAACCACGTCCACTGACCCGGACGTGCTGTCGAGCGAGTCGCCAGTACCCAGCGTCACGTTGCCGGACACGCCACTCGATGAAGCGCCGCTCCTCACATTCACAGACCCGCTGACACCAGAAACAGCAGACGTACCCACCGTCACGTCACCGCTGGAGGCAGCCGCGTCACTGCCGCCGCCGCTCAGCACCCATACGGACCCGCCCTGCATCACGCCAGAACCGCCGGACACAGACACCACGCCGCCGGCGATGTTTCCTGCAGACCTGCCGCCCTCCAACCGAACGGCGCCTGCTATGGCACCAGTCGAAGACGATGTCGACAGTGACGAACCGCCCGTCAACACGACGCCGCCTGCAGCGGATACAGCGCTCGAGCCGCTCTGCACGACCACATCGCCGCCGTCAGCCGCGGACGGACCCACCGACAAGCTGATGCTGCCAGCCGAAGCAGCGCTGCCAGCTTCAGACGCAGAGCCCGACGAAATCCATACACCGCCCGACGCCGAGCCCGACGCACTTGCCAGACGCACATCGCCGCTGCTGCTCGGGCCTTCTCCGCTGCGCAACGCCAGCGACGCGCCGTTGCCCGACGTGCTTGCGCCGCCAGACACCGTCACGTCACCGCCCGTCGCGCCAGCACCACCGGCCAAAGCCAACGAGCCACCCACGTCGGCCGAGCTGCGACCGCCGGACACGCGCACCGACCCGCTAGCACCTGCAGCCTCGCCGCCAGATACGCTCACCCACCCGCTCGACTGCGTCGACGACGCACCAGAACCGATCGACACAGCGCCAGACGAACCGGTCTCGACCGACCCACTCGTCAACGACACCGCGCCACTGCTCACGGCGCCCGCACCGCCGCCCGACCCGAGTGCCACCGCGCCGCTCACCGTAGACGCACCAGCACCGCTCAGGATCGTCACGCTGCCGCCCGTCAACGAATCCGACGCGCCGCCCAACACAGACACGCTGGAGCCCTCACCCGTAGCGGACGAGCCACCAGCCACCTCGATGGACCCCGCGCTGGCGTCTCCAGACCCGCTTCCGATACGGACGGACCCGCTAGACACGCTGCTAGCGCTGCTGCGCACGTCAACGCTGCCACTCGAACCGCCGGACACGACGCTCGTAGAAACGGTCACGCCGCCACTGCTCACGGTGCCGCCGCCGCTCGTCAGCAACACCGAACCGCCCACACTCGCCGCAGACGACCCGCCATCGATCGACACGTCGCCGCCCGCGCCCTGAGCGTTCGCAGATCCGACGACCCTCACCTTCTGAGCTGCGGTTGCGCTGTCCACACTGCCGCCACGCAACTCCACATCGCTGCCAACAACACCGCTGTCGCCCTGGACGAGGCTCAGGCTGCCGCCAGAACCGCTACGGACGAACACACCGCTGCCACCAGCGGAGCTGCCGGAGGCACCGCTCGACACAGTCACGTCCCCGCCGACGCCGCTTGAAGACGACCCGCCCGACACGCGCACAGCACCGCCAGACCCACTTGAGGATGCAGACCCGGCTTCGATGGTTGTTGCTCCTCCTTGACCTGTGGAGGTTCGGCCGGCGTGTATCTTGATAGACCCAGCAAGTGCGGATGATGCAGAGCCGGTTTGAAGTTCCAACCGACCTGATTGTTTGGATACGGTATCTCCAGTTGCGATGAATATGTTACCGGTCGTACTAGCGTCGGACTGTTGTGTTTGAATCTCAATCGCACCACCGACTTCGGTCGCAGCTTTTGGTGCTAACATCGATATGCTACCGGATCGTATGTTGCCATGCCCAGATGAAATAGAAACGTTGCCTCCGATATTGGTCGAATCTCCACCTTGTACAACCACATTTCCAGGATTTTCGGAACCAACAGAAGATCGCAACGCCCCTCCCGATGTATGCCCCGATAGGAGGACAATATCTCCACTTTTCTCGACCCCAGCACCCGTCTGAACTGTAAGTGAGCCCGCTTCACGGACACTCTCGAGCGACGTTGTGGACAGCTTTACATCGCCAGAGCGTGTATCGCTGCTAGCACTGCGTAATTGCACGTCACCAGCGGAACCAGATGTGCGGTCTCTCTCTGCATTGACCAAGAACTCGCCAGAAACGCGTGTAGACGAAGAGGTAATAGCAACAATACCCTTTGAGCCCGCAAACGAATCACCGGTGCTTATGGCGATCGATCCACTTTCTCCAAAAGCAGACCACCCGGTCGTCACGGATATACTTCCGCTGTTCCGACTTCCACGAGAGTCGGGCGTCTGCAAATTGACATCTCCTGGACTCTCGAAGTTTTCACCACTTGCAATGACTACGCTGCCGGCCACTGTATCGCTTCCTTGGGAAGATCCGGCTTCAAGTACCAAAGATCCGCCATTGCCAGCCATGCTATCACCAGCGCGAACGTTGACTGCACCAGAACTAGCTTGGGCTCCTCCACTTGAAATGAAGATGCCCCCGCTTGTACTGTAGCTCGACGATCCCGTTTCAATGGTGACATCACCACTGCTTCCACTTGGAGAAGCATTAACATAGGACCCCGCGTCTGCAGTGGCGATGTCAATACGCCCGCTCTGTGCCTCACTGTTCGGGCCTACCTTGAAACGCTTGTGCTGGGCGTGAATAGCTGCAATTAAATCCATTGTGATTTGTTGCTTGTTCACTTCGTGAAATTGCTCCAAACTGAAGTTTTTCTCCGGAAGCGTAAGTGTTGAAACTGTCACGTATTCCGGAAACGTTTCTTCCACTTGTTGAGCAATGACACCACGAACAGTGACGTCAGGGATACCTCGAATCTCGCGCCACATCTCCGAATAGCGATATTTTTTCACTTCCAGGGTCTGAATGCGCTGCAGAATGTCGTCTTCATCAACATCTTCGATATCTGTCTTAATACGCCGATCGGACGGGTATGTGATTTCGGTAATCTGGGCTGGGACGTGACTGATCATCTTGTCCGGTTGCAAGCGCCAAATTACTCCTCCGGGTACTTTTGTTTCCCCATGAGATACGGTAAGCTCTCCAGTCTGGACACTGACATTCAGGCTATCCCCGCCGCGAATCTCCATGGATGACGAAGTGTCTGCCTTAACACTCACTGATCCATCACCTGATACACTCATGTGAGACGCAGCCGCATCCGTTCCTGAAACAACTATGTCCCCACCGCCAGACTTCAATGTCACGTGTCCACCACTTCCGGTTGGCGCAGACGCGGCCCCACTAACTATGTCGATGTTTCCGCCTTGTGTAGAACCTTCGCCAGACTTAATGACAACGTCCCCTCCATTCAGGGAAGTGCTAGTTCCCGCCAACACGCGCACGGATCCAGTAGATAAGCTAGAGCTGGAGCCACTTTGTAGTGCAATATCCCCACTTACTCCAGCTGTAGCATCCCCACTGCCAATGACAACTCCGCCACTTGAAGGGGATATGGCTGTTACAGCTGTCAATGAACCGCTAGTCGAACCTTGTCCGGTGGTAATTTGAACCATACCACCGTTTTCTAGAAAAGCAGTTGAGGAACCACTAGTGACGATAACGTTACCGCCAGTGACAACTGGACTAGAAGATCCCGAAATGGATACAGTACCCCCTGCAGTAGAGCCCGAACCAGCGCTAAGCTCCACACTGCCACTCTGAGTGGTACCAGCGTTTCCGGATGAGATTTTCACACTTCCAGTCGAACTGTCACTGTTAGCAGTCTCGAGACGTATCATGCCACTGCCACCACCAGCTTCGGCGTTTCCTGAAAGTACAGCAACATCGCCACTAGTTTTTCCAGATCCGGAAGACACAACAACTGAGCCGCCAGTTGCAGAAGGATTTCCACCGCCAGTCAAGCTAATTGCGCCAGCAGATGCCGTTCCGTTACCGCCTTGAATATGAATTGAGCCTCCGTCTCCACTCGATGCAAGTCCGGTATAAAGACGAATTGAACTAGAACTGCCTCCAGCAGAACCCGATCCAATCAGAACCGATCCACTGTTGGCATTGCTGTCTGCAGATTGAATCATGATGTTTCCACTGTCAGCACTCCCACTGGCCCCGGACACGAGTGAAACATCTCCTCCGTTCTTGTTCGCTCCTTCTCCTGAATGAAGAGATAGCTTGCCCCCAATCGTGCCAGAGCCAGCATGAACGCCAGCATCACCCCCCATCGCTGTTTCCGAGTCACCAGCAGCAAATACTAAATCGCCACCATCACCAGTTGCGCCAGTAGTACTTCCAGCAGATAATGACAATGGGGAACCCTTTGCCTGAGAAGATAAGCCCGCAGCAATCAAGATACCTCCGCCTTCAACACCAGAAGTCCCTGTAATAATGTCCACGCGACCGGCAGCACCTACAGGTGAGTTTCCAGTGGAGACAGCAATAGCGCCACTGGAACCGGCTCCAGAAGCAGGCGTCGTAGAAACCGAAACAGACCCGGACGATACCGAACCTGCCCCCGTCTCAAGGTCAATCGATCCGCCAGTCCCTGAAGTTGATTCTCCAGCTGCCACTGAGATGTTGCCGCTGTTTAATCCGAGGCGAACAACAAAGTTGCCACCAACGCCAGACGTGCTATTTCCGGTACTCAAGGCGATTGACCCTGGAGCACCCTTATCGGTAATTCCTGTGGACAGCGCGAGAGATCCGGACACCCCGGTGTTCGTATCACCAGAACCCACAGTCACACTACCAGTTGTGCCATCTGAAGAGGTTCCAGAAGCAATAAATATGGCGCCTGATCCCTTTACTCCTTGCCCCGACGTGATTTCGACAAGTCCACTGCTCCCATCAACGGAGGCGGCTTCAGTTTGAAGAGTGAGGTCACCGCTCGATGAAACAGCATTCCCACCACTGATAATGTTCACTGCTCCACCTGACGCAGCAACAGCTTCACCGCCTCTGAGAACAATAGTCCCACCAACATCGGTCGTAAAGGAACCTCCATAACTCTTTCCACCGACAAGCTCAACAGAGCCTCCGCGACCGCCACCAGCCTCGTCATCTCCAAGGCCAACGCCGCCAACAACTTTGACACTGCCGCCAACAGCATCTTTCGCTTGAAGCGCATCTCCACCAACGATGCTGACAGTTTGACCGTTGCCAGTCCTTGCTTTGCCAGCAGCGACTTGGATGCCTACACCTTCCGAAACTGCTCCGAGGCCGGTGCTGAGCACTATGGATCCTGCAAAACTAGTAGCGGAATCACCGGTCTTGAGTGAAACCTGTCCGGAAGATCCATCATCGGGTGCCGAGTCCGGTGTTTCCAACGACAAATCGCCGCTAGAGGTTGCCGAGTTGTATCCCGTTGCAATAACAACTTTACCACCTTTAGATTTCGAGGAATCCGTCGAGCCGGCAGCGATCGAAATATCTCCACCAGCGCTTCCTGATCCCGATCCAACAGCAATGTTAATCGAGCCTGCTCTTCCAGTGTCAGCATCACCTGTCCCAATGACGACACCACCAGATCCACCTAGGCTAGATCCACCAGTATTTAGATGCATGACTCCTGTTGAGGTTGGTGCGTCAGCCGTGCTAATCGATACGTCTCCACTCGACGTAAGCAACGAGCTGCCAGAAGAGAGCGAGATGGCCCCACCAGTGGACACCGCAGCAGATCCACCAGCAATAGCAACGGCTCCTCCTTGATCACGTGCCTTGTTCATTCCGTCAGAGGATCCAGCCACGATCTCCACATCACCGCCGTTGCCGCCATCCTTGTCATCAGTTGAACGTCCGCGACCGCCAACGAGGCGGACACGTCCTCCACCGGCACGAGCAGCAGTCGAGTCGCCCCCGGCTAACTGAATCGCACCGCCATCACCAACAGATCCGAGACCAACAGCGACAGTGATATTGCCACCGCCGCCCTTGACCGCATCGCCGGTTAGGACCGATATATTTCCAGAGCCGGGCATGTCGGTGGAGTCACCAGTCTGGATCACCATTGAACCAGAATACCCGGCTTTCCCAGCTCCGGCAGTTGACAAAGTCACGCCCCCGCTGGAAGTCGCAGAGCTCTTTCCAGACTGAATCCCAACACTGCCACCACCGTCCGTATGGGTGGTTGCACCAGCGGTGACAGCCACGCTCCCTCCCTGGCGGCCAACACCGGAGCCCACAAGAAGTCGGATATCTCCACCAGCTCCACGTTCCGATGCGCCAGAGCTGAGAGTCACAGAGCCAGAGGAACCACCTCGAGAATCCCCCGAGTACATAGCGACGACGCCGCTACCACCGTTGCTACCGCCGCGGTCAGAGCTAATGTCAATGTCGCCACTAGAACCAGGAAACGAAACCCCGGTGACAACGACAACTGATCCACCCTTCCCAGCAGAAGTACTTCCCGCTTGGACTAACACATTCGATGCGCCTTGGAGGCTCGAACCACCTTGCACGGAAATGTCTCCACTGGTTCCTTTCGTTG
This sequence comes from Phytophthora vignae f. sp. vignae, assembly GCA_016169955.1. Classification (NCBI taxonomy): domain Eukaryota; phylum Oomycota; class Peronosporomycetes; order Peronosporales; family Peronosporaceae; genus Phytophthora; species Phytophthora vignae. The sequence continues at coordinate 291,975 of JABJUM010000076.1, read as the reverse complement.
CCGCGCCAGAGCGTACGGAAATCGACCCGCTTTCATCGTTAGCAGCTGCACCAGTCCCAACGCTGATGCTTCCAGAGGAGCGAGTGAGCTTCTCAACAGCGTCGCCAGAAAAGATCTTCACATCGCCACTCGAGGAGGAGGTTGCATTTCCAGTAACGACTGTCACTGATCCACCCGTCGCAGCGTTGCCCCTTCCACTAGCTAGGCGAACAGATCCGCCGACGTCTGTCGTGGAACTTTTACCGCTGGCATCTCCACCTGACACGACGACTTCACCTCCATCACCGCCGTCCTTCAGATCAGAGCTCAGGCCACTACCTGCAGTAAGTGAAATTTTTCCACCAACTGAGGCCACGGCCGTCGTATCGCCAGCTCGCGCGATGATGTCACCACCGCTTCCGGTTCGACCGGTGCCAACGGAGACCTGCACGCTGCCCCCATGGCCTCCAGTTGCGCTGCCAGTTGTCAGTGAGATCATTCCCGAGTCGCCTTGCGCAGCTGTACCGGATGAAACTGTAATCGACCCACTCACTCCAGCAGTCCCGGAGTTATCGGTGTTTACAGTAATGCTTCCACTGTCTCCTTTCGTGCTGTAGCCAGAAGCAACAACAACACTTCCACCAGTTTGCCCAACTGCAGATGTCGAGCCAGCTTTCAGCTTCAAGTCGCCGCCAGCTTTGGCCAAACTATTGCCGAGGGAAACGTCGACACTGCCGCTGCTACCCCTGTCAGAATCGCCCGTTCGAAGACTGTAGCTGCCCGAATCGCCTTCTTGGCTTTTGCCGGTGCGAAGCTCAATCGAGCCGCTGACTCCATAGTAAGCGGAATCGGCCGTGCGGATGCTAACGTCTCCGCTTGAGAAATAGTCGGAACCGCCAGTGATAATACTGACAGCACCTCCAGTTCCTTTGTTGGCCTGGCCACCCTGAAGAGTAACTGCTCCGCCTGTGTGTGTGCATAACGAAGTAGTTAGAAGTGTACCGATGTGAACATTTCCTATAGTAAGTATGACTACACCAACCGATATCTCCTCCACTCTGGCCTCCGGCTGCGCCACCAACAACGTTGACAGGTCCACCTTTACCACCTCCACCAGGAGAGCGATTGGTTCCACGACCACCAGTAATAGCCACTTCTCCACCAGTTGATCTGAGATCGCCCATGTCGCCGGCTGTTACGGCAACACGACCACCGCTGCCAGTCCAGCCAGATCCTACACTGACGACGATGTCACCCGCTGGGCCTGGCTTAGCACTTCCCGTCACGACGAAAAGAGACCCGCTCGGGCCTGTAGTAGCGTTCCCAGTTTCCACCCGAAGCGTTCCTGACACACCTTTCTTGCCAGAGTCGACAGTCATGAGCGCCATATCTCCGCTGCTAGAAGTCGCGCCCGTGCCAGAGAAAAGCTCAACTCTGCCGCCGGTCGAAGTTCTACTAGTTCCGCCTTCAACGTGAACGATTCCGCCAATATCGCTATCAGCTTTCCCGCCCATGCCTTGGCCTCCGCGGACTTGAACTGCACCTCCATCACCACCATTGCTAGGGTTAATGCTTGTACCAGAGCCAGCCTGAAGCGAGACCGTTCCTCCCACTTGGGCGGCCGCTGCAATAACAAAGACGATTAGCTTTAATAGCATACTTTACTAAAATGAAGAATGCTTACCTGAAGAATCACCGGCAGTCAGATTCAGATCCCCGCCGTTGCCAGTATCTCCAACGCCAACGGACATGATGACATTGCCTCCATGGCCCTTTTTCGCAAGCCCCGTTACGAAGGTCATCGCACCGCTGTCCGTCGACTGTGATTTTCCAGTCGTGAACGTTAATGACCCCGAGCCGCCGTTAGGCCCACTGTTTGGCGTCTGAACCAGAACATCGCCCGACGTAGTTTTCACAGATCCGCCAGTGGTCACAGTGACTGAACCACCAGTGAAGGAGTGGAGTGCAAGCCCAGCGCTTATAGTCACATCACCGCCAGGATTCTCGGTGTTATTTCCGACAGACAGGGAAACAAATCCACCTTTGCCCTTGAGAGCTTGACCGCTGTACACAGTGACTTCTCCGCTGTCACCCGCCGTAGTATCGCCGGAGTTAATGCTAACGGAGCCACTTGTGCCCTTCGTTCCGGATGAAGCTGTCATCATGGACAATGCACCGCTGGATGTAGTCGCGCCAAAGCCAGTTTCAACGCGGATGCTGCCACCACGCCCTCTGTTCGCAAAACCACCCTCGAGGGTGATACCTCCGCCCATATTGAGTGCTGTACTGCCGCCTTGTGAAGCACCACCACTCAGTTTCACAACGCCACCATTACCTCCGTTGGTAAATGCAGGACTAAGGCCTTCGCCAGCCTGAATGGCAACTGTTCCACCCGTTCTGCCACCAGCGTCGGTAGTAGCCCCAGCTGTCAACTGAACTTGGCCACCATCCGTCTTCGTGCCGGTGCCAACGGTAACAATAAAGTCCCCACCATGACCGAGCGTTGCAGCACCCGTCGTTAGCACAAGCGCTCCCGAATCTGTAGCAGTAGCTGTTCCTGTCTGAATCTTCACGCCTCCGCTTCCTCCGGCCCCACCGGCATTGGCAGTATTCACAGTAATGTCACCGCTAGAGGTGGCCTGACTTGCCCCCGAAACAACCGACACAACTCCTCCGGTGCGAGAATCAGTCGTGCTTCCTGCTTCCATGGAAATCATACCACCTTCACCAAAGTCGCCGCCGCCAACCAGGACTTGGACTTGACCTCCTTTCCCATTTTTAGCAGCTCCTGTAGCAAAACTCATTGGGCCAGAGTTTCCATAGCTTGACGCTCCAGTTGACATGAGGATCATGCCGCTGGCACCTCGTGAACCTGCGTTTGGCGTGAAGATTAAGACAGCCCCACTGGAACTAGAAACCCCCGAGCCAGAAGACATGGACAGATCACCTCCATAACCATACGCCGCGCGGCCGGAGGCAACATTGATACTACCACCATTATCAAGCGAGTTTGAACCACGTGCTTCACCACCGATAATGTCCACATCACCACCATCTCCTCCGTCTACGGCATTAGTTCCCGAGCCCGTGCCACCAGTTAGAGTGACTTTGCCTCCGGTTCGGCCCATCCCGGATGACTCACCTGCACTGATCTGAACATCTCCACCATCAGTCGCATCGCCAGCTCCCACAAGAACCTGGATTGAGCCGCTGTTACCTCTTGATGCTGTCCCTGTCGACAGCTTCAAGACTCCAGCGGTGCCATCAGGACTGTTTCCGGTGGCAAGCGACATTGTACCACTCATGCCCCCACTTGCTGCCGGAGCCGATGCTATCTCAACAGCTCCGCTCCAGGAGTTGGCACTTCCCCCGGAAATCATTTTGACGTTACCACCGACACCGCTTTGAGCTCCTCCACCCCGAATAAGAACTGCGCCGCCAGTATCTTGTGCAGAGGATCCGAGGGAAGAACCGCCGGTCAGAACAACTTGGCCGCCATCACCTCCATCTCCAGAATTGTCGCTAGTACCAGACCCTCCTGTTAGGTGCAGAGCTCCGCCTGTCGTAGCAGCGTGTGTCGAAGATCCCGACTCGACAGTGATATCACCGCCGTCGCCAAGACCATTAGAGCCCACCTTGAGAGAAACACCTCCGGCCTGACCTTCAGACGTACCGGTTCCAAGAGTAACTGAACCAGCTCTTCCCAACAATGTGCTTCCTGTGCGCAGACTAAAGCTGCCAGAGTCGCCAAACGCAGCTGCGTCACCGGATGCCAAAAGAATAGCGCCAGACGAGCTTAAGCTTGATGTGCCACTGTATATATTCACAGCCCCTCCTACTGAGGAGGAGCTGCTTCCACCTTGAAGCAAAAGCTCTCCGCCACTTCCATCAACAGATTGACCTCCGACAAGCTTGACCCGGCCGCCATCCCCTTCAGCGTGGGAATGAAGTCCATGGCCACTTCCTCCAGCAATGCGAACCTCTCCACCAACGCCACCGTTAGAAGACGTGCCAGATCCTCCACTAAGCTCGATGGCTCCGCCTGCTCCACTGTCCGCAGCTGTGTCGCCGCTACCAATGCTAATGCTGCCGGGTGTACTTTCCGATGAGGAGCCAGCTTGCACTTGCACACTTCCAGCGGAGCCGCGAGTGGTGTATCCAGTTCCAACGGCGACATCACCAGACTTGCCTTGTGCAGCTGAACCACTTGTAAGACTGAGTGATCCGGTGCCTTCCCCAGCCGCGCTTACTGCACTCGCAATCTTAACAATTCCAGTGATTCCTGAAGTACTCGTTCCAGATGACAGGCGGATTGCCCCACCATTTCCACTCTCAGTGGGTCCACCAGTAAGAGTGACTCCGCCACCATTGCCAACAATGGCCTTTCCGCCGCTTAGTTGAATGTCGCCACTTGTACCCTGGGACGAAGTGCCACTTGAGATATCGACTCGTCCTGAGTCTGGTCCGGAGTCTCCGGTCGAGAGGCGAATAACGCCGCTCCCACCTTGAACACCAGGTGCCGTCTTAATGACCACGCTTCCGCTTGACTCAGTTTGACTGAGGCCACTGAGAAGCGTGACGGATCCGCCAGCTCCACCAGTAGCATTTCCGCCGACAACAATCACATGCCCACCAACGGAAATATTTGAAACTCCCATTGACGCGCCACCGCTGACGGTGGTTGTGCCGCCAGACGAGTCATCTGCATTTGCTCCAGTTCCACCAATGATTTTGATCGCGCCACCAGTTCCCCCTGCCTTGACTGTTGAGCCCGCTGTAGCAACGATCTCTCCTCCTTTCGCAGAGTTTCCAATGCCAACCTTCAGTGAAATAGAGCCAGAACTTGATTCATTTGCACTTCCCGTGAACAGTAGCAACGGCCCGGTGGGTTGAGAGGATGAGTTTCCAGACCCAATAACCACAGCACCGCTCGACCCATTCACCCCAGCACTGCCAGTGACGATAACCACCTCGCCTGAAGCTTTCGTGCCAGAAACACCCGTCTCCACACGCACTGATCCTCCGACTGCATCTCCGCCGGACGAACCACCACGCACAACAACGTTGCCTCCTTTGCCACCGTCGGACGAACCGCTGGACAGCACAATTGATCCTGCTTCCTCCGAGGACGAAGGCCCCGTGCGGAGCTCCATTGAACCTGAAGCCTTGTACGCCGCACCCGTCTCCAGAACAAGTTTACCAGACTCGCCCTTGGTGATGACAGCGGATGTTCGGATTGCGATGCTGCCGCTTGACGACACAGTGCTGGTGCCCGAGACAATGTTGATGGACCCGCCAGTGGTAGCACCTTTGCCGCCAGCCAAGTCGATATCACCTCCAGTCCCGACCTCGGACATTCCGCCCGAAAGCTGCACAGCTCCGCCCGTGACTGAGTTGTCGAAGTTCTGGACTCCGAGCCCGTTGCCTCCGGCGATCTTGACAGTCCCGCCACGCCCGCGGTTCTGATGCACCCCGTCGCCCGCAGCGATTTCCACCCCGCCACCAGCCGTGTTGAACCTGTTGTCGTCGCCAGCGCGTAACTGGATCGCGCCACCCGACTGCACAGACACAGCCGACTTGTTCACGACGAGGGAGTAGTTCGTCGAGTGCATGGTGACACCCTTGACGACGATCCCCCTGCGTACGTTTGGCGGCTCCTGGTGGATGATCACATCCCCAACAATGATCGTCTCTGCTCGTTGGCACACACGACACACAAAAGTAACGATTTAGTTTTGAGTCCTCATGGAATTCTACTCATAAGACACAGCTGCACGCACCTGGGACGACCACGGTCGGGCATGGCGCATCACTGACCAGCGCCTTGCAGCCCGAGCCATAGCCCTCTTCCACCGCCATGCACGAGGCGTCCGACGCGCACCAGACGCACTCGTCCGACGAGGCGCAGGTGCCGCAGTCGGTGATGGTGTCGCACTGCGGGTTCACGGGGCAAGCCTCGGCCTCCGGGATCCAGTCGCTGCACCAGACCTGGTAGCGGTCGAACGGTCCCTGCAGGTTGCCGGCCACGCACGTGAGCGTGGACCGGCAGAAGCCGCACGACGGCTCGACGGCGCAGTCGTAGCACCGGTCCATAGCCTGCCAGAACGGCGTGTCCGGGGGCGGCGACAGCGCCGAGCAGTTGACCGCCGACACGTCGCCATCCTCGCGCACCCACGATGTGGCCGTCGGAGCCGACGACACCTGCAGCGCGCGCAGACTCCACACGCCCAGCAGGGTCGCGAGCACCGCGCCCGCGCGCAAGCTGCCGCTCCACTTGGCTCCTCCTCCGCCGCCACGGCGGCTGCTCTCTCCTCGATCTTGGTTGTTACTTGATGCTCTCGACATGCTTGCTTGCTACTACTACTTACTCGACTAAATGCACTACTTTTTTTTAGGGTTTTGCTGTTTCTATTCCTGTTTTTATGGGGTTTTGTTTTTATTTAAAGAAAAAAATGAAAGGAAAGACGAATGCAAAGATGAAGTCCACGGACCCAGACCCTCCCAGCTACAGCCAGGTAGCGGAAGAGAGGGGTCGCGCTGACCTCGCGTCAGTCACACACACGCAATACAGTCACTCGACTCACTCCCGCGCTCCCGGGGGAGGCGGGCGGTCTCTTTGTCGCCCGAGACGAGCTCTCCACTCGCAAGAGGAGGCCCGCCCGGACACGCTCGCGCCGTCTCCTGTGTGCTCGCTGCGGAGTGTGTCCTGTGCTCTGCTCGGTTCGCTGTCTCTCTCGTGTGTGTTGTGTCCCTGTCCTGTGCTCGCTGCTGCTGCTGCTGCTGCTGTCTTCCTCGTCGCTCGCGCGCTAGTCGCTGAAAACGAAGAATGAGCGGGGGGTCGCTCCCGTCGGGGCCACTCGTCCCTGCAGGTCAATACAAACGCCAAGTACGAGCCAAAGATCGCGAGGTCGGAGCGGGTCAAACGCGCATGACACGCTTCCAGCGTTGAAAATATGGAAAGAATGAAAAGTCAAACTCGGTCGCCACTCGTTCGAAACCTACCGGAGTTAATACCCTTCCGAATACCAAATAGTCTTGTAGTGAGAAGCTTGCGTTCACTATATGTAGATCTCATGTAAACCGATACCCCTCGCAGTTCGTTTGATAACTTCGGAGCTGATCGCTCAAGGGGATAGGGCCCTGCTCCATTTCATATGTTGGGTGAAACGGTGTACCTCATTTTCGGTCACCATACAAAGACCACGTGGAAGGACCTCTCACCATAAATACCCTGCGTCGCCACGATAGGTCAACCTGCACATCACCCCCAAAAGTTGAAGTCGGGTAGCGGGCATTGATGCACGACTCGTTCGTCTTTGAAGGGCAGTCAAATTACGACTGCCACCACGGCTGTCGTTGCAGGTAGAATTGCCTTATGTGTGTGTCGGGGCCGGTGCCGATTATTTAACGAAGGTGTCCACACACAGCGGCCGACGGCCGTTACCGGCGCGGTTACTTCTCGGGCAGCATTGCCGATTCCTGCCGACTCGTCGGGCGCCTCAGCAATGGCGGTATCGGTGGGCAGATATCAACTTCGCCGCTCGGGGCTCGGTGGTCAAGCTTGTGCGGGTCGCAGCTCAAATCCACCCGCCTTGAGCCCACCCTTGCTTACTTCAGCCATAGCCCGAGGCTACACGGCATTGCTATATTGTGAAGCAGTAGCGTGAACCGTGTAATAAAGATAGTGTGAGCGAGCGCAGCAACGGGCTTTTCGTGTGCTTTGACGTAAAACTTCTCGTAAAACTTCCGCGTGCACCTTATTTAAATGATCTGGGTGCCCGTCACCTATAAGTTTGACGCATGGCAGTTCAGGCGAATCACTGTTTGCTTCGCATGGCTGCCACCATTACCATTTCGAGCAGCGCAGTTACGTCACCTGTGTTGGTTGTTCATAGTATTACTTTAGATGCTCGTTAGGTTCTCGGTTACTGCGGGGCGGGCCTCGCGAAATGTCCCCGCCCAACTCAGGGCTCAGCGACATCCGATTAATAGCAACTAAGATACGTTCGAAACCGATAAGCCACGCGTATCATCGGCTTCTCCACTCCCTGCGCTGCTAGCCCAGTTCTACATGTAGAAGATGAGCCTGCAGGTTTCCATTACGGGGCTGTCCACACCGCGATGTATAAGGCAATAAAAGTCGTGCGGTCATTCATTATCTCTGAGTAATGAACGAATGTAAGAGTCTGTCGTATGCAATAACGCAGCACTACGTCCTGACAGCTATCATATCACAGTAAGTTCTTGCACTTTTGGAGGCCGTAGACAATTGGCAATGTGCATCTCTTTATGTCGACCAGACTTACGTTGATAGATGCCACGTGAGTAGGCCCCCTGAGTATATTGAGCGTGACGCTCAACGCTTATTTACTGATTGCTATGAGTGGCAAAGTGACAGCCTCCAGCGCCGACCAAGGGTGAGCGAAGGCTGATGCACAGACACGATGGAGATCCGGCAATCATCGCTGCACATGAGTTTCAAAGCCCACCAAATGCCATTTTGGCAGATAAAGTACGGCTTGAACGGATCTACTAGTGTAGCTACAAGCTAGCTATGTAGCAGTAGTTCTACCTGTATAATGTTTTCCGGAATCTTGGGCGATGAAATGAGAACACTCAGCGGAGCAGGTGGCGAGCCTGCTGGAAGTTTTGAGCCGAGTGTATTGTTGTTGGTGCCGTACGAGGCAAGATGTAGACTGACGAGAATGGCTAGGCTAGGAACTCCACGGCGGCGCTCCTTGTGCTGTGCATGGCGTAATACAACCCACGTTGAAGAAAGCTTCAAATCGAGGTGGTGTAAGCTGGTTTGAATCAATGATGCACCACTACATGTACAACCTGTGGCACTCACACTAACGGCTTATTGATCGACTGAATTGGTGTAGGCACTATATGTTAATAATCGTGCAGTATATATTGCGATGAGTCCTCGTTGGTTGCAAAGTTTTGTGCTGGCTCAAGCGCATCCACTCACGGCTAGTGAAATCGATCCCGTTACCGTTGCATTTACTGAAGTCAGTATTTTACTCAATAACTAGTCAGATTACTCACTACTTACACCAACAAGTTTTAAGCACCAAAACTAACCATGCAACTCGCTAGACACTACAAAACTACTCGAATACTTCGACGCCTATTTCTCCATCGTGAAAGCTGTAAGGACGTAGTGCTGCGTTATTGCATACGACGGACTCTTATATTCGTTCATTACTCAGAGATAATGAATGACCGCACGACTTTCATTGCCTTATACATCGCGGTGTGGACAGCCCCGTAATGGAAACCTGCAGGCTCATCTTCTACATGTAGAACTGGGCTAGCAGCGCAGGGAGTGGAGAAGCCGATGATACGCGTGGCTTATCAGTTTCGAACGTATCTTAGTTGCTATTAATCGGACGTCGCTGAGCCCTGAGTTGGGCGGGGACATTTCGCGAGGCCCGCCCCGCAGTAACCGAGAACCTAACGAGCATCTAAAGTAATACTATGAACAACCAACACAGGTGACGTAACTGCGCTGCTCGAAATGGTAATGGTGGCAGCCATGCGAAGCAAACAGTGATTCGCCTGAACTGCCATGCGTCAAACTTATAGGTGACGGGCACCCAGATCATTTAAATAAGGTGCACGCGGAAGTTTTACGAGAAGTTTTACGTCAAAGCACACGAAAAGCCCGTTGCTGCGCTCGCTCACACTATCTTTATTACACGGTTCACGCTACTGCTTCACAATATAGCAATGCCGTGTAGCCTCGGGCTATGGCTGAAGTAAGCAAGGGTGGGCTCAAGGCGGGTGGATTTGAGCTGCGACCCACCCGCACGAGCAACTTGCAGAACTAAAATGCAATGCTTACCAAGAAGAAACCAAGAAGGGGTTACAGTACGAGGGAGAAACAACCAGAGTGTGCCTAAAGTAGTTCAGTTTACGCGGAGGGCCTTCCGATAAGAGATACAACATAATTGCAAACCGATGAGGCTTTGGCGACTGGAACAAAGGCGACTGTTCAAGATCCGCTTCGATGCGATGCCGGGCGACAGCGACTTCTTTCCGGCGCTCTTTGGCGCCCTCGTCCGCGTCGCCCCGTTCGTTGACACCCCGCAGCGCACAGCTCTCACTGCCTTCTCTAGTCCATCCGACGCGCTGCTGAAGACGCTCTCAGCCTCCGTTCCAAGCGTCAGCCGCTGCATCCTCGAGGAGATTCGAGCGGACGTCCGTACCAACAAGCTGCAGCTAATGCGACGAAAGCGCCTGAGTCTGAGGAAGACGCGGGAGGCCAAACGAAGACAGAGAAAGCGGCTGGACGCAGTGGTCGCGGCGGAGTGCGACGCGGCGCTGGTGGACGCCGCGACGCACGACCAGAAATTCGAGTTCTTCCTAACGGACACACACGCCAAGGCGGCGGCTAGACTGCAGGTTGCTATCGTTGTTGCCGCTGGCATCGTTGCATGTGGTGATGACTGACCAGTGGTTTGATTGTAGACTTTATTCTATGAGTGCATTGCAGAGATGAAGAAGGCGCTGGTGCGCATGGAGAACGTCGCGGCAGACACCTCGGAGGAGTCTGAAAGTATGGTAAATTGTCTAGCCGTGTACTTTACAGTTGGGAGCTCGATCATGTGGCATCTTTGCCAGGCCGTATTGACACTGAGATTTTACTTTGTATTCTTGATCATTAGGTCGAAGAGCTGTTACGGCGCTACGAGTGGCAGTTGTTCCTCGCTCGACTGCAGCAGGATTGCGGTGGCGATGTCGAGGCGTCCTTGCTGATCCCACCGGCATTTTCTCGCGACAAAAGCAGTCGGAGCTCATACGCTCGAGAAAACACATCAGTGAAAGCGGTCCTGCAAACGGCACTTCAGGAGCATGGCCCCGCATTGGAAAGTGGAGAGTCGCTGGTGGTGCGTTCCGTCATCGCACTGAAAAGACGTTCATCAACCCGCCACATTCCCGAGAAAAGCAGCAGATCTACACCCTCGCTGCACTTCGGGGCGTCGGCAGCTGAAATGTGGACAGACGTCGTGGGGGCCCTCATGCGCCCACTAAACGCTTCTAAACCTCGACGGACTATGTCTTCTTCATCGTCTACTCGCCGAATACGTCGCCTCCCACCGTCTAGAAGTGGGTCTGAAGACCTATCGATCCCAGTCTTCTCAACTGGTGGTGACATGTGCTCGACATTTCGACAAGTGGCGTCTAGGAGCACACTACAGTTTCCCGGGACTGCGTGTGATGTTCCGTTGAGCTCGGTGTTTATCCGTTGGATGATTGACAGTCTGGCTAGCTGTAGCGGTTTACCTCCCAGTGCCGACGATACAGACAGTAGCGGCTGGGGGCTGTACAACGAACTCGCAGATTCCAACATTTACTTCGACACAGCTGAGTACGAGCACAACTTCGCGGCAATCATGCAAAACTACGCGACAAGCGCCACCCTCGATGCCGCTTCGATGCCGTTCCCAGTTGATCACGCAGTGCTGGCCTCTGCTCGACGATCTCTACGGGAGATAAGTGCAATCTTGGAACGACCTCGTGATCAGAAGGAAGCTCAGTCCGCCGATACGATCTTCGCAAACCGGCAAACGCGAAATGGTGATACTGACGCAGACTCCAACCAGTCAGAAGTTACTCATGGCCATCGCGGTACTTTTGCTCGTGCGTCAGTACTCCAGCTCGTTCAGACACTTTACTACACCAAGAACTTCCTGAGCTCGCTGACACCGCCTGATATCGACATATTGAGAAAACTGTACGCAGTCGATGCCTTGGCCGTTAGCCTTTGCTGATCTTTATCACCACTCTCTCATGAATTACCTTTTCACTCGTTTTTAAGCAGCTACCCCACGACTCTATTTGGCGAGGGCTGCCTCTCAACACTCTACATTCCTGTCGTCGGTGGAGAAAGAGAGCGGGAGGTGCAGCAAGACGGGTGCACCCCACCAGCCCCCTCTTCAGAGGTTGTCATGTATCCATTGGATGATCGTGCAATTCACGAACTACTGTTCATCTATGTTGCTCGTGGAAAGCACGCACAAATGGAGGACGGGAGCGCCAGTGTGGATTCGAGCGAGCAGTTGACAAGCTTGGCATATTCGGATGCTGTCAACACATTGGTACCATGTCGGCAAGTGGAATCTAACCAGCTCGCTGCTTCCCCATTTTGCGTTGTCAAGAACGCCCGGGGACTGTGCAAACAGGACAAGGGGCCAAGTGCGCAAGATATCTCTTCATATTCGGAGGAGCTTCAGCAGTTTGCAGGTGCAGATATTGTTTTTGTCGAGGTAAGTTGGACTGAATTGAAAGTTTCTTGGTGCAGAGCTGATTTCATGGTGGTTTTCGATCAGTGCACGGCTTGCCCAGCTCAGTCCAGAAATCTGGGGTCTGCCCGAAAGCCTCACGCGTCGACGAACGACAAGGCAATTGCGATTTTGAAGATGCTCGGCACGTCTTGCATATGGCGCTCCTGTATTAGTGAGCCTCGCGATCTTCATATCAACTCGAATCTATGCAAATGGCACTCTTCCGTCCAGGTACGTGTGTGTTTCCATATGCTGCGTCTACTCTACTAACATATACTTACGCTTATACTAAAGCGTTTTCTTGAGGTTGAGGAATCGCTGCAGTACGTGCCGAATGAAACGCGAATGAGAGAGGCCTATCTGGAAGCGGAAAGTGGCTCGACGGTTGAAAAGACAAAGCGCGTCATCCAGACGTCCAGCTCGCTTTTAGAGGTACTCCTACGCATTGGATAGTGTTGCTTTGTGAGCCTGCTAACAATTGATATCTTGAGTTAGGAACTATCGTCGAGACACCTGCCGCAGTCTATCAAGGCCTTCTTTGAGCACGTCGTCAGAGCTGCATCCAATCGCATGTACCAAACCGAATACGCGGGAGCGGCGGGGCTAGAGGCGTTTGCCTCATTAAGTGACCTAGAGCAGGCTCACCACGAGCTGCAACATTTCGTGGATGTATCTGAAGAGATCGTAGGCACTGAGAATCGTGTTACTCGCGAGCTCCGACAGCTTCACCAGCTGAGTAAGTACGCCCTCACCTTTGTGATGGTGGGAATGCAACGAGTTGCTAACTCTTTGTGCAGCGGTGTACCCGGGTGTCGAGGACTCGTTCATTCAGCACGGCTTCTTCGACTTGGAGGAGGTATGGTCGCCGCATCCTGGTTTGTGTTGACATCTTGGCACTAAGCCGCATGTGTGTAAGTAACTGCAGCTTCAAAGCGACATTCGCACACGAGACTTGGGTCTGCTGCTGCGCCTGAGCCAACAGAAGTTGCAGATTCTGGAGCGTCGACGGAAAGACGAAGAGAGGCAAGTCGTGCGAAGGCTTGCGCCATCTACATCGTTGCCAAGCATGAGCTTTCAGCCAGTGTCGGAGCAGCCAGCAGCGACCGACCCGGCGTTAGTCTCGTCATCCGTTTACGACGTCATCCACGTCATGCGCAAAGGCCGGCAGTCGCTGTTGCGGCAGCAACGTCAAGATGTGCTGGGCGGGGGACTGCGAAATCGGTCCAAGCGCAGTCACGGCCTGGAGCGCTGCGCGTCGGACTTGGCGTACCGTGTTAGCCCGTACGAGGCGAAGGTAGCGCCGACAACGAAGTCTCGCGTGGGTGGAGCCACCGGTAGCAACGGCAAGATGACTGCTCGAAAAGCACTTGGACAGATGAACGCAAGATAATGACAGGCGAATGAATAGAGCGGAAGCAGGCGGAGGAATTCATTTTGATCTGACACGAGCTGCGCACTGCCTCTCCAGCTACACAATGCAGTCGTCGGGAGCCGAGGACCCATGTTCTACGGTTATTTCCTACCAGCTTCACGGCTGCGTGTACGGCAGGCCGACGTTGCCCCAGTCGCACGCCTCCGACATGACCCGCGCCACCTCGACGAAGGTGCGCTCGTCCTCGGCCGAGAACCCCTTCTTCTTGGGGCAGTCGAGGTCGATCAGCGCGATGACCTCGCCCTGCTTGTCGAGAACGGGGACCACCAGCTCGGACTCGGACGCGTCGTCGCACGCAATGTGCCCCGGGAACTCGTGCACGTCGGAGATGCGCTGCACGGACTTGGTGCGCCACGCGGCGCCGCAGACGCCGCTCTGGAAGCGGATGCGGGAGCAGGCCGGTTTGCCCATGAAGGGTCCGAGGATGAGAATGTGGTCGTGGTCCGTCTCCTTGGGATTGGCCAGCGGCCGCACGAAGTAGAAGCCCGCCCAGTTGATGGGGCGCTCGGCCTCCAGGAAGGCGTGCCAGATGATGGCCGACACGTTGGCGGCGTTGGCCACGTAGTCGCGCTGGCCGGTGGTGGCGGTGAAGGCGGCCACGTCGCCCAGCAGCTCCTCGGCGTTGATCGGCGCCAAGTAGTTGTGCAGCTGGCTCTCATCGGGGCAGTCCGGGCTCCATCCGATCTGCTCCACGAGCGCGGCAACGCGCTCCTTGAGCTCGCCCTCCGTCGCGACGGAGATCGCCTCGGCGCCGTCCTTGAAGACGGCGAGACTGGACGCCGCAATCTCGCTCGACGGCGACTGCACCAACGTCTGCAAGTGCACAAACAATACCGTCAGAACCTCCTCCTTGCGGCAGATCACGGCACTGCAGGATGATGGAGTTCAGACACGTACAATGTCGTCGCGGCCGCGGAACAGGAACGCGAGCGGCACCAGCAGCTTCTGCAGCTCGCGCTTCTGCTTGCGGTCGGGCTCCTGGGGCAGCGAGAGCGCCACCACCGGCTTGCTCTTGGACAGGGCGGCCGCGCCCTCCTGCGCGGGGGCGAAGAGCTGCAGCGCGGCGTCCAACGGGGTCAACTGCTGTTGTGCTGCCATTTTGGCTGGGGAATCTAAAGTGACGTCAGCTTACGTATGTAGCTGAGACCATCGCGGCTCGGCCCCTTTTGCGCTCACACCGCCTGCCAGGCGAGTCTCGGCACTGGTGGCCTGCGGGCGTCTTGGAGACGAAAGGCACGTCGAGGTGATACCAAATGGTGCGCAGAGACAGAAGACGGTGCTCGAGTCGCTTCCCGTATGATAAGAGCAAGAAGGTCAATGCTGGGTTATCGACACCTTGGCCCACTGGGAGCTTTAGCCAAGAAGTTTTGTCGATGCAAGATCTTGCGATTGTGGCTTCTCCGTGGCTCGTCCCAGACAGCCCCCGCCTGAGGCCTTCAACACATTTTCTCATTCGTCAGCAACGATGGAGAGCGGCAGCCAGGACGTCGTTGGCAACGGGAGCCATGCGGCTGCACCGTCGACGAGTCCCATGCCCACTCCGCTACAGATTGCGCTCTGGGTGAGTGAATCTATCCACTGTCCTGCATTCCTGCATTCGTAGACGCCGTGGTCGCTAACGCTCTGTCCGCTTATGGGATCAGAATGGTAATCTACAGCAGATCCGCGAGTGTCTGGGGGCCGGCGGACAGGACGCACTGGAAACGCGAGACCGTCGGGGCAATCGAGCGCTGCACTTGGCGTTGAAGTTCGCCCACCGACACGCCTCGGCGATCGTGAAAGCATTGCTGGTACGATTTGGACGGTTCTGCAGGGGGTTTGTTCATCCGGGACGTCTATTGACCACTTTGTTACTAGGACGCTGGTGCTCGTGTTCGCTCTCGTGATACGGAGGGCTGGAAGGCTATTCACCACGCAGTGGTAGCGGAAAACGAAGAGATTCTGCGCCTTCTCGTTCGCAGAGGTGGGTGGGTATATATTCCTCATCAGTCTGCGTTGTACAATTCCCCACCACTGCTCCGTGTTGTGTTTTCTTTAGAGAAAGAGCAAGCTCCGGCGCTGCTGCAGAAGAAGATCGACGACATTTGCCCCCGCCTCGCTGAAGTACCGGACTTTTACTGCGAGATGCGCGTTGACGTCTCGACGTGGATCCCTGGAGTCTCTCGCTGGCTGCCATCGGACACTGTGAAGATTTGGAAGGCGGCGCAGGACATGCGCTTTGACGTCACTTTGGTGGGGTTCGAGAACGGCAAGTGGGATCGAGGAGACTTGTCGTTCCTGCTCAAAGGCTCTGAGGGCAAGTTCTTGTGCTTGGACAACGAGGCGAAGACCTGCACCGACCTGCTGAAGCTCGACTCGGAGCTGTCGGAGGCGGATCTGGACCAAATGGTGCACTTCTTGATGACCACGTCGATTGTCACGACGGACTTCGACGCGTCCAAAGTTGCGTTTGAGAAGAAGTTTGCGTGGTTTTCGTCCAGCCCCATGCGGCAAGACATCGGCTGCTGGAAAGACACTCGCGTCGTCGACATGACCGGCGTCGAGGCTTCGTTGCTCTATCGTAAGCCTCACAACCCGAAGCACCCGCCTCCAAATGCTCTGAACGACCAGGTATGTTTTCACCTCGTCCAAAGGTGTGCACTATGGGGTACTTACTTGTTGTGGTGTGACCAGACTACTGCGTGTGATGCGGTGGCGCTGCTTACGGAAGTGGCCGCTGTTGGCGGCCTCTACACTGAAGTAGTGGTTGACCCGAAGTCGAACCACGTCGTGTCTGTGGAGTTGAGGAAGGGCGAGGAGTTGACGTGGAAGTTCTCAACAGAGAAGCGCGACATTAACTTTGGCGTTCGCTTTCTGAAAGAAAACAACGGTGAGCAATGGGACGAAATCTTTCCCCTGCAGCGCATCCAAGCACAGCTGAAAGAGCAGACAGGTTCGTTTCGGGCTACCTGCTCAGGGACGCTTGTGTTCACATGGGATAACTCATACTCGGTCATCCGGTAAGCTTTCATTGCTCTCTTTCGTGGGTTCTGCGTGCACTAACTAACCCCTTCACCGTACAGACCAAAGCTGCTGCGATTCACTATTAATCCAGGCGGGGAGACGGCCGGAGATTCCACTGGAAGCGAGGACTGGGACGCTCAAACTCGGGTCAAAGAGGAGGAGATGACGTTCGAAGACTGGTTTGGTGTCTCGATCGAGAGTCTACCGGCCTCGCTGCGTGCTCTGCGACCTCGTCGCTGCATCATGGTGCACACGCAGCCTTCCTGCCGCAAGATTACCAAGTCGTTCCCTGCCACGGTGTACATGTGCGACCATTTCCCGCTCAGCGTAAGTTATCGCTCGCATGGTAGCATTGTAGGCTCGCAGAACTTGACGTGGTATGTCGTGCTTTGTTCCAGGTGTCCGAGTTCCTCCCGGTCATTGAGGTGCTCTCCAAAACCACGAGCGCCTTTGAGAGCATGCAGGAGTTTTTCTCGGCGGTACGATGCTGATTCTCTGCTGTTTTATATGCAGACGCAAGTCACTCACATCTGAGTGTAATGTTGTTGACGTACCAGGCATTGACGGATGGGTTCCCAGTCCAGTTCTGCTTCCCTTTGGTGCCGTCGGTCTCAGCAACGTTCCGCTTTGATCGCATGGAGCTGCAGACACCGGAACGACATCTGTTCGCTGTTCCCGATACCTACACGATGCAAGTTGAAGACATGCTCTCGCCGCGCACGCACCAGGTGATGCTGCAGCGTGTGACAGCCACCTAGGCAGCGGAGCCGTGCCTTCGTAGGCTGCGTCCACTTGTCAGCCAGCCCAAGAGATAAAATCTGATTTTGTGAACTTCACACCCGTAGTTTCGCAGACTAGCCCTTCAAGAGCTCCACCTCAACTGGAGGTAAGGCCTCAGCCTTTCGTGAACCTGCAGATTTGCCGACCTCGACCTCGGCCAGTGCCCCGAACTTTGTGGCACTCAGCAGCGCATGCTATTTTAATATGCGGCTTATTAACGTATTGTAAATCCCATGTCATCCTGATGTGATCATAAATTGTGATCACATCAGGATGACTGAGCTTGGTGCACTTGCGTAAAGTAATAAAACCGCAGCAATCCAACGCATTCGACCGACACGTGCAGGATGGTAATGCACTGTTAGTTTGCCGTTTTTGGTAATAAGTATCTTGTTCTTTTTGGTGCAGAGCCGTCTGCTGGTCGCGCTGTTGGTTGCGTCGGAAGCATTCCATGTTCAGGCGTTGCTCGTATATTGCAGCCTCGAACAGCTGTTAACCCCTCGTCGCTGCTTCTAGATGTGACTCCGCGCAGACCTTCTCGCTCTGAAGCTTGGACATCTCTTCTTTGAGCACGCTTTCGCGATGGAGAGCTTAATCCACCGCCGTCTGGCTATCGTTTCTTGTTGCTCCACCTGCTGCTGGAGCTCCTGTAATGACGCCGGCATATCCTGGTTCACAACTTGCGAGTGCTCTTGACCTCACCCTCCAGTATGATTCGTGCACTTTGAGTGTACATACTCCTCAACTGATCGGTCTGCTCACTGATTAAGTTCCTTCATCTGGGCTTTCTTTACGGCCTGCTCACCTCTGAAAAGGAGAGCATTGTCATTTTCTACCTCGTTTTCAATGCCTCCTGGAGAATATGACACCCACCGTCCCTAGATGTACTAAATACTAAACGTGAATATCTACATCGCTTTACCCTTTGTTCATTTGCAACGTCCTCGAGGTTATTGTGCAACGAGAAACTTGAGCAACGGACTTCAGAACCTCAAATTGCGATTCGCAATTCGGTGGGTTTTGTAGTTGCTGTTGCAGAAAAAAATAGCGCCTTACCAGTACAATGCATCTCCCGCGGCTGCGAAGCAGGCCAGTATCTGCCCGGTATTTTGCCTAAACAGTGCCAATGTAGAATGCAGACAAT
The DNA here is from genome assembly GCA_016169955.1 of Phytophthora vignae f. sp. vignae. Taxonomy (NCBI): domain Eukaryota; phylum Oomycota; class Peronosporomycetes; order Peronosporales; family Peronosporaceae; genus Phytophthora; species Phytophthora vignae. Next base: position 273,344 of record JABJUM010000076.1, on the reverse strand, counting down.
GAAGAAGAGGAATTCGATTTTTTGCATCGTGTGCAGTCTAAATAACGAAGAAAGAAGGGATAACGTTGCTGTAAAACCGAGCAGAAGACGAATCTCGTCCTGCACCAGGACGGAAATGGATACATAAAAATCCGGAGGTACGCGCATTCACGTGGAGGTACCGTCATTCCTAGTATGTGTTATCGCAGGTGTAATTTTAGCCAATTAAAACGCTGCAGCTCGCCCTGACGTGGGTTGACGTCGCACTTGCCAACCTGCACCGAAGAAGAGAACACCCGAGGCCTAGATGACGTCCGTGCTCTTCTCCGCGCCCGTGGCTCCAGTCGCCAACATGGACGCCGCGCAGCAGCAACAGGCCGCAGCCGCCGCCGCTGCGTCGCCACAGCAGCCGCGCATGCTGGCGCAGTATCAGGTGCTGCAGACCCTGGGCTCGGGGCTCCAGGGCAAGGTGAAGTTGGGCGTGGACACAGTGACGCACCAGCGCGTGGCGCTCAAGGTCATTGACATGGCCAAGCTGCACCGCAAGGCCATGATCAACGTGTACCGCGAGGTGGAGGCCATGTCGCGCGTCTCGCACAGCAACGTGCTGCGGCTGCTGTCCGTGCACGACGACGTGCCGTACCCGAAGAAGGACGGCAGCAGCAGCAAGCAGGTGATCGTCATCGTACTGGAGCTGGCCACGGGCGGAGAGCTCTTCGACTTCATGATGTACACGGGCTGCTTCTCGGAGAACATCGCGCGCGCCTACTTCCAGCAGCTCGTGGCCGGGCTCGAGGCGTGCCACGCGCAGGGGGTGTACCACCGAGACATCAAGCCGGAGAACTTGCTGCTCGACGAGGGCTTTGCGCTGAAGATCGCAGACTTTGGCCTATCGGGACTGAGAGAGGGGGCCGACGGCGCCGTCGCCGAGCTGTACACGCAGTGCGGCACCAGAGGATACATGAGCCCGGAAGTGCTGTCCTGCTTGCCGTACGAAGGAGAGCCCGCCGATGTCTGGTCCGCGGGAGTGGTGCTATTTATCATGTTGGCGGGGTTCCCGCCCTTCCAGATCGCCACTAACCAGGACTGGTGGTTCAGAGCTTGCGCTGCCAAGCAACACGAAGCATTTTGGGCAGCGCACGCGCGCTCCGCCACCTTCTCGCCCGGTGCCATGTCGCTCATGACGCGCATCTTCAACGTAAAGCCGCAAGAGCGTATCACACTCGCAGAGATCAAGACACATCCCTGGTTCAAGGAGAACGCTGTATCATCCGAGGAGCTGCGAGCAGAGCTGCTCAGCCGTAAGCTGCAGGTTGATGAGGAGAAGCGCAAGGAACGCGAGGAGAAGCTGCGCGCTGCCGCTAAGCAGCGCCTGCAGCAACAAGACGAGGAGTTCGATCCGTTCAACATGGACGTCGAACGATCTATGGCGATTCCGACCGCAACGGCACCCGCAACGGCAGAGGTAAGTTCGATGAAGGCGCCGTCCTACCCGGCCGCCAGCGTGGCGCTTTATACCAGTTTCCAGTCGACCCGGACGGCCACGGAGTTGCAGACGCGCGTGGAGAGGGCGCTGACGGAGCACTCGGCGCGCTTTGTGGTGCACAAGGACCGCTTCAAAACCAAGGCCACGATGACTGCGGATGCTGAGGACGTGGGCTTCGCTGTGCGCATCTACTCACTAGACAATGTAAGGAGCCCCTGCGAGGACGACCGGCGGCAGCCTGAGCACGTCGTTGCTGCGAGCGAGCGGATGAGGAGGAGGAGGGTCCGTGACCGCAACTAGCAGCCTCACACTGCTTGTCGCTCTACCTCTCTGGTGCTTGCTTGCTGTGTGTCTATGTGCTTTGGCTGCCGACACTTGTATGCGTGCTGGAATGACCTATGAGGACGTGTGCTGACGTGACGTGGTTGTATCGAATTGCTGCTACAGGCCCCCGGTCGGTGTGTGGTGGAGTTCCGGCGTATGAGCGGCGCGTGCCTCAAGTTTCACGACGCGTACAAGAAGTTAAGCGCGTCGCTATCCGACCTCGTATGGGACAACAACGATGAAGCGGAGGTGGAGGACGACTCGCCGGCGGAAGAACTCATATCCGACGAGGCCATGATGATTTAGGTGCGCGGCACGACGAGACCGTGTGTGCACGCATTACCAAGAACCATGAACCGAGGCTACGCGGAAACCAAACTACCCGATGCCCAGAGCATGTCTGCCGTGCCACTAAATAGGGAAAAACTGAGTCCACCGTCAGTACATATAAACGATGTGTATTCTTTGTCGAGTTGCTTGATTTACCATGCGTATCCTAGCGTTCTCTGTCCACCAGTGTAGTTAGCCGAGTCCATTAAGTCCGCCAAGGTTTCCTAGTTGTTGTAATTTTGGCTAATGCTGGTTCTGATTTTAACAGTTGATTTGAAGCCTAAAAGAAATTTCTGTCGTAAAAGAGCATCAATCGTCGCTGTTGCTTGGGTCGGAAGCCCAAGAATGGCGAATCAAGAGTGCACTAATGGAGCGAAGATTAGAGTAGTGGGGACCCTTCACACCAAATCCACACCAAGACTATGCCCTTGAGAGGTAGGAAAATAATATATCATATGTACTTTGGTTTTGGAGTCGCAGTAAAAATCATTGCAATACACACAATTACTGGCAATAAATATATACGGGGTTTTTGTAATAAGCTTAGTTGGTGCAAGTGCTGATATTGTATTGGGACAATTTTCCATTGTACGGGACCATCCTAAAGCAATATTAAATTATTCCGTGCTAAAAATGCCGTAACTATTGTGGAGTTTACCAAAAAATCCATTGGTAAAATGACAAAATCTGACATTTTTTATTACATGGAGTTATATAATTCAGCAACACACGTACGGAAGTGAGCACCAATATTTCGGGGGATCCAATAGTGAGCAGTATAATAAACGCAACAGCAGCATACTACGTTATTCGTCTGATCTAAGGTGTATTTCGAACGCGACTTGAAGTGTTGATATTCAGCTAAAACCACTTTCTTCGACAAGTAAGCATGTAATTTCTGGACGATTTAGACTGGAACTTATTGAATCCATGATTGATTTAGGTTATCGTTTTGTTTCAATTATATATTGTTCTTTGATAGAGCCGTCCATACATTATTTATTCAAGGTATTGATGGACTACTTAGTACTCCCTGTTATTACATGTAACAGAGTTAATGCAATACTTGGGGGCCTGGTTGTGACACTGAGGGCCGCTGGCATGGATTCTGCATTCTGCATCGTGCCTTTCATTTCTTACTACTGGTAGTCATTGTCCAGTCGAGACGTGCACCGAGAACTAGGCATACCGACCATTTCGCAGTGGAAATATATCTTAAGATATAATATTGGACCCAACGCCTTGCTTGTGGAGCACGTGGGGTATTTTTTTTTTAAATAACCCCGCATGCAAGCCCCCTGCGGATATCCTGAGCACTAAAATGGTATGCGGTCAATTTTCTTCAATGATGCTCAAGTGGCTTGCCGCTACCACCACTTTAGATTCCGCATGTTAAAAAAAAAGGAACATGTGGCGTAACATTATGTCGTGAGAGGCGCAACAATTTGTCGTGGAAATAGGAGGAAAGGTTAAAGTATCTGGGAGCTCTTCTCTCAGATACTTTGTCGTTTCATCAATTTTGTGACCTAAACCCTAGTCGAAATTTGTCGATAGTCAATCGGAATTAGCCGGAGTGCCCAATTAGGGTTCGGAATTAACCGGAGTGCCCAATTAGGGTTTAGGAGAACCCTATTAGGGTTTAGGAGAACCCCAATTAGGGTTTTAGGAACCCTATTTGGGACTCCGGCTAATTCCGATTCAGAATTGGGGCACTCCGGCTAACTCCGATTCAGAATTGGGGCACTCCGGCTAATTCCGATTTAAGGCGCCCTAAGGGTTTGAGCGCCACCAGCCCTAGACAATGGCGAAGATAGCGAGCGTCGCGCCCACCGAGGACGCCGCTGCGGCGGATGTGGAGCGCCAGATCGAGGAGTCGGTGCTCCGCACCGCAGAGATGTTTGCGCTTACGAAGCGCAGCGCCGCCTCGGCTTTCGACTACGCGCCCAGGTACGGTCAGCCAGTCATCGGAACGAGTGGATACATGACCGAGCTAACTTTAATCTCCTCTCTGATCGCCCCACATAACCAGCAAGAAGGTGCGCGTGCGGACCAAGCTGAACAATACATACCTGGTGGAATTCCCCGATGCGCTGCTGGAGCCCAAAGCCACGGCTACTGCGACTGTTGGCACAGCCCCCACAGCTACAGAGGTTGCAACGCTGGCAGCTCCGGGCCCTGCTCCTGCTCCGGCGGATGTGGTGGTGGGCGGCCACCCGGTGCCCTCCGCTCCTGGGGTTTCAATTGCAGACAAGAACTCGACAGCAGAGAAGCCGTCGTTCGTGGACCAGGTGGCGAAAGAGGCCGAGGAGGAGCTGGCGCTCAAGAAGCGGAAGATGTACGTGCTGCATGTGGTTTCGTGCATACTTGCGCTAGTTCTGAGCTTCACTGTATTGCATCAATGTAGTGCGGCGGCGAATGTCAATGGAGATGCCTCCTCGGCGGTCGTAGAGTACAAAAAGCAGCAAGAGACGGCAGCTCAGTTCGGCACGAGCGCCATTGTGCGTCGCCGCGCGACGGAGGTCCCCAAGCCCAAGTGGCACGCGCCTTGGAAGCTGAAGCGCGTGATAGCTGGACACCTTGGCTGGGTGCGCTCAATCTCTGTGGACCCGACCAACGATTGGTTCGTCACGGGCTCGGCCGACCGGACAATCAAGGTCTGGGACTTGGCCTCAGGGCAGCTGAAGCTTACGCTGACAGGCCACATCAACGCCATTCGCGGTTTGGAAGTGAGCCCGCGCCACCCGTACCTCTTCTCTGCCGGTGAAGACAAGAAGGTGCTGTGCTGGGACCTTGAGTACAACAAGGTGATCCGGAGTTACCACGGCCATTTGTCCGGCGTATTCTCGCTGAAGGTGCATCCGACGCTGGACATCCTTGTCACTGGCGGTCGTGATGCCGTCGCCCGTGTAAGTATTTAGAGAAAAGTTGCGTGTTGTTGGGGCATAGACAGATGAATAACGATTTTTGATTCTCGACAGGTATGGGATATGCGGACCAAGAACCAAATCCACGTGCTGTCTGGGCACCAGGGTACAGTGTGGGCCATGGAGACGCAAACGACAGACCCGCAAATTATCACGGGCTCCAGTGATAGCACAGTCAAGGTACGGATATATTTATGCGAGTATCCTCTGCTTCATAACGGGATATCTGACGGTGTGCGTGCTGTTTTCGTTCTTGTTTCTTAGCTGTGGGATCTCGCCGCCGGAAAGGTGATGACAACGCTGACAAACCACAAGAAGGCTATCCGTGCCGTCACCAAGTCTCCGACGGTAAGGCGCTGTTCATCTATATTAAAATCTGCAACTTGTTGAGCTAAATGACTGCTTCCTCTCTTCAGGACCACACGTTCATGACGGGCGCCGCTGACAACATGAAGAAGTGGGAGGCGAAGGAGGGCCGCTTCCTGCGCAACTTCTCGACGCACAACGCCATCATCAACTCGATCTCGATCAACCAGGACGGCGTCATGGCCTCGTGCGGCGACAACGGATCGATGAATTTCTGGGACTACCAGACGGGCTACTGCTTCCGGAGCGACTCGACCAAGGCGCAGCCCGGTTCCCTGGACAGCGAGACGGGCATCTTTGCGTCCACGTTTGACAAGACTGGCCTGTAAGTGTTGCGCTCGTGTCTGTTGTGGCGAATCTTGTGAGCCTGACGGTGTTTTTCATGCTGTGTGTGTGTGTGTTTTTTTTTTCAGGCGGTTCATCACGTGCGAGGCGGACAAGACCATCAAGGTGTGGCAGGAGGACAGCTCCGCGTCGGAGGAGTCGCACCCGATCGACATGACTCAGTGGACCAAGGACTTCACCGCTCCGAAGAGATACTAGAAGGGGGGAAGCCCTTGACCGTCAAGTTGACGCGATCCTTAACCCGTAGGATTCCATCGTTGCATTTGCAATAATAATACTTGGAGTTTGTATGAAATGGATTTCCCGCCAATACGGGCTTCCATAGTTTTTGCCCACTGAATTTCACTGACCAAAAGGGATCCGAATAATCACAATGACCAGCGCGGCGCCGATGAACCCCAAGAAGATGAAGGTGAGCGAGCTGCGCCTCCAGCTCGAGTCGCGCGGGCTGAGCTCCAACGGGCTGAAGACGGAGCTGATCCAGCGGCTGGAGCTGGCGCTGGACGAGGAGGAGTTCGGCAGCGAGGCGCAGGAGATGGAGGAGCTCAAGGTGCCGAGCCCCAAGAAGACCAAGAAGCCCGAGCCCAAGAAGAAGGCGGACGCGGAGCCCGAGGGCGCCAAGAAGACCAAGGCCAAGACCCCCTCCCCCGTGAAAAAGGCGGCGCCTGTGGCTGGGGAGGAGCCCACCCCCGCCCCCGTCGAGAAGGAGCCGAAGAAGGACGAGGAGCCTGTTGCTGCTGCTGCTGTGGAGCCCGTGGCGGAGAAGAAAGAGGGGGAGAAGCAGGAGGAACCAGAGGCCGGCAAGGCGAAGGAAGGAGCCAGCGAGCCGGAGGCGGACGGCGCCGCCGCCGCCAAGCCCATGACGGAGGCGGAGAAGCGCGCGGCTCGTGCGGCCAAGTTCGGCATCCCCCTGAGCCTCGAGGACAAGAAGGTAAGGGAAGTGGTGGTTGGTTGATGATCATTAAGAGAGAGAAAGCTGACTCGTGGATGTTATGCTACTTTATGACGTGCAGGCCCAACGCGCGAAGCGTTTCCACCTCCCTAGCGCCGGTAGGTTCAGAGTCTGACTGCTGCTGGCTGGCATTCTTGGCCCAGAGGTGTGGATATATGCTGACGGATTTGGTTGGTGTCTATTTGGCTGCAGTCGCGGAGGAGGAGAAGTCGAAGCGACTGAAGAGGGCCGAGCGATTCCACCTGGAGACGAAGGATACGGTAGGTCGACGGCTGGTACTGGCTGGACCCATTACTGCCGCGGTGGTGCTAACGTGACGTGTTTGCTATCTTTCCGCTTCCTGCCACTGATACAAAAAGCTCGAGAAGAAGAAGGCAGAGCGTGCCGAACGCTTCGGCCTGAACGCTGAGGAGAAGCGGCGCCTGGAGCGCGCCAAGCGCTTCAACCTCGAGACCAGCGAAGTGGTACGTTCGTCGTTAGCCCCGCTCGTCGCGGCGTCGCCCAAGTTGCACCTACGAGTCGGTGACGATCAAGCAGCACCCGCACTAACCGAAATGCGCACTTTGTTGCTTGCTTGTTTGCAGTTCGAGGAGAAGCGACGAAAGCGCATGGAGCGCTTCGCAGCCGCCCCGAAGTGAATGGACGCACCTCACCGCCCGGCGGACGCGGCCAGCCCCGTAGAGCCTTAATCGTCCCGACGTGCCGCCTCCCCGAGATGATCCGCCACCAACTTGAGCTGGGTAGGTAGCTACTGCACTGTCAGTATCAACTCTCTCTCTCTCTCCAGTTTCCAGTCGCCAGCAGCCTCGTGAGCTGCGGCTATAGCCTCCTCGTAGTACAAATGCAACAAACGAATGATTCGTGCCTTCGGTTCGACGTCGTGGACGTCTTCTGGGCCAGAAGCTGGTTGCAGAGAGCTTTCGTGCATGTCCGGCGTGGCGGCAGGTGTCGCCGGTTTGTTGTAGCTCGTCGTGTCGACCTCCTATGTACCGCACACCATGCATAAGAACGCTCGTGATTGGCCGAACCCGACGATAGAGGAGTCGGCTAAAAATCCTCCCCTCGTAGTCGTCCACTTCAATTCCTCAATTCTTCGGGCGCGGGCAGCAGCAGAAAGAGCTTCCGACCTGCGCGTAAATCTCGGGTCCCGCCGCCTCCATTCGACCCCCGAGCGTGTCGCCTCCGTAGCGCGTTCTTCTTCCCTCCCCCCACCCCTGCCGAGCGTCATGTCCACGCCGCCGCCGATCGCCCGCCAGGCGTCCAAGTCCGACGCGGACGTGGAGCTGCTGCCCGTGGAGGTGGGCCAGCCCGTGTGGGTGCCCGCCACCGCCGCCGAGCGCGTGTGGGACAAGGCCACCGTCATGGCCATCGGCGGCCTCAAGGTGACGGTGCGCACCCAGGCCGGCAAGATCCAGCAGGTGGACCGCGGCCTCGCCGTGCCGCTGAACCCGCGCGAGGCCGACGACATGACGTCGCTCTACTACATCCACGAGGCAGGCGTGCTGCACAACCTGGAGGAGCGCTGCAAGCTGGACGGCGGCGACGGCACGGGCCAGAAGCCCTATACCTTCATGGCCAACGTGCTGATCGCCGTGAACCCGCTACGCGAGCTGCCCAACCCGAGCGTCAGCGAGGTCGTCAACACTGCCGGCAGCGCGCCGCACCCGTACTCGATCGCCGAGATGGCCTACCAGCAGATGGTGTACAACTCGGGCACAGACCAGCCCACGAACCAGTCGGTCGTCATCAGTGGCGAGAGTGGTGCCGGTAAGACCGAGTCGTCCAAGATCGTGCTCCGCCACCTGACGACGCGCGGTCTGTACGGCAAGAAGGCGCGCGGAGATGACATCGAGAACATGTCCAAGACCCGCCAGCAGCACGGCACGTCGCTCGACCACCGTCTGATCGAGCAGAACCCGATCCTCGAGGCCTTCGGTAACGCCAAGACGCTGCGCAACTACAACTCGTCGCGTTTCGGCAAGTTCATGAAGCTGCAGTTCACGGCCGACGGCGAGTTCAAGCTGGCCGGCGCGCTCGTGGAGACGTACCTGCTCGAGAAGTCTCGCCTGGTCTACCAGGTGGACGGCGAGCGCAACTTCCACATTTTCTACCAGCTGCTGGCCGGCGCCTCGCCCCAGGCGCGCAAGGAGTTCGAGCTCACGCAGGCCGAGGACTTCTGCTACCTGAACCAGAGCGGCTGCTACATTGCCGAGGAGACGGATGACCGCGCGTGCTTCGAGGCCGTGGTGCGCGGTCTCAGCTGCGTCGGCATTGACGAGCAGGTCCAGCACGTGATCTTTTCGGTGGTCGCGGGTCTGCTGCACCTTGGTAACATTGAGTTTGACGAAGAAGATACGCCGGAGGGCGAGGCCGCCGTGATCGAGAAGGACTCGGCCAAGCGCGCTATCGTCGCAGCATCGAGGTTGCTGGGCGTGAACGAGCAGGACCTGCGGAAGGTGATTATGACGCGCGACATTGTGACCCGTGAGGAGACGTACACCGTCCGCCGCAACGAGCAGGCCGCCGTGTACGCGCGTGACGCCATTGCCAAGGCGCTGTACAGCCGCATGTTCGACTGGGTTATCAAGCAGGTGAACTCGTCCTTGGGCCACGACCCCAACCCGCTGCCGTACATTGGAGTGCTCGATATCTTCGGTTTCGAGTCGTTCCAGCGCAACGACTTCGAGCAGCTGCTTATCAACTACACGAACGAAGTGCTGCAGGCTACGTTCAACAACCAGGTATTCATTGCTGAAATGGAGCTGTACAAGCGCGAAGGTATCACGGTCGGCCGGATTAAGTGGCCCGATAACCGCGAGTGTGTCGACCTTATTGCCTCGAAGCCCAACGGCATTCTGTCTCTGCTCGATGCCGAGGCTATGAACCCGCAGCCTAGCGATGCCAAGTTCCTGCGCACGCTGCACTCGAAGCACTCGAAGCACCCGTACTTCCCGCGTCCCCACCCGAAGGACATGGAGCACATGTTCATTGTGAGGCACTTTGCTGGCGCTGTGAGCTACACGATCGGCTCGTTCATCGACAAGAACAACGACTCCATTCCTCCTGATATGTCGAACCTCTTCTCAGGCTCGTCGAACAAGTTGGTTCCTGCGTTCTTCAAGCAGGAAGTGGACACCAGCCGTCCGGGCAAGAGGAAGCTGACCAAGAGTGTGGCGGCCAAGTTCTCGAACCAGATGCAGGAGCTCGTGGACACGCTTGATGCGACGCGATGCAACTTCATTCGCTGTATTAAGCCTAACGCACTCATGCGTGTAGGCATGTTCGACCCCCGCTACGTTGTGGGTCAGCTTCGTTGCCAGGGTATCATGCAGACGGCCCAGGTGCTCAAGGTTGGCCTGCCCACTCGTGTGAGCTACAGCGAATTGGTGGGCGCCTACAAGAAGTTCATGCCGGCTGATGCTCAGCGACTGTTTGCGAACCAGAGTGACCCAACGCTCATCACGGCTATCCTGTGGGCGTTCCAGGTGCCGATGGATGCGTACAAGCTGGGTATTACGAAACTGTTCTTCAAGGCCGGTAAGATCGCTGTGCTGGATTCGATCTTGAAGATCAACTGGGCGACGGAGGGCCCGCACATTGTGTCCCGCATGAAGTTGTGGCTTGCTCGTCGCCGTTGGCGTGTGGGCCTGACGAAGGTCATTGCGCAGAACCGCTTTGCGAAGCTGCTGCGCCGTATCCAGTTCCGCCGCAACTCGTTGGTGCGTATTCAGCGCTGGTGGCGTGCTTACTCGGTGCGTCGTGAGTTCCAGAAGAAGCGCACCGCTGCTGTGGTGGTTCAGGCTCTGTTCCGTGGTATGACGGCTCGTCGGCTGTTCAAGTCCAAGAAGCAGGAGATGCTTGCTCTTGCAGCTGCACGTGCTGCTGAAGCAAAGCGCCAAGCTGAAGAGGCTAAGCGCCGTGAAGAGGAAGCTCGCATGGCGGCTGAAATCGCTCGTCGTGAAAGCATTGCTCGCGCTGCGGCCGAAGAGGACCGCATGCGCATGGAAGCTGAGGCCCGCGCTGCGGAGGAGGAGGCTATTAGATTGGCGAAGGAGGCTGCGGCTGCTGTTGCCGAAGCCGAGGCTGCTGCCGCAGAAGCTACTGCTGCCGTGGAACACGAGCGTCAGGCGGAACTGCGCGCTATTGCGGAGGCTAAGGAGCTCGAGGATCGTATGGAACGCGAGCGCGAGGAGGCAGAGCGTCGCAAGGAGCAGGCGCTTTTGGAGGCTGCCAGCGTCAGCGCAAGTCTGCTAAGCGGGCTGGCCCAGGTGAACAGTGTGCAGACCCCCGCGGGCCAGGTTCACGTGGTGGAGATCCCGGACGACGTTTCTCAGGAGAACCGCGAGCAGCTCCAACAGCTGAACGACCTGCTCTTGAGTGGTGCCATCGCTCAGGCCGAGTACGACGAGCTGGTGCCGTTCCTGCTGGAGAAGCCCGAGGAAGCTCCGTCGGGCGCTGCTCTCACTGCCGAGCAGGAGGAATCGTTGAGCCGTTTGTACACTACGGGTGTGTACGGCATCCAGATTCGTTGCCCGGCTTGCGGTGCTACCAACAACACGGCCAACGGCAACCACTGTGACGAGTGTGGTTCGCTGCTTACCACGAGTGACGAGTCGTCTGCTGCCGCCGCTGACCCCGCGTACTACGGCTACCGTGGCCAGTCCCGTCAGCAGAGAAGCCTCTCGACTCTGACGGCGCCTCTGGGCACGTTCTCTACGGAGAACGGTCGCATCGTGATCCACGACGGCTACTTCGAGGCTCAGATGCACCGTACGCAGGTTCTGCAGGATGACAATTACACGGAGTACACGGTCTACGTGCTGCGCTGCCAGTGGCAGCCGAAGGATTCGCACGAGGCTACCACTTGGCTTGTGTCTCACCGCTTCAGCGTGTTTGAGAAGCTGCACAAGGACCTGAAGCGTAAGATTCCGACGGCAGTGGCCACGATTCCTCTCTTCCCGCGCAAGCACGTCCTTGGTGGCGTGTTCAAGGGCAAGACTGGCAACTCAAGCGCCATTGTGGAGGAGCGCAAGCAGGGTCTGGAGCGATACGTGGCACAGGTGCTGGAGCTGTGCGCGCGTCTCCCCGAGAATCTTAACGTGCCCGAGCTGGACCGCTTCTTGAACGTGTCCCGCCAGGTTGAGCAGTTCCGTCGCCAGGTCTTGTCGAACGGAGGTGACGAGTCTGGTGCTGCCCCGGCTGGATTCGGCCGCGCGTTGAACGTAAACGCTGGAGGTGCCGAAGGAATGGCTGCGCGTGAGCAGGCGCGCTTGCCGACGGAGCTGCCCACGCCGCTGGATGAGGAGGAGTTGTCCCACACGGAGCAGGCGGTGGCGCTGCTGAACGCGTCCATTCGTAGCGCGCGTGGAGACTTGCGCCGCGACGCGAGTGTGCAGCACCACCTGAAGGTGTGCGTACAGCTTCTGCCGCGCCTGCAGATCTCGGCGAACCTGGACAACCCGTTCGCAAACGTGGATCTGATCCCGCGTGCGATGCAGTGCCAGGAGGACCTAGAGACAACCATGGGTCTGTACAACGACTCGCTGCTTGCTGTCACAGAGACATACGCTCTCTCAGCGCAGGAGGGCGGTGGCGTGCAGGCTCCTCCTCCTTTCGTTCCGGGACAGCAGAACTCCTATCAGCCCAGCTACGGTGTGTAGGCGTCTTTAATGAAGACGGCCAAGTGACGAAATGTATGGAGAGAACGAAGAGAAATGGCCGCACAAGATGTGTATCGCTTGCCCGTGCTTGCAACTGAAGCAAGCACTACGGGCCGTAGGCCGGAGAGCGCGAGTGGGAGGAGGGAACAGACAGCGAGAAGCCGTTGGGAGCTTCCTTGGAAACGAAGTTGGCGGGAGGTGTAAGCCTAGGAGAGAGAGAGCGCTGGTGGTTGTTTGCATATATAGCTGCATGTTTCCAATACATTGAAGATCTGAACATTGCACAAACTCAAAAAGATTCATTCACTAGGTACAAGAGGAATAGAAGGTGGCGGCGATGCGCTTCATAGGAACTTGTGGGGCGTCTCAACTTGTGCTGCGATGACAAACTTAGGCGGCACTTGCAGGCACCACGTTGCGCATGGGCATCTGAGCTTGGACGTGCGGCTCGGGCTGCTGCACTTGCTGGGCATGTTGAACCTGCTGCTGGATCGGCGCCACCCCCGACACCGCCAGCAGCGCATCATTATACATGGCGACAGCCTGCTGTAGGTCTTCCTGACACTGCATGGCGCGAGGAATCAACTCGGCATCCGCGAATGGGTTGTCCAGGTCGGCCGATCGCTGCAGCGCAGGCGCCAGCTGCACGCACACGTCCAAGTGATGCTGAACAGTGCCGTCGTCACGCACGTCACCGCGCGCGTTGCGCACCGCCTGAGCAAGCAGTCGCACGGCACCTTCCGCTTGAGCGAGCTCCGTCTTGTCCATGGGAGGGGCCGCCGGCTGTGAAGGCATCGTGGCCGGACCAGTGAACGCCGGGAAGGGAGACGATACGGACGTGGCCGCCGTCGACGTTGAAGCCGCCGAGCGCTGAGACCCGTCCACGGGCGGGCTAGCTGACACAACCGGAGGCGCAGGACGCTGCGAGCGGAAGATCTGGATCTGGTGCGAGGCGTCCAGGAACTCGTCCAGCTCCGGGGCCGGCTCGCCGTTGGGCAGGTGCGCGCACATCTCGAGCAGCCGCGGCATGTAGGTCGCCAGCCCCTGCTTCCTCTTCTCCAGTCTGTCAGTCAGGTGATACTTGGCGGGGAACGGCGGCAGCGACGCCGCCGTGGAGCGCGCCAGCCTCCTCTTGAGCGCCTTGTGCAGCCGCTCGAACTGGCTGAAGCGCTGCGATACATACCACGTGGCCAGGAGGTGCTGGTTGTCCCCGTCCCGAGGCTGCCATGTGCAGCACATGACGAAGACCTGGCACGCGCTGCCGTCCGCCGTGGCGATGAGCTGCGTGGTCTCCATGGAGCACGAGAAGTAGCCGTTCAGCAGCAGCACGCGGCCGTCTTCGGCGGCGCTGAAGGCTCCGCTGGGCGGCGCCATGGCCGTGACGATGGGCCATCTCGATCTCGAGCTGCTACCTCTTCCACCATAGCTGCTGCGCGCAGTGATGGCCGCCGACAGCTCGTCGGCCACCGTGAGCTTCGAGCTGCACACGTAGCAGCGCGGGCCGCGCGCCGTGTCGTTGCTGGTGCCACATGCTGGACAGCGCAGCTGCAGCCCGGCGCCGACGTTGGCCGCGGCCACGGGCGCGAGGATTTGGTACTGCGCCGGTGTTTCGATGGGCTCAGGCGCGGGCGGACTCGTGTCGGCCGAGAAATGGACGCTGCGCCGCTGCTGCGGACTGGCAGAGTGATGGTCCTGGTCTTGAGGGAAGGAGGAGGAGGATGCTGGAAGGTCGTTGGGCTGCTGCGCTTGGGCTAGGGCGGCGGTGAAGGCGGCGTCTTCTCCGGTGTCGTCTTCTTGGCGTTGCGGTTGCGGCTGAGGCTGTTGGGACGTTGGGGACGCCACGAACGGCAGCAGCTCGTCGTACTCCTGGCGGGACAGCGAGCCGCTGACCAGCGAGTCGTTCAGGTGGCGGAGCTGCTCGCGGCGCTCGGCGACGGAGGAGGCGTCGGCCATGGCTGCAGATGAGGAATGGCTCCGGAACGCAGCAGAGCAGAGAGCTTCTCGTTCTTGTGTCGTTTTGGCCAAAGACAACTCTGATAACTGAACCAATATGTCAAATGGTGGTACTATCGGCTGGGCAGACGAAAAGCAGGGTTCTGGGCTGCGACTTCCTGTCTCGTGCGGGCTGCACGCAGCCCCGCGACAACCATCATCGATACACGTAATGCTATATGCAACGCGCATCAAGAAGATGCAACCTATAAGTGAGAACTGCACTCCAGCGCAACGGGTATTTGAGCTCTTCAGCGGCATCGCCATCTTCTATCAATAGTACCATCCTCCGGCAAATTCCCGATCTGCGCCTGTCACATAGTGAACCCAAGTCAGACGCGCTGAAGCGGCCAACCGAACAGAAAAGCAGCTTGCACTGCTGGAAGTGCCAGCAGAGCTCAACTCGTCACAGCTTATGTATGACTCAACGCCGACCTGTATCACATCACTGCCGCCGCGGCCGCGTCCGTAATCGCGTTGTCGTAGCTCTTCTGTAGCCAAGTCACGGCGATCAGGCGCGAGAACGCGTCGGCCGACAGCTTCGCCGTTTCCTCCCCGTCGGCCACCGTGAAGTGGAGCGTCCTCGTCTCGTTGGCCAGCATCAAGAACGAGTTGGCGCTCCAGCGGCCCAGCACTCCAGGTGCGTCCACCTCCACGAACAGCGCCACAAAGTCTGTCGACGCAAGCTCCACGCTGAACACGACGCCGTTGGCCGCCTCAGACTTGACCACGGATCGAGGGGCCACCTCGCCCCAGCCCAGGTTCAGGCGCTTGAACGGCGCGAACAAGTGGTGCGTGTCCTCACAGGCCGCCACCTCTCCCGATAAGACGACGCTTGTTGCTGCTACCACGCAGCGGACATGCAGAAAGCACGATCGGCGGTGGCAGGATGTCGCTTCATGGTCCAAAAAGGCCTCGATGTTTAGCTCCTCGATGGAGCGGCTCTCCTACGAATTCACCAACAAAAGTCAGTTTGGGTTTACTTGATACAAATATCGAGGACACACGTACCAGTGCTGCGATGGGGACGGATTGGCGGGTGATCGACTTCACGAGGCTACCGCACTTGGTTCGTCGGAGCTCGTACACGACGTCCACCGTCAAATCTGCCTTCTCGTCGCTCACGCCGTACACTTGCAGTGCGTTACCGTCGTTCTGTTCGTGGATTGATACGATGAAAGGAGCAAATGCGCGCTTTGCCACGTAGTGCAAGCTCTTCCATCGACCGGAGTACTCAATGCTGGACCAACTGCTGCCCTGCCAAATGTCGTTCAGCTGCCAGTACAAAATGCCCATCGTCATGCCGAGCTCGGCATTCTTCCCGCGGCGCCACGTCTGGATGGCAGTTTGGTAGCACAGCGACTGCTGGATCTGCGTCAGATACAGATACGACTCGATCCGCTTGCTGATGTTGAACCCGAAGGACTCATCGCCTTGGACACGAGCCTTGGATTCGTCTGCAAGCCACTTTTCATTGCCAAAGGGGAACGGGACGTGAAAGCGGCGCTTGAGCTGGGTAAGCATCTGAGTCGTGCCGTTCTCATGCCTCTCACGGTACTTTAGGAACTGCCAAAAGGACTGAAAAGACTCACAATCCTCCTTTGAGCTCACATCGCGAAGAGATGTTGCTGACGGCCAGCTCTGAAAGCCAAACTCGGAGATGAAGCGAGCGCGTGGGTACATCTTGTAGTCTTGGCAGTCGCTGTCGTAGTCGTAGAAGTGAACATCACTGCAGAAAACAGAGAATTCACGTAGGTTAGCTGACGAGTAGACCAGTCCCAAGTGTCTAAGCACAATTCAAACTCACCCGAACGCAACCCCGTTCGTGGACCCCCAACGCTTGACGTAAGGATCGACCGAATACAGTCCATTTGACGGAGACGTGTCGACGAATGGCCGAGTCGAGTCCATCGCAGCAATGGTAGGGTGGATCAGATCCACAAAGAGCTTGGTGAAGTCTGCTACTGCGATATCTCGATTGAAGGTCGTCCCCGGTGGGAATATGGGGGCCTCAACGAACTGCTCCATCATGTTTTCGTTCTCGTTGTTCCCACCCCAGATCGCGATGCTGGTGTACTTACGAAGCCGGGTCACTTGGAATGCCACTTCCTTCAGTGCATTCTTGAGGAACGCGGTGTCACGAGGGTACATTCCACAAGCAAACATGAGCTCCTGCCACACTAGAATACCCAGCCGATCGCACTCGGAATAAAAGAAGTCGGATTCATATCGGCCACCGCCCCAGACCCGAACCTGAAGAGCATCAAAACCATTATCAGTATTTAACGTCAAGAATACGAGAAAGATATTCGAGCTCGCTTACCATGTTCATGTTTGCAGCGTGCACGCTCTCCAGCAAGTGCCGCACTGTAGACGTCTTGGCCCGCGTAGGAAATGAATCGGTGGGGATCCAATTAGCGCCTTTAATAAAGACGGGAACATTGTTAACTTTGAAGTAGAACGTTTTTCCGGTAACGTTGCCAGCACTCGTGTCATCCTGGACGAGTTCCACGTGTCGGACGCCGCTCTTGTGCGATAGAGACGAGTTGAACCCCGCGCCCCAAGCATCCACGCGCATGTCGTAGAGGTAGGCCTCGCCATACCCGGCAGGCCACCACAGTCTCGGATCCTCCAAACGAAACCTGCATCAACAAAACACATTGATACACGTTAGCTGTCTATATAAGCAAAGAGATAAACGACATGTTGCGCTCCTCACGATAGCTCTATCGCCGCATCTTCTCGCCAATCCTTCTGCACCGTCGTAGAGAGCGTCACCTCCTTCTTCTCGTCCACGAACAAGTCGAACGTGACGTTCTCGTGCCTTGCACTCCCTCCATCTAACGTCACACTGACAGTGACATCCACAACGGAAAGATCCTTCTCCCCACCAGGGAACGTCTGCACCACGTGCAAGTCTTTCAGCTTCACGACCGGCTCCTGGAGCTCAATGTACGCCAGTCCTGCGATGCCCGACGTCACGTATGCCGGCCCCCAGTCCCATCCAAAGTCCGAGCCGGCCTTGCGGATAAAAGACCGACGCGTGGGCTCCGTCCACGTATTGAAGTTCTGCGTCGCCGGGACGAAGTACGGGTACTGCTCGGCCTGCTGTCTGGCGTACAGCGTCGCAGGCTCAAACACGACCTGGACGTGGTTCACGCCCGCCACCAGCACCGCTCCGATGTCGAGTCTGTAGGGCACAAAGGAGTTTGCCGTCGTCGCCAGCTGCTCCCCATTGACCGTCACCCGCGCCACGCCGTCCAGCGTCTCGAACACGAGCGTCGCCTTGGAGCTGTCGGCGTCCCCGGGCAGCGTCACGAGCGTCTCGTACGTCCACGTTTCCATCGCCACCCACTGGTACTCTCGCTCATTGAAGCGGTAGTACGGCTCGTCCAGCAGCCCCGCCGCCATGAGGTGCACGTGGGCGGTGCCCGGCACCGTCGCGTTGTCCACCTGCACCGAGCCATTCGCCGAGCGGAGCGTCCATCGGTCCAGCGGGATGACGCGGCTGGTGACTGCGCTCGAGCACAGAGTTGCGGCCAATACGGCAACGCTGGAGAATAGTCGCAACGCCCTCATCGTCCTGATAGCGACTGGGGAGGTTGGGGACTGACAGGCAGGCAGGCAGTTGACACCATCCGATACGCACTTCAACCACGCGCCGATCTGTATCCATTACGATTGGGTCCGTCTTGTGTACACCACACCACTGATACAAGAAAGTGTCCGCTAAAAATACAGCGATACACTGAAAATTTTTAGCCAGTGTGGGGAGCTCATCGCGGTGCTGGCAGCTTGAAGCGAGTGCGTGCCGAGCAAGCGTGCGTGGAATAAGAGCGCGCCGAATAGAGACCGAGGCGCTTAGGGGACAGGGAGAAGACCGAGAGAGAAACAGACCGATCGACCGACGGCCATGGCGACGCGAGACTTGACGCGGTCGTTCCTGCAGCTGCGCGCGGATGAGAAGGCCAAGGTGCTGCGGCGCAAGAACATCGTGAGCCACCGCGAGGAGGGCAATGCGCTCATGAAGAGCGCGGAGCAGGAGGCCACCAGCGTCGCTATCGCCCCCGGCTGGGTGGACGTCGTGAACGGCACCAACCAGCACGTGGCGCGCATCAAGGAGATGAGTACGTGGCCGAAGAGAGAGAGAGGGGCGGAGGGAGGAAAGAAGGAGGAAGACGGACTAATGTTGCAACGTGTTTTGCGTATTTGCTGCAGTGGAGAAGCTGAACAAGCTGCACACGAGTCGCCTCATGGTGCGCTTCGACGGGTCCGAGTCCAAGTACGAGCAGGAGATCGACCACGTCACTCAGGAGATCACGGACGAGTTCCGCAGCGCCGAGAAGGGGCTGCGGCGGATGGCCCAGAGCGACAGGAACGGCGAGTTCTCGGCTGCAGACGCCAAGACTAGGCAAAATGTGCAGCGGTACGTGGTGTGGCCTTGCTAGAAGATAGGTCATCATTATTGATGATTGCTGGATTTTTGTCTTCTTCTTAATGAACAGAGCGTTGGCAACGCAGCTTCAGACGCTGTCGGGAGACTTCCGAAAATCGCAGAAGACGTATCTCGCGCGTGTAAAGAATCAGAAGGAGGGTCCTGTAGAGTTTGACTTCCTCGCAGAAAATGAGGCCAAGCAGAAACGCCGTGGAGGGGCTGATACGGTGAGTTGGCTGCGTGCAACTTGCGAGTTGTAACCCGGATTCAATAGTCTTACGCCATTGCGTGTGATCTCTCCCTGCTGCTGCTGTAGGGATTCACACAGGCTCAGATCACGGAGGTAGAAATCGCCGAGGACGTTATCAACGAGCGCGACCAGGAGATCCAGCGCATTGCCACGTCCATCACGGAGCTGGCTACAATATTTAAGGAGCTCGCGGTGCTCGTGATCGACCAGGGCACGATCCTCGACCGCATCGACTACAACATGGAGCAGGTGGTGGAGCAGACGGAGAAGGGCATCGAGGAGCTCGAGAAGGCCGAGGAGACGCAGAAGAACAGCCGCCCCATGAAGTGCATCGGCCTGCTGCTTGTCATGATCTTCATCATGACAGTGCTGCTCGTGCTCAAACACTCGTAGACACAGGTGGGCACATTGTCTGTGTGGACGTCCTCCAGCTAAAAAAAACACAACACAACCCCGAATCTCAATACAATTATTGTCTTTCCAAAAGCTTGCGTAATCTATTGCCATATTTTGCTGGTCAAAGGATGGACGTCGAGGTGACGCAGCAGCAGGCGCTCATGCGCTCGCTGCGCGTCTTCGTGGACGCTCTGCGGGACATCAAGAAGACGGAGGACGCCGCGGACGTCCACCACCATGTCGTGGAGGCCGTGCGCGTGCTATGCGCGGCCTCCGAGACGCAGGACGGCGCTCAATGGCACGACGAAGCGTGGCGACGCGGCCTGGTGCCCATTTTCCAGCAATTGTGCCTGTGTATGACGCGTCTGGACGCTCTCGAGGCCCAAGAGAGGAAGAAAATGGGTCCGCAGACGCCCCGACAGGCGGAGAAGCCCAAGGCGCCCGCGGGTCTGCTGAGTCTGCGCGACTATTCCGTGCTTCAGGCGGCAGTGGAGCTGCTCTTCTGCTGGGGCGCGTACCCTCGCGTGGCTGCCGGAGTGTTGATGCCCATTGAGAAGAGGAAACCTACACGCACGTTGGAGAGTAAGGAGGTCTTACTTGGAGGAGAGGCGATAGGGACAGGGAACTGATGTGTGGTGGTGTTGTGTTTGGTTCGCTTTGGTGCAGTTTCCAAGGACGTGCTGATGTGGGGCTATCGCGGATACACCAGAGTTATGGTGGACGGTCAGCGGACGAGTGAAGAAACGTCGAGCGAGCTCTTGGGTATTACGCAGGCGTTGCTGCAGCTCCTGTCGCTGCCGCAGTTCCAGCCGATTCTTCTGCCCAAGTACGTGGTAGAGTTGCTAGCTCTGCTAGTCTATGGGGAGGTAGCGATGGATACAACGACGCCGACGCGTGTTCAGACTGAGTTCATTCGACTGAGAGAGATGGTGCTGCGTGTGCTGCCGCTGCGGATGAGTATGAGTAGTCTGCGTGCAGCTCTGGGGCAGGCTGCCCCTGCACCGAGTGAACAGGCTGTCGGGCAACGGTTCAAGGCGCGGTGTGGGAACTTGCTGTCACGCTTGTTAATGAAAGACGGAGGTATCGTGGCTACGATTGAGATGCTGCTTGGAGCTGTGGAGGAGGGAAACACGCAAGCGAGAATGCAGGTCGCCACTCTCATCTGCCAGTGCCCCAGCGGTGAAGACCCCGAGAAATACGCGAGGGCTCTATGTGCTCAGGTGCGCGAGTTGCTGCTGGCAGCGGTGACTCCTGAAAAGGGAAATACTACCAGTAAGCTGCTTGGTGAGATGGCAGCTCTGCTGGCGGATCAGCTCGCAACACGCCACCCAGCGTTATTCGACACGCAGATCTTGTCGAAGCTGTTCCACCCGTTGTTGATTTATGAGGATAGTCGGCTGGATGCTGCGACTCCGCCCGGAGAGACAGATGAGGTTGCGTTGACGCACTGTGTGGAGATTGCGCGACTGCTCCTGTGCGGCCCACCACCCTCGCAGCGCTTCTTGCAGGCCGTCGCTCCGTTAGTGCGCCCCCTCCTGCACATGTATGCGTTCGCGGCGACAAGCAAGAGTTTTCTGGCCACACCGCTGCGCGCGCTTCTTACTGCGTGGATCCGATCGTGCTCGAGCGCGTCCTTGTTATTACAAGTGGCCGTGCTACCCGTGACGTTGCCACTTCAGCCCACGCTGACAGCGTGTGGATACCAAAGAAAGTATGATCAAGAATCGTGGAGGCCACCGCGGCAGTTTTGTGCTGGAGGTGGTGGCGGGATTTCGCTTCGTCTTGTCCAACCGTCCACTTCATCTCCAGATGGAGAAGATGCCACCGACTCATTGAAGATGCTGATAATGCCGTTGGTGGAGCTTCTGGGTGACAAGGAGCTCGAAAGCTCGGAAGTGGTGGGCGACCTTTTCTCGTCCCTCCTGCTAACATATATGCAAGTGCGGAAGCACGGCGGGACTGAGGGTCTTAATTTGATCGACAAGAGGGAAGATGCAGCGTCGCCTCTGGCCTTGTATGAGCCTATGAAAAGCCCGACGAGTGCGGCAGGTGTTGAGATGGTACTGACACTGCTGCTGGCACTTATTGAGTGCCTAGGACCATCTGTGCTGCGCAGTGCTGCAACAGTATTGCAGTGTATTGGAACAGTACTAGAGACGTACAATACGCCTGCTACGAAGCTCGTGGATAAAGAACAGCAGCAAGGAGACATTACGCCACTAGAAGACGCTGAAGAAGAGGAAGAAGGCGACGAGATCTTGACAATTTGCCTGGGTGTGGTAATGACCATTCTGGAAGCTGGATCCTCTCGTCGTAGCGACTCAGAGGAGCAACAGCTCCGTGCGATGCTACCGGTGCTGGAAGTATTGTCGCGCCATCCACGACCTGAAGTTGCTGAACTGTCGAGTAATGCGCGTGCACAGATTTTAAGTCGTGGCGCGTCGGAAACCAACCACACGAGCACAGCGAGAGAGGGTGAAAAGAGCTTCGAGGAAGTGCTCCGGGGGGCTGAACAAGATCTCTCAAGCGAGTTGGTGCCATTGCGCGCGCGCGGTGTTGTCACGCTGACAAAGCTAGTGCGTCGGAGTCATGCTCATGCGAACGATGCAGAGTGGACACCCCGTGTGCACGCCTTAGCTCGCGTCTTTCTTCTTCATCTCCACGACTCTGAGAGCTACGTCTTTCTAGCAGCCGTGCAGGGTCTGGCTGCGCTGGCAGATGCTCACCCCGATGCTGCTATCCCCGCGTTGGTGAAGGCCCTGCTCGACTCTACTAACTCGCTCGAGTCTCGTATCAAACTTAGCGAGGCGCTATTGTTCTCAGCTAAGCGCTGTGGCGAGACACTCCCCAAGTACGGCAAGCTGTTCGTCTACGCGTACTTGGACTGCATTCGCCCGCCTCCATCTCAGAGAAAGCGCGTGGAGCGCATGCAACAAAAGGCCAACAAGCGGGTCCAGCTTATCCAGGAGGTTGAAAACCCGGGCTCGAAGACAGAAGAAGCGCCTCAGCCAGCTAACGAGCCCGAGAGTGGTGAGCAGGAACTTCTTGCGGCCGCTACCCTGAGAGCAAGCTGTCTCTCCAATCTTGCCGAGGTGTGCGCGCTTTTGCAGTGGGGGCTCCAGCCGTTCCTCCTTGATGTTATGACCTGCGTCTTTGGCGTTCTTCAAATGGAGCTGGAGCTTGCATCCAAACCCCGGCCGGCCACCCACGATGCGACTGAGACTGAAGAGCAGCAAAAGCTGCGACAGCACAATGAAGAAGAGCAGCAGCAGCGCGTCGTGGCGGTGCGTCGCGGAGCCGTGTTCGTTCTGCGGTACCTCATGGAGCTGCTTGGATGGAAGATGCTCGAGCTCATGCCGGACCAGCTCTCGCCGCTGTACCACGTGCTCAAGCACGTGGCGCGCGTCGACCGGGACCGCGTGGTGGTGTTTCACGCGAACCGAGCGCTGGGCGCACTGGACGAGGTCATGCGCGCGGAGCTGCTCCCGCGCGTGGAGCAGCAAGATGCGGCGTTCGGCATCTCGAGCTTACGCATTCTTTAATGCAGGCCGCCAATTTCGACATGGCCCAAAATACTAATCTTTTCATTGTGTAATCATCCTCTTTTCCACCAATCACTGGGCGTTGCTTGTAACTGCTGCCTGCTACAACATGCTCCGATACCCCGATGGTTGTTGCCATCTCTACAGTCTGCTGATTCAGCAGTGTTCAGCACGTCTGTCACTGCCCCGGTGGAGCGTCCAACGCCCCTCGTTCAAAACCGCCGCTGGGGCGATCTTCGCCGAGCGAAGCAGTCTAATTGCGAGCATCTTCTGGCAACCTGCCGCTGTAATCCACACGCCACGACCCAACGCTGAAGAAGCCAATCGCTGCCTCGCCAGCAGCCCAGTCACTGCGCTGTGTCTGTCACTGATCTTTGCTGCTGGCGCCGGTGCTGCGCGTGCATACTAGACTGCACTCTGCACTGCGTCTCGGTCGGCAGATTGCGGTGATTCATGAGGCCACTGCCTGTCACCGCAGCACAGGCCGAGTCGCTCTCCGACGTCACCCCGGCTGCTAACAGCAGCGCCATTAATATCGGCGTTCGTCAATGCGCCGCAAGACCGATCTGACGCTTCCGTGCACTCCGTTGCGATTGGCTCAAAGTGAGTCCTGTCACACTTCAACCTGGACGGACCGGCATCCTCGCCGCATTGCTCGTCCGCCCTCATTCTCCGATTGCCAGCCTACTACACAAGCGTCCTAGAGCCCAGCGGCGCCATGTTCCAGTTCACACCGCCTGCACTGCCTTGTGACGGCGTCCAGGCCAACCGATCAGCCTCCGAGGTCGAGAGGTTCCGCGCTCGCCATCGCCGCCTCGGTCGCAACGAACCACACTCTGCAGCGCTGTCACTATCGCCCAAGGTCGACGCACTCGACGAGGACGAAGGCCGGAAGCGGAAAATCTCGGCCAATTGGCGACAGAAGCAGCGGCAGGATCGACTCTGCGGCCAGTTCGAGGACGGCTACTGGCCCAGGTCGGCCGGCACCGAGATGCACCTGGGCTTCAACGCCTTTGACTTCTCGTCATCGCCCGAGGCCTTTTACGACGAACCGGTGGAGGAGAAGGAGCCAACTTCATTGTACGAACTGGAGGAGCAACCGCATTGCAAAGTCTCGAAGGAGGAGCTTCCAGTTGAGTCGTCTTCGGACGAGGACAAGCAACTGAAGCAGAACATGACCGAGGTGGCAAAGCAGGTGACAGCTATGGGCTTCAACGGCACCAGTATGTGGCAGCGGAGGTTTCCGGGACTCGGACAGCTTGGTGGGCCAGTTCAACAACTCCCGATCTATGGCCAAAATTCCATGTGGGGAGCTCCGGTACATTACGCCACGATTAACGATCAGCGACGAGCACTTTATTACCAGCCCATGTTCTTCATGTAGAAACTCTCGGTTGTCGCGTTCGCAGATGTACTATAGTTTATCCACAAGAGTTCATTAGGAGTTGCACTAATAATTCAACTTGATAAGAATTCGGTTCTACATATATGATGATGCATTACAACTTTTACAGTTGGGCTGTATCTGTGCATCTGCGCATCTGTGCATGCCTGTCGATGTGGGACATTAAATGACAGTGTGTGAAAGTATGGTATTTTCTCTCATTGCTTTATACTACGTGGTGAAATTCAGATCGGCACGGGAAAGAAAACTACAATTAAACAAGTGTGCCGGAATCAATAACCCCCAGTAACGCAACATTTTGTTTGTCCGAGAATGTATTATAGCGCGAATCACGACAACGAGGGGGCAGTCCAGGCCCAGAAGGGCCTCGAATGGGAGGTCGGCTTCCGCTACATTGCCGGTCGCATACTTAATAGGGCTCAAACGAGAAACGCTGGTTCTGCAACGGGCAGTACGGTATGGCGTTCTTCCAGCAGCTTCACCACCCGATATCGACGACGTGATCCGATAGTCGAGGTTGAAGTGAGCACGAACACGGCGAACGATTGTCAGGCCCGCCCATTTCTGCCCGAAAAATCTCCAAGCGACACTGAACCGCAGTGGGCGATGCGCTGGAGCACTCGTGCGCTCGTGAGCTGGCGCCGTTGCCGGTTATGATTGGGCACGTGCGACTAGATGGGAAGATTCCTCTTGCTTGCTGCTGCTGCTGCAACGCCTGCGCGATCCCATACTGCGGCGCCACTTTCGGTCTAACGTTAGCCGCGATGGCTCAGCTGGGCGGTTCGTTAGTAGTTCCGCGTTCACAACGCAATCCAATCTCCACGATGCAGCAGCGACTTGGATTGCAATCAGCCGCGACTCTGCTGGCCTGGGCAACTTTCGTATTGGTGACGACCACCAACGCGCAAACACTGCGCAGCGACCGGGGAGTGTCCACGTTGTCGCCGGCGGATGAGGCAGTGATCCCGGAAGTCGACGAGACGGTGTCGCTGGCGCAGCGCGAGGTCTTCGGAGTTGCCCTGGCAGCGCTGGTCATCTTCGTCGCCGCCGGAGGAGGCACCGGCGGCGGAGGCGTGCTCGACCCCATTTACATTTTGGTGTGCGGTCTCAGCGCCAAGGTGCGCCCCATACATGTGCATGCATGCAGTGGACGTCGGCTGATCTGTAAACTGACTCGGGTTGACTCTCGATCTTGTAGACAGCTATCCCCCTTTCAAGCATCACGATCCTTGGAGGAGGTACGTCTCACTGTAATCTGAGACGCAAAGCGTCAAGATACTTTTGTTTGATTCGACTAAACCTGCTACGGGTGTGTGTCCACAGCATTCGGCAACTTTTTCCTGAACTTGCGCCGCACGCGTGACGACTCGACCACTCCGCTCATCGACTGGGATGTCATCCTTGTGATGCAGCCGCTCCTCTTGTGTACGCTTAGTCTCCCCCTTTTCAAAGACTTTCTCCTCCAGCGGAATGGTTTTGGTTCTGACGACAACTTGATGTGTTTCAGTGGGGGCAACATGCGGGACGTACCTCAACACCGTTCTGCCAACCTGGCTTCTGTGCGTGCTGTTGGTCCTCGTGCTCAGTCTCACAGGCACGCGGACCCTGCAGAAAGCCATCAGCGCTCGCCGAAAGGAGCGCTGGCAGTGTTGCGTTTCGCCTGAGGCTACGTCTCTCCTGGGGATCGACTCGTCCGAGAAAGTTTCTTCGACACCCGAGAAGAAGCCGCAAGCGGACGTACCACGGCGGAAGCTTGCCACGCTTTCAAGTCTCTTCGTCGTCATCGCCGGTATGAGGATCCTCCGCGGAGGAAAGAACTTTGGCAGTCCCCTCGGCATCGACTCGTCGTCAGCGCTGTACCCGGTACTCGTGGCAATGCCCTACATTTTCCTGGTTGGGATCAGCTACTTTTCGCTGAAAAACCTGGGCGCCACCTACGAGAAACAGCAAACACCCGGCTACGAGCTGGAAGCGCACGAAATCAAGGTACGAGCTACGAGTATCACTTGGTTGTTGGCTATGAAGTCTAACTTTTACGTGAAACTTTTACAGTGGACACCGTCGTCGATTCGGTTCTTCCCCTTTTTCTCACTTGCGGCTGGAGCGGTCTCTGGTATGTTTGGTATCGGAGGAGGCATCATTAATGGGCCGCTGCTGCTCGAGGTGGGCATCGATGCCTCGGCCGCTTCAGCCATGACCGCCACAACCGTGCTCTTTTCCAGCGGGAGTAAGTTCTACGCCTATGAGATCGAGTGCGTCTGCTGCATTGCTGACTGTTGTTATGTATGGGTTTTCAACAGTGTCAGCCTTCAATTACACGGTAATGGGGAAGATGGACGTGCATCTAGCGCAGCTTCTGCTACCCATGGGCTTCCTCATGACGTACATCGGCCAGCTGTGTCTGCTCAAGGTCGTGCGCCGATTTCAATGTCCCAGCCTAATTATCTTCTCGATGGCCGTCATTGTGCTCATCAGTGCTGTTGCCATGAGTATCGAGAGTGTCCGTGCCGTGCTGGCCTAAACAAGTAGGGCCCCAAGTATTTACATTTTTTTTTATAAAGCAATGGACATTTTCACCGCGACCGTCGCGGGTAAGCAACTGATCCTGTTCGTCTAGAAAGAATCGTCGGTGTCGTGACGCTATGATCCTTGTGAGCGGGCCAATCGCCTCATGAAACCTGGCGCGGTCACCTTGCGCCAGAGTTGCCTGCCTTAGCGTGGGGGACGCAAGCGTCTCGCGAGGATGGACCACCAGATTGTTGACCAGTGCACAGAGTTGAAATGCACACGTTGCAGGCTTCGGTCTCACCTGTCGGTAGACCACGTTGAAGAGCTACTTCTTTTCGAAGGTATCTATTCCGCATGACGACGATCATGCAAGGTGTGTGCACCGAACAGGCCTAGTTGCCGCAAGTCTCAGTAGCTATCACTCCTCAGCGCATTTGGACTGTACGTCCGCCCTCATTTTCATTCTGGGGGCGCCCTGTTCACGTAGTTCGTAGCCACCCCCCATTCGAACATGCACCTGGCCATGCCATCCGCGCTCTCGTCCGATACCAATTTTATCAACGACGAAGCTGCCGACATCGAGCGCTTCCGTGCAAGTCATCGCCGCCTGTGTCGCGACCACCAAGAAAACTCGGCGCCAAACGCTATTAGATTAGAGTCGAGAGTCTGGACGAAGACGATGGCCGCAAACGCAAAAGCTCCGCCAAGTGGCGTGCGAAGCAGTGCCAGACGTGGAACCTGCACGAAGACGGCTACTGGCCCGAGTCGGCGGGGACCGAGATGCATCTGGGTTTCAACGCCTTTGACTTCTCAGCATCGCCCGAGGCCTTCAACAATGGGCCAGAGGAACCGGTCGAGATCAAAGATCTATCGGCCGAGATCATCGACCTGCAGTACGATTCGTTCTGTGTCGATGACCTGCTGCTACCAGGTGACGGTGATATCCCGTTGTACACGACCATCCCAGCTCACCACTACGACGACAAAGCCCAAGAGCTCAAGCCCGCGATTGAAGCTAAAGGCTCGCCACCTAAGAAGGAGTTGAGCATGGCCGATGTGGCGAAGCAAGTGACATCCATGGGCTTCAACAGCACCAGTCTTTGGGGGCGGAAGCTCCCTGGCCTTCGACAGTCCACGCAGCAGCTATCGTCTTTAAGTCGAGACAGTGTGTGGGGCGGGTCCATTCACCAAATTTCGCACAAGAACGAGCTCTTACTGTCGCTACTATGCGCGAGGTGTCCTGCAATCTTTTGTCTAGAGATCCTGTGGCGTACTAAACTACAGTAATAGCACAGTTAGGCTTCGGTCTCACGAGGCTATGGGTGGCCACAACTTTTCTTAGTGCATCGCTATCGATGTTTCATTTACAGATAGTATTTTACAATTTCGGTTTATGGTACATCTTTGAACATGAAGCTAAGGTACAAGCAGGTGGCTGGCTGGCTGGCTGGCTGCAGCCTCCGCAACTCATTTACTAGGCGAAGAACTGCGGCTGGCCGTGAAGACACCGGCGCTGGTCGTCGTGCGGGGCATACGACACCTGCACGGGCGGCCGCCACATGCCCAGGCACGGCGAGCTCTGCTCCCATAGGCTGGCCGTGTTGAAGCCCATGGCCGACACCTGCTGGGCCACGTGGTCCATGTGCCGCTGTCGTTGTTCCTCTTCCTTCTGTTGCTGTTGTTGTTGCTCGTGCTGCTTCTGCTGCTGTTCTGCGGCGGCAGCTTCAACCTGCGGGGGCTCGTCGTAGAAGAAGGCCTCGGGCGACGCCGAAAAGTCGAAGGCGTTGAAGCCCCCGAGAAGCTCCGCGTCGTCGACGTCTTCGAAAGGTCCGCGGTGCGCCGACTGGTGGTGGGGGATATGGTGGTGCTGCTGCTGTTGCTGCTGCTTCTGGCGCCACTTGGCCGAGACTTTGCGTCTGCGGCCGCCGTCCTCGTCCAGCGCCTCCACCCTGGAGGCTACACTGTCGACAGCCCCCGGCTGGTCGCGGTGCAGGCGGCGGTGGCGCGTGCGGAAGCGCTCAATCTCGGCGGCCTCCTCGCCAAACTTTGGCCCGCCGGCCGCCGGCGGCACGAACTGGAACATGGCGGCGAATGAAGACTTGCGCGTGGCGGCACCGATTCGATTATGGCGTGTTGCACCGGCGATAAGAAGCGCTTGGCTGAACTTTCGTGACAGAGCCGCTTTTCAGCCAATCCTGACTCGGCAAATCGAAACGTCACGTCTGTCGCGATTTTGTTTTTTGCAGAGCAAGTTGCCTTTTTCCGAGTGCATTGCAGTCTGCACTCACTTAAATAGTCCGCCCGCTGTGGGCGGTGGGCCGATAAATCGGTAGATAGGAGCGACTTGGCCACGCGCGTGCTCGGCACTGACCCCATGGACGGACGGCCACGCGCTGCAGTGTCTTTGACATCGTGTTACCGTCGTGCATGGCCTATTCATAATGGCCAACGGAGAAACCAGACCGGGCCTAAAACGCAGTGGATTCTGGAGGCTGCAGCCATCGAGGGTCGGCTCAGAGTGGCACACGCGCCGTGCGGCGGTGATGACTCGGAGACCTGTTCGGCGGCGATTGGTCTGCGCCGTTGAGGCCCGGATCGTTCATAGAAAATGCCCGGCCTAGCCTGCCGTCCAAAGGGTGCCGCATCCTGCAAAAGCTTGCGTCGTTGTTGCCGTTGGAGGGAGGCAGCTTGAAAGGAGTGAAAAATATCCTGTCCTCAACGCAGGATACTTTTTTTTGACAGTGTCTTGCAACAAATTCTGGGGCCTTAGAATCTAACTCTCAAGTTAAATTCCGCCTTGCGCCGCTGGTCCATGCCTGCACCGAGCCATAGGTTTCGACCGGCCTATTGCCTTCGCGTATCCGGGGCTGCGCCGAAATCGCAATGATGAACTGCCAGAGTGGCCACTGTTCAATTTGCAGCAAGCGGCATCTGCTGTCCATTCCTCTTTCACTTCGTCGATCTTGAAGTGACTGCCTACAATGTCCCCTACAGCAGCAAGCGCAGCGGACTACTGCTGTAGGCTCGGCCCTGAGGCTCAGAGCCACTATATTTGTTGCGGTATCTGTCTGATCGGACCTCGCAGCTCCAAAACGGAGACACTGGGCCGGGGAGGCCGATGTCCGGCTCGCCACCGCGCTTTCGCATGCGGCGATCTGGTAGCACTGAACCGGGCATCGCTTACTTATTTCTAACGTTTGACGTGAGTGAGATCGGCTGCAACATGAAACCGAGCTTCTGGCATATCTGTTGCAATGCTGTATCGTACTAATCATTGCCGCATGATAATCATTCGTTTCATCCAATCACCGAATCCCGTCACAATCTTCTCAAAATCCAGTACATATGTATGAAATTGTTCGGCTTGCCAAATTATCGGTAGTTGCCGCAGCCATTGCCGCCATCAGCGCGACCCGTTCAAGGGCGGCCCTTCATACACAATGGTGCTCTAGTGTGAGTTTGCTTAGGCGGTTTTCGAGTTGAAATGCTCTATTTCTCCGCTAAAAGCAGTAATTTCACGTAATCTTTATGGGGACGCGTGTGATGGACGCTTGTATACAACGCGGTGTATCTTCTTCAGCGGCTGGTGCAATCGTTGGTTAACTGCTTGTGGAACGAGAAAACTGCAAAAGACGCATACTGGTCTAGTTTTTCTGCAAAAGACGCATACTTGGCCAAAAGGGCATACCGAGTTTCGAGTTTCTGATTCTACACCGTGTAGTACACGGTCAAGCAACTTACCCAACGATTTCGGACGCACAAGTATGGCACGAAGCAACTATACCTCAAACTCCACCTCATGCTGTGAATTTCGCACCATTTCATGCACCTCAGTATCAGCTTAGCATGCCTCACACCGCCTTCGCGCCGTACCGTGGAAGACAAGCGCCTGAGTAGGTAGGGTGTGGGTATCATGTATTCTTTTGAGCTAAAACGCTTTGGTGACAACAACCGCCGAACGAATACGATAAATAAGCACCGCATGCGTATCTGTAGTGTTTGTTAGTGAAAATTGAGGATGAAGAAGAATCACTTCACGGTCGCTATTCGTGGGGTCCACTTCATTATCGAAACGAAAGTTTTGAATCTGAATTTGTTGCGGCTTGGTCGCGGAGACGTCTCTGCCTACGGTGGTCGTATCGTTAGATCTATAGGATGCAAGTCCGCGGTTGGCGCCCAACACCGAAGCAAAAGCGCTAGCTTAGAAGAAGACGCGCTGCAATATACTTCACTAAGATATCCCAGCCGCGATGTAGCCATTCATGCAACCGGGTGTAATTTATGCTTGCACCAATACCTGTAGCTGGATCGGCGGTACCATTAAATGTCTTCCAACCGAACAAGTTGTGCGGCACAACCGAAGCGGAAACGCTGTCCATTGGCTGGCATTGTCCCAGATAGCTGACAGTTGTAGATTGCACCTTACGGTGCAGGCTGTACCTAGCCGATATGGATGCTACCCTCTCTCTCACTGGCAATCCCCCTGATGCGGTGGTATTGAAACTTAATTGCACTTCCCCGCCATGAAAGCCTGGAGATGGTCTATATAATAGTGTATAGGTGCTCGTTGTCAGGTTGGTGTATACTGTACGAATCGTTGGGTAAGTTGCTTGACCATGTAGAATCAGAAACTCGGTATGCGCTTTTTTGCCAAGTATGCGTCTTTTGCAGAAAAACTAGACCAGTATGCGTCTTTTGCAGTTTTCTCGTTCCACAAGCAGTTAACCAACGATTGCACCAGCCGCTGAAGAAGATACACCGCGTTGTATACAAGCGTCCATCACACGCGCCCCCATAAAGATTACGTGAAATTACTGCTTTTAGCGGAGAAATAGAGCATTTCAACTCGAAAACCGCCTAAGCAAACTCACACTAGAGCACCATTGTGTATGAAGGGCCGCCCTTGAACGGGTCGCGCTGATGGCGGCAATGGCTGCGGCAACTACCGATAATTTGGCAAGCCGAACAATTTCATACACTGCGCGACAAAAGGTTTGGGACAGCGACACTTTGTACAATATCTCAGCTTCTAGAAGGAGTTGTCGGATGAGACTTAGATATGTTCCTCCAATCAGATTGCTTTAAACGCGACATATGACGCGAGCTCGGATTTCCCATTGGGTAGGGTGGCTCCCATACAAATATGTCGAATTGGCACCGCGACAAAACTTTGGGACAAATGTTTATCTTGATTAAAGTATAGGTGCCTGTGATGGTGAGGTCACGTTAACTATCAGGATCAAGTAAAACAAGGTCGCCAGTCGTTCTTAAGTGGGTAGTGAGCGTGAGGGGGTGCATCCCTGGTGCCCAAATCGAGTCAACACAATGTGTACTTATAGTTTATCAACTTTGAGTGCCTCCTTACTCTCCTATTGCGCTCTAGAGGCCTTCAGGAGCTCCTCAAAATACGAAGGGCACTAACCAATAGGATTTGTATTAAAATACGCATTAACGGTAATATCATGTCCGTATTGTGTCGTGAGGGCCCAGATACATACTCGAGACAGCTCATCTTTTTGTCTGTCATTTTATACTTCACCTGTGTAGTCCTAGTTACCACAGCGGATCCTCAAGTGTTGCTTGACGCCCGTAATGCGCGCTTCATGCTGCTTCTTATGCCCAAAACTGCAAATAGGTGGCCTCGGTGGACCTCACCATCACAGGCACCTATACTTTAATCAAGATAAACATTTGTCCCAAAGTTTTGTCGCGGTGCCAATTCGACATATTTGTATGGGAGCCACCCTACCCAATGGGAAATCCGAGCTCGCGTCATATGTCGCGTTTAAAGCAATCTGATTGGAGGAACATATCTAAGTCTCATCCGACAACTCCTTCTAGAAGCTGAGATATTGTACAAAGTGTCGCTGTCCCAAACCTTTTGTCGCGCAGTGTACATATGTACTGGATTTTGAGAAGATTGTGACGGGATTCGGTGATTGGATGAAACGAATGATTATCATGCGGCAATGATTAGTACGATACAGCATTGCAACAGATATGCCAGAAGCTCGGTTTCATGTTGCAGCCGATCTCACTCACGTCAAACGTTAGAAATAAGTAAGCGATGCCCGGTTCAGTGCTACCAGATCGCCGCATGCGAAAGCGCGGTGGCGAGCCGGACATCGGCCTCCCCGGCCCAGTGTCTCCGTTTTGGAGCTGCGAGGTCCGATCAGACAGATACCGCAACAAATATAGTGGCTCTGAGCCTCAGGGCCGAGCCTACAGCAGTAGTCCGCTGCGCTTGCTGCTGTAGGGGACATTGTAGGCAGTCACTTCAAGATCGACGAAGTGAAAGAGGAATGGACAGCAGATGCCGCTTGCTGCAAATTGAACAGTGGCCACTCTGGCAGTTCATCATTGCGATTTCGGCGCAGCCCCGGATACGCGAAGGCAATAGGCCGGTCGAAACCTATGGCTCGGTGCAGGCATGGACCAGCGGCGCAAGGCGGAATTTAACTTGAGAGTTAGATTCTAAGGCCCCAGAATTTGTTGCAAGACACTGTCAAAAAAAAGTATCCTGCGTTGAGGACAGGATATTTTTCACTCCTTTCAAGCTGCCTCCCTCCAACGGCAACAACGACGCAAGCTTTTGCAGGATGCGGCACCCTTTGGACGGCAGGCTAGGCCGGGCATTTTCTATGAACGATCCGGGCCTCAACGGCGCAGACCAATCGCCGCCGAACAGGTCTCCGAGTCATCACCGCCGCACGGCGCGTGTGCCACTCTGAGCCGACCCTCGATGGCTGCAGCCTCCAGAATCCACTGCGTTTTAGGCCCGGTCTGGTTTCTCCGTTGGCCATTATGAATAGGCCATGCACGACGGTAACACGATGTCAAAGACACTGCAGCGCGTGGCCGTCCGTCCATGGGGTCAGTGCCGAGCACGCGCGTGGCCAAGTCGCTCCTATCTACCGATTTATCGGCCCACCGCCCACAGCGGGCGGACTATTTAAGTGAGTGCAGACTGCAATGCACTCGGAAAAAGGCAACTTGCTCTGCAAAAAACAAAATCGCGACAGACGTGACGTTTCGATTTGCCGAGTCAGGATTGGCTGAAAAGCGGCTCTGTCACGAAAGTTCAGCCAAGCGCTTCTTATCGCCGGTGCAACACGCCATAATCGAATCGGTGCCGCCACGCGCAAGTCTTCATTCGCCGCCATGTTCCAGTTCGTGCCGCCGGCGGCCGGCGGGCCAAAGTTTGGCGAGGAGGCCGCCGAGATTGAGCGCTTCCGCACGCGCCACCGCCGCCTGCACCGCGACCAGCCGGGGGCTGTCGACAGTGTAGCCTCCAGGGTGGAGGCGCTGGACGAGGACGGCGGCCGCAGACGCAAAGTCTCGGCCAAGTGGCGCCAGAAGCAGCAGCAACAGCAGCAGCACCACCATATCCCCCACCACCAGTCGGCGCACCGCGGACCTTTCGAAGACGTCGACGACGCGGAGCTTCTCGGGGGCTTCAACGCCTTCGACTTTTCGGCGTCGCCCGAGGCCTTCTTCTACGACGAGCCCCCGCAGGTTGAAGCTGCCGCCGCAGAACAGCAGCAGAAGCAGCACGAGCAACAACAACAGCAACAGAAGGAAGAGGAACAACGACAGCGGCACATGGACCACGTGGCCCAGCAGGTGTCGGCCATGGACTTCAACACGGCCAGCCTATGGGAGCAGAGCTCGCCGTGCCTGGGCATGTGGCGGCCGCCCGTGCAGGTGTCGTATGCCCCGCACGACGACCAGCGCCGGTGTCTTCACGGCCAGCCGCAGTTCTTCGCCTAGTAAATGAGTTGCGGAGGCTGCAGCCAGCCAGCCAGCCAGCCAGCCACCTGCTTGTACCTTAGCTTCTTGTTTCAAAGATGTACCATACCATGCAATATCGGACTGTAGGACCTATCGGACCTGTACCATAAACTTGGTACCCCAGAAAGGATTGACTCTAAGAACAAATATATTAGTTTGTGTAATATATTGTGGGCCACACACCGAT
Organism: Phytophthora vignae f. sp. vignae; assembly: GCA_016169955.1. NCBI lineage: Eukaryota > Oomycota > Peronosporomycetes > Peronosporales > Peronosporaceae > Phytophthora > Phytophthora vignae. Next base: position 238,472 of record JABJUM010000076.1, on the reverse strand, counting down.
TACACTTTACTCACTTTTGCTCAGTTTTATTCTAGCGTTGGTGGTGGGCTTGCGTGGAGGGCAGAGTGCCGAAGGCGGCGGCGGTGGCGCAGAGGGACTCCGGCCGCAGGAAGACGGCGGAGCAGCAGGACGACGCGGCGGCAGGAAGACGGCGGAGCAGCAGGACGACGGCGGCGGCAGGAAGGACTGGCGGAGCGACGGCAGGTCGGCGGAGCGGAGGCATGGCTGGACGGCGAGGCGGCGGTGGCAGGGTGGCAGCAGCCGGACGGTGACTGGTTGGTGTGGCGGTGGCGGGGCGGACGGCGGCCCGGAGAACGTAGACGGCTTGCCCGGCAGGGCGGCCGGTACGCTGCCCGTTGGGTGAGCGCCTGCAAGCTGCTCCAGCACCCCCCCCCCCCCGGGGCCCGCAGAAGCAGCCGCCGCCACCGTAAAGACCCCGCGAGTGCTGGCACCCTACCCGGAAGGGCTAGCGGCATGCTGCTCGCCGCTAGAGCACCCAGCGCAAATGGTGGCGTCATACGGGCTGCACGATAGCGACCACGTAGCATTGTTATGAGTTCTTTGATATATTATACGTATATTCAATATATTTTCTTAATCATTAATGCACACGTCTTGCGGCTTGCCTTCCGCGCTCATATTTATCCCATGTACACTCATGAGTGATGACCACCTCGACGCCGTGAGGCGAGCCGATGTCACCGGTAGCATTGTACCAGAATTATGGTACAGGTCCGATAAGGTCGGATTATGAAAAATATGCGAGTGATACGCGTTTATCTTAGATTTTGTATGGCCATACAAATATTTTGCGTTTCCTTCGGACCCGATACGTCCGATAGCGTCGTTTATCGGACCAACCTACCCCTATCAAAATCTATTGGCCGAAATACCATCCTGGCCATAGTATGACTGGTCAAAATAAAATCTAAATCTATAATTGGCTGTTAATGGGCATACAATAAATAAGTATGGTCCGATAAAACATGATATTCATCCATAACCCGAAATCGTAATTCAATGAAGAAAATGAAATCCTGTGGGGCTGGTCTGCTACGTCGAGCTGTTGCCATTGAAAATAGGATACGTATGTACCACGTAGGCACTCTTGTTGACGATGCTGGAATACACGGGATCGCAGTCATATTCACTATCTTGGTATTCAACATGTCATGTCTCTAGATTACGAGTAGAGCGGTGGAAGGTTAAACGATGCGTGGCCAGGGATGACTTCCATGTTGGTACCGAGGCGGTGCGCCTGGATGAACCCTGTCGATCCTGAGCCTTCGAGCGAGGTGAACGTGACCTCGCCACCAAAGTAACGCGCGAATAGCCTTGCCATGGGCAGCCCGTAGCCACCTCCACTGAAGTGCTGCCTGTAGCTGTGGTAGTTATTCGAGTCGATGGGCGGGCATGGCCGACTTGTGGTGTAGTCATAGTGCCACAGCTTATTCCAGCGGCTGCGAGGTACACCGCCGCCTTCATCGCTCACTTTGATCGTCAGGTCTTCGCTACCCACGCAGATCACGATCTCTACGGGTGGAAGTCCCTTTTCAAGCTTGTACTTGCTGACGTCTGGGAAGATCTTGACACCAGATACATCGTTTACCTACAACGCGTTCATGAACACAGAGAAGGTTAGTATCCATCGCACGAAAGACCAGGCTTTAGCCAACACGAACTTGGATCAGCACGCACCGATGGAAGGAAGAACCCCAACGACGGACTCTCCGGGTTCATCACTTGCTTAAAATGGTTCACTGCCCCAGGCGCTCTATGCGTCAGTTTCTTGTGGTGCTCCACGGTTGCACGCATCGCGTTCTTCACAAGTTCGAAGATCTGTAAACAATTGGCGACCGCAAGCAGGGTTGGTAGACCCACAGAATAGTCATCGGCACGGCTGAAGTACTGTATCTTACCATGTGATGCAAGTGCGAGCGCACATACATCAGCGGCGTGCTGGCACTCGCTGTTGCGTGGATCTCGACCGGCGGTGCTTCGCCGCAGTACTGGACGCACAGTTGGGTGGCACGATCGCACGCCTCACGCACGATCTCCTCGACGTTCACAAGGTGCACGCGTCCTCCTGGGTTCTCGAGCGACTCGACATGCTGGCCAATGAGCATGCGGATTCCGATGCGACCCAGGAAGAACTTGTCCAGCCGGTCCTTGATATCTTCCTGCGCGCTCTGCATCTGCAGCGCGCTGTGTCCGAGGTCCGTGGCCTTGAGCTGCTGCAGTCCGTAGCAAATGAGCGGCACGAGGTTGGAGCCCCTCGCCTTTGCTTGGCGCAGCGTCTCCGTGAACTGCCGGTCCTCCGCCTGATCAAGGCAAAGGCACACCCTACTTAGAAACCTCTACACCCATATCTACCATTAAATAGCTCTTTACGATGCTGCTCGGTGGCTTGGTCGTGTTGATCCAGTTCAGTTCACGTCGGTACACGTCGATGGCGTCGCGGATGGACGTCGTGTCGCTGAGCCCCACTGGCAACTCCGACAGCTCCACAATGGCACTGCATAGAGACAAGAGCAAAAACAATGCTCCTGTTAGCATCACCACATAGTCCGGGTGCAGCAGCACCAGCAGCAGCGGGATCGGGACGCACCGCGCGAACCGCGACTGCAGCTCCTTGTGCAGAAACTTGGCCGAGACGATGCGCAGCTTGGCGCCGCCGTCCGCGAACGTGCGCATCTGCTGCAGTGACAGCGGCGTGGGCTCCATGTCGGCAATCTCGCGCACTTGGTCCATGGGAATGGGCGTCTCGTGCCTGCGAAGGACAGAGGGGATTACCACCAAAATCGATCAGAAAATGGCCACGCCCACCACTGCTGTGGGTGCAGCGCTTACAGTTCGGGGGCGAAGCGGTGGATCTGGATGCAGCGGGCGCTTTGGGCGTGGCGCGCGCGGCCCAGCGCCGCCGCCTGAAGACGCGCGGAGCTGCCGCCGCGGCGCCGTAGCAAGTCCATGGCGGATTCCGTTTTGTCGGTCGGGCGTTTGAGCAAGCACTAAAACTGAAGTGCCCCGAATAGAGGCCCCACCACAAGAACATGCTTGCTCAACTTCAACGATTGGCGGGCAGAACCGGAACGCGAGGACGACCTTGGGGACCCTTTTGGGGCGGCGGCCCCGGCACAAGGCGGCGGGCGGACGCACGGGTTTACACTTGTAAGCATGGGCTGTCGTTGCGGCCTTCGTCCAGGCGAGGCGCTCGAGTGGGGCCCTCGGTGCCGACTTGGATGCTGCTCAGCTCTGCTGCCTGCGTCCAAACGAGAGATTGGTCGTCTTGGCCTAGTAGACACGCGGGCATCGCCCGCCGAAACGCAAGCGCCCAGCACTCCACTCCGTGCTGGCCTCCAGGCTCGACGAGACCAAGCTGCGGGCCAGCGCATTGCTGCCGAGATGGCAGCACGCACCGCACTACATGTCGGTTGTCGTAATTGCCGATGTCGAGCCGCGCGCCCGTCGACGTCGTCATGGGGCGCGGCTCATCTTCAACGTGGAAGTTGCCTTCCGGTGGTCGGCACCGCGCGCGGCGATCGCTTGCTCGATGACCCGAAGTCATAGCAATCAACCGGTTTGGTCTCTGCATTAACTTTCGAGTTGCTACGCATTGTACATGGATCACTAGACTACCATACAGTATGGGCTCTTATAGCTTCCGAGCCTCATGGCATCTTACGGCGAGACGGTCGGCCACGGCCCGCATTCGGCGCCGGAGCGGGACAACCGACTCCGTGTTGGTCCCCAGGCGGTGCGCGTGGATGAAGCCCGTCGTCCCCACTCCTTCCTGCGAGCTCAGCGTGATGTCGCCGCCAAAGTAGCGCGCGAACAGCCTCGCCATCGGCAGCCCGTAGCCGCCGCCGCTGAACTGCTCGCGGTACGTCGGGTACTTGTCCGGGTCGACCGGTGGATACAGCGGGCTCGTGGTGTAGTCATAGTGCCAGAGCTTGTTCCAGCGGCTGCGCGGGATGCCTCCTCCTTGGTCGGTCACCCTCACCGTCAGGTCCTCCTTGCCCTGGCAGATGACAACCTTCACCGGTGGCAGTTCCCGGCCGGCGGGCAGTTCGCACGCGTCTCTGAAGATCTTGACCCCAGCAACATCCTGCGCGGCCGGGAGGAAGAAGCCCAGCGACGGACTCTTGGGGTTCATCACGCGCTCAACGACGCCATTATCCTCTATTCGGCTTGGCTTCGCTCGAGCGCGGTGGTGGTGCTCCACGGTCGCGCGCATCGAGTTCTTGACGAGCTCGAACACCATGTGGTGCAGGTGCGACTTGACGTACATGAAGGGCATGTCGGCGCTGGGCGTCACGTGGATCTCAACGCGCGGGGCCTCGCCACAGTACTCCACGCACAGCGTCTGGGCGCGGTCGCAGGCCTCGCGGACGATCTGCTCGACGTTGACACGGTGAACGCGGCCGCCAGGCTGCTCCAGGGACTCGACGTAGTGCCCTACTAGCATCCGGATGCCGATGCGGCCCATGAAGAACTTGTCCAGTCGATCCGCAATGTCTTCCTGGACGCTCTCCAGTTGGAGGGCCCCGAAGTCGAGGTCCTTGGTCTTGAGCTGCTGCAGCGCGTAGCAGATGAGCGGCACGAGGTTGGAGCCCCGCAGTTTGGCCTGGCGCAGGTTCTCCGTGAACTGGCGATCCTCGCTCTGTTCACACCAACCACAGTGGCCGCAGTTAGACTATCGATCTCGACATGATCACGGCTACAGTAGCGCCGCTAGGACCGCCTTACAATAGTGGTTGGGGGCTTTGTTGTGTTGATCCAGTGCAGCTCCTGGCGATAGACGCCGATGGCCTGCTGAATGGCTGTCGTGTTGCTCAGTCCTAAAGGCAGGTCCGACAGCTCCATGATCGCTCTGAACAAGGCCATTGGAAGCTCATCAGACTCTCTACACCTGCATCTTCCTCCTTTACTCTGCGTTGCACCACTCCGGCGACCGACTCACCGAGCGAACCGGGACTGCAACTCCTGGTGTAGGAACTGGGCCGACATGAGGCGCACTTTGGCGCCAGCGCCCGCGAACATCCGCATCTGGCGCAGCGACAGAGGCCGCGGCTCAGTGACGGCGATCTCGCGCACTTGGTCCATTGAGAGGACGGCCTCCTCGAACTTGGCGCTCACGGCATGTGCGTGCAGCGCGACGCCGCAGTGGTGCGCGCTGGCGGCCTTGGTGACCAGGACCAGCACGCGCGACAGGTTCTGCGGAGTGGCCCCGCGTCGCACGATCTCCATTGCTGTTGGGAATGCGTCTCTAAGCTTACGGCTTGTGGGCTCGAGCGCGAGTTGGGAAATGAGGCTATGCGCGAGGCTCTCGGCGCTATCAGCCCCACAGGTGCTCGCGAATGCTCATGGCGGCCAGACACGCTCGCAAGGCACGCGATCGAACTTGCGTTTCTCGTTTTATAGCTCAGCGCCCAACGGATACAGCTTGTCTTTGCATACAGTTAACTTCAACGTCGGCAACTTTTGCCGGTGGTGCCGATGGCTTCACAACGTTGTGACCTGATCGGCGTGACAAGAATGGGCCTGCAGTGACGAACTTTGCCTAGAGTGCTCTTCGAGTGAACTCAGTCGGTCTGCAGCGCACCAATAACTGGGCTTTACGCTGAAGTACATAAGGCACCTCGATCGGATCGAGATGGCTCGTAAGTCCCGTCCGCGTGTCCACTACGTCGGGAAGATCCACACTTCGAGTGCGAGCACGTTCACGTTAAATGGCAGAGCTTCTTGGCGTGAATACCCGCCAGATTACCCGTCGATGTCGATGCCAACCGTTCGCACTGCGGTAAAATCACGCTTGAAAATGACATTGTACGCGTTTGCAGTTAAGTTTACATGCACGCCGGACGCAATCTGCTTGAAAGTTTCAGGTCACGCCGCTGGCACCCGCTTCGAAGAACCTAAGGTGGTCGAGTGTTGGAGGGACTCGTCGAGGTGGTGAAAGCTGGATCGATGAAGCGCCAGAACGAGGCATTTGCCTATCGTAGGTTATACCTTACGCTTTTGGTGGGAGTATACCTGTGTGTTTGGGCTTCTACCGCGGGCACGTGCCCCAGGGGCCAGTGATCCGTAGGCGACGCTGCAGCCAGTGCGCGCCATCGGGTGTAGTGAGTCGTCTAAGACGCAACAAACTCAAATTCAAATAGGGATAGAATACTGCTGAGCATGGTCGAGTCGGAGCAAACATGCTGACTGCTTTGTGAAACGAGTCGCAAACATGACTACAGCAGTTGAATGGACAGATTTATTCGGTGGGAGGGGACATAACTTCCAAGTGCAGAACCAAAATGTAGATGTCGTGTGGGGTTGCTTAGTTTAAAACTGTAAACTGACAGTATGGTTGAAGGCCTGGTTAATGCAGTACGCTTCTACCGTGCTGCAATCGCTAGGGGCACAATGAGTCACGACTGGATCGACGAGTTGCTGCTGCTACTGCCATCAAACAATTTTAAACGAGTACTTGAAACGTCGACAACATTGTGTCGTGCACTGCTCTATTTACTAGATCGGACCGAGCTGGGATATGGTTCATGCTTGCCAGCTCGTCACCCCGTGAACTTGCACCAACGAGCTTGCCTTACGTTGTTTTACAGACCGACAAAGAAGCTCGTCAGAAACCGAGCGCTTTATCCGATACTCTTAAACATATCGCGTTGTGTGTGCAACCCAGCCTCAGTTTCAGGAGCTCGATCGCTATCAAATTCGGCTCCCGTACATTTGTCGTCGTGCTGGGCTGGTCGATCCAGGGCGTCAGTCCCGAGGCAAACACGAGACACCTGAGTGGCAAGCCACACCAACGGAAGCCATCGCAGACAGAGCCAAGGATTCGTTTGCTTAGGCGTGCCGAATCTCGTCAGTGGTCCCCTACATGTGCGCTCGTAGAGACACGCATCCTGCGTGTTCTCCAAGCAGCCGCCACCATGCCCGGTAATTTCTCATTTCACGCTGCTCGTCATAGCCGAACCAATTTTGTTTGAACGAACGAGTATGCGCCAGCTCAACGCTATAGCGCCAGGGATCGGACAATATCCATTGTATATGGATTGTTGTCGAGACGGCCGTCTCAATCAATATTGCAACAATATCAATATCCAGTTCAATACATTGCAATATGCAGATCTAATTGTGTATCTTCATGTTGAAGTCGTCCTCACAGTCTTGGCAGAGGCACAACTGGCTACTCAGGACATTTCGGGTAGACTGCACGAGGCGGGAGAGCACGGAAGGCCGCGAAACCTCTTGAGTGCTCACTTTCGTTTAAGCGACTTATCTCAGCCGCCACTGCACTACTCTTAGACAACGCCGCCGTTGACTATACTCTCCCACTAACAATATCAGCTTTCTCCATCGCGCTCCTTAAGCAAGGTTTTGGTCGCTCGAGTCGCAGGCGGAGGTTCGGCATGCCCAAGGTCCTCCCGATCTACGCCACAGCCCACATACGTCAACAACAACGTCAGGACCTGCCCACAACCTGCGCTCATCATGGGCACTAACTCGGCGAACAGAGGTGCCACCCACTGTCACCACGCTGCAGGTGGCCATGCCAAGCAGGTAGAAGTCATCGTCGCCGGATCGAGTGGTTGGGGCAGAAGGAAGGAAATCGTGAAGGAGAGGGTTGTGTACACTGTCTGACGAAGTAGAAGGTGAAAGCTAAGCGTACACGTCTAGATGACAGGCCAGGATCTTAAATCCTTCCTGGACAATAGTGATCAATATGTAGTGAAGATTGTCCGACAGCCAGCAATCAATATTGCGGTAGTACAATTGTTGCACTTTTACAATTACAATTCTTTTTTTCCAATCCCTGCTATAGCGCGTCGAAAGCGTTTTCGAGCGCCAACTAAGATACAAGGAATGCAGTTTCAACTAAGCCTCGACTGCTTTGCAGATTTTGGCCTTGAAGCTGACCCGATGGATACCCTCCCGCAGCCTGCGGCGTGGGTTAAACAGAGTGAGCCCGCTCTGATCGCAAGACTTAGGACATACCAGGCAGCTATTAACTAAGGTTCAATAGACTACCTTCTCTCTCTAATTTTGATTGAACGAACGAATTGAGGAATCGAGGAAAAAAAACAAAGAATCCTGTTGCCGCACAACAGGTGACAGCTCGATGCACGCATGCTAAGCGAGATGGCTTCAAGATCGCTCTCGCACCTTCGCTGCTTTCAGTAATCGAGGCCCTGTGACTGAGCAATCGACGCGGAGCAGGGGCAGCCCGGCCACATAGACTCCAAAATGGTGTGCAGTCACACTGCGAGCCCATGCTGACCGCATACGACCGAGCGTCTCGGCCATGAGCAAGCGAGCTGCAGGACCAAAGCCGAGCCGGCACGTTAATAAGCGCTGAGACGGCAGCGAAGACCGCGTGGATCTTGCACAGGAATTAAAATGCCGGCTGCTCTGCCCTGCCCAACGAGCCCAACGTCGCCCAAAGCAAACGGCCACCAACTAAATTGAGCGGAGGATCCTCGCACCAGGCGCTGAGGCTGGCGGGGCGAGATTCACCGTTACGATGGCGGTGGCGAGCAGAAAATTCTCCTTGTCAAACGACTACGCTTTTTGCATGAGCGTTACGCGCGTGTTCTTGTGGCCGCGGGCGAGTCGCATACATCGTACCGTATCCTTCTCCATATCGCAACAAATAGACATCCTTTCCTATACGATATCCTGTTGAATTGCAATTAAACTTGGAAATACTTCTTAGAATGCATACCCCGATTAATCACGACTTAGCTACGGTTATGCTATATTCATTCAAAGCGCTCTGAAGCGACAATAATAGTCGGACAGAAACGCACAGAGACCAAGCAGAAGCTGAACTTTGCCTTGGTACATGTATCCGCTTGCTGAACGGCGCCGCTGGGACCGATCCTCTGGCAGAATTCAATTTGCTCTCCACACCCCACCCCACCACAATCAACACAGCACAGCACCAGGCATGGAACTCGTGCGGTGCGGTGCCAACCCCCATCTGCTCCGAGGCGCGCTCTGCGTCGTGGCCAAGTCTGTCGTCGCTCGCCACGGCGCTGCGCTGCTGCACATGGACGCCTTCCGGCCGGACTTCGAGGCCAGCGCCATCTCCATGGACGAGGTGCGCGAGATCGCCGACAAGGACCCCACGCCCATGTCGCTGCAGCAGATGCGCACCTTCGCCGACGGCAGCATGAAGCTGCACGTTCTGTCGGCCAAGTTCGTGCACAAGGAGCTCCAGTCCCGCTACGCGCGCGCCATCATGGAGCTGTCCGACCTGCCCGTGGGCCTGAGCGACACCACGTCGGTGCGCCACGCCATCAACTTCTACCGCTACGAGCTGCAGAGCATCAACCGCATGAAGTCGCCCACCAACGCCGCCGAGGACCTCGTGTTCACCGAGAAGATCCGCAACGCCAAGGAGCGCGGTTCTAACCTCGTGCCGCTCATCTGCTACGGCCTGCAGGAGCTCAAGGCCACGGACCTGGGCCAGAGCGCGCTGCAGCTCGAGAGCGTGCAGGAGGACATTTCCTCCCGCCTGGACAAGTTCTTCCTCGGCCGCATCGGCATCCGCATGATCATCGGCCACCACGTCGAGTCGCTGGAGCACACGGGCGGCCGCGTCCACCTCGTCAACGCGGAGCAGGTCGTGCGTGACGCGTGCGAGCGCGCGCGCAGGCTCTGCATCCAGTACTGCGGCGTGGCGCCGCCCGTGCAAATCCGGGCCACGCCCAGCGCCAACATGCCCTTCATGTACGTCGAGTCGCACCTGCACCACATGGTGTTCGAGCTCGTCAAGAACTCGATGCGCGCGACCGTGGAGCACCACCGCTCCCGTTCGCAGCTCCGACCGCAAGGCAAAGTGAACCGCTTCGAGCGCGTGATGAACCCCAAGAGTCCGTCGCTGGGCTTCTACATCCCGGCCGTGCAAGACGTTGCAGGGGTCAAGATCTACCCGGACGTGAGCAAGTACAGCGCCGGTGACGACCTCCCGCCCGTGGAGATCGTGATCTGCCAGGGCAGCGAAGACCTCACCGTCAAGGTGAGCGACGAGGGCGGAGGTGTGCCTCGCAGCCGCTGGAACAAACTCTGGCACTACGACTACACCTCGAGCCCTCTGTGCCCGCCCATCGACTTGGACAACTACCCGACGTACCGCGAACACTTCAGCGGCGGCGGCTACGGTCTGCCGATGGCACGTTTGTTCGCCCGGTACTTCGGCGGTGAAGTTGTCTTCAGCTCACAGGAGGGGTCCGGCTCGACGGCGTTCATCCAGGCGCACCGATTGGGGACGAACATGGAGTTGGTTCCTCTTCGAAGGCAGGTGCAGGCGGCAACGTCGTCCCCTCCGCACTGGCAACTGCGCCGTTGTGCGTACGCATAGAGAAGCAGTAGAGTATTGTTCACTTTTATTTTATTTTATTAACCGAATCAATGGATTAGGAGACTATGGTAAGAGGCCAACACAACCTAGAGCTTTGCCAGCAACAGCAACCGACTGTCTTCAATTTGGTCGCACGTTTTTGGGAACTTGGCTTTAAGCTTACACCGCGTGCTGCTTGATGGGGTCCCACGCCGTGACGAAGTACGCGTCCAATGCATTCAGCTTCTCGACCTGTTCGCTCGTGAGCTCCAGCTTGGCCGCCTCCAAGTTCTCCTTGATCCTCGACTCGGTCACCGACTTGGGCAGCGTCACGAAGCCCTTGGCCAGACTCCAGGCGATCAGCACCTGCGCGGACGTCGCCCCCGCCTCGCTCGCGACCTGCTTGAGCGTGCGGTCGTGCATCTTCTGGGCGCGGGCCAGGGGCGAGTACGCCTCCATGAGGATCCCGTGCTCCTCGCAGTACTTGACCGTGTCGGCGCGCGCGAGCCACGGGTGCAGCTCAACCTGGTTGACGGCAGGCTTGACGCGGCACGTCTGCGCGAGCTTCTGCAGGTGCAGCTCGCCGAAGTTGGACACACCGATGTCACGCACGACGCCCTCGGTCTGCATGTCCTCCAGGGCCCTCCAGGCCTCGGCGCGCGTGGGGCCGTCAAAGGGGGCGTGCAGCAGGTACAGGTCGATGTACTCGAGCCCGAGCTTGCGGTTGCTGAGCCGCACGCCCTCCACCACCTCGTCGTAGCTCCATCGGCCGCGCGGGGCCACGATCTTGCTCGTCACGAAGACTTCCTGGCGGGGCACGCCCGAGTCGCGGATGGCTTTGCCCACGTCCGCCTCGTTGCGGTACACGGTGGCCGTGTCGATGTGTCGGTAGCCGAGGCGCAGCGCGGCCAGCACGGCGTCGTACGTCTCGGCGCCCGGGGCGCTTTGGTACACGCCCAGCGGGACGGCGGGGATCGAGTGCCCGCTGGGCAACAACTTGGACTTGACGAACGAGCTCATGCGGATCGGAGAGCTTGGGGGGAATGGGAGACTGGAGAGACCCTCACCGTAGGATACGTATGCAGTGGCCGCTATTTACGTGACTTAGTTACGGTGACGAGCGTCAACAGGGATTCATTGAGCTCCCATGCTTCTGACGAGCACAGGACACTTTGCCGAGTGTGCGTGTGAGTGTGGCTGGATGGATAAGCTTCACGCATCGGTGAAGTAGCGTTTGCAGGGTGTCGGCGTGCATCACGGAGGTGTTGACCAATTAGGTCCGGGCTGATGGGGGTGCTGCTGCTTGGCCAACCCGCCATGCCCTTGTCCGACTCGAGCCTCGAGGCGCGGTCCTGACACAGCATGTTGAAGCTGCATGCAAGTCGCAGCGGGGCACCTCATCGGCGACTAGCGCACAAGATCGAGGCGGCCTGATAACAAGTGAGACCTTACTTCAATCGGACGAGCAGGGCGTCATACCGCCGGGAGAGCTGCTCATTGGCCGCGACTCGATCACTTGACCTCGTTGGGGAGTAAGGCCTTACACTGCATCACCCGAGTCTGCATGCGTGAATCGCTCGAGCCCTGCAGCTTGCCCTTTCATTCCTGGTTTTGCCTGTGTTGCCGCTCGTCTCCTTCGGCTCGTCCGGGTCAACGTAGCCGCAAAAGACGGAGCGCCATGCCCCACACCCAAGAGCTCGACTTGGAGAAAAACTCCGCCAACTCGTACGTCCAATTCGATGCCGACGCTGACGTCCCCGTCGAGTACGAGCATGGCGACACCTGGTACGCGCGCGCGCAACGCTGGGCCGAGAAGAACTACATGGAGCCGCGCAGTATCGAGCGCGTGCCGGAGGACGAGCGCCACGACACGTCACTGATCAGCGTGTGCACAATGTGGCTGTCCCCGAACATGGTTATGGGCCACTTTGCCGTTGGAATTCTGGGCAAGGCCATCTACGGGATGGGGGTCGTCGACTCGATGCTGGTGATTCTGTTCGCCAACCTGCTCGGAATGCTGCCCACCTGCTACTTTTCATGCTTCGGACCCGCGTTCGGCCTGCGTCAAATGGTCCTCGGTCGGTTCTGGTTTGGCGCCTACGGCATCCGCCTTGTATCCGCAATCGCCTGCGTCTCGGGTCTCGGTTGGGCGACGGTGAACGTGATCGTCGGCGCCGAGCTCATCCACGCGGTCAACACCGACGTCCCGGGCTGGGCTGGGATCATCATCATCGCCTTCTGCACCTTCGTCATCACGCTTTTCGGATACAAGGTCGTGCACTACTACGAGCGGTACTCGTGGATCCCCAACGTCATCGTGTACTTGATCCTGCTGGGCACGTTCATCCACTCGGGGGCGTATGTTCATATCCCCATGGGCACGGGGAGTGCTGAAGTGTCTGGCGTCTTGAGCTTCTTCTCCGTTGTGTTTGGCACTGCTATCAGTTGGAGCACTATGGCTGCGGACTACACCGTGTACCACCCGCCGACGGAGAGCAAACGCAAGATCTTCTTCGCCACGTGGCTGGGATTGATCTTCCCGTCGGTCTTCACCGAGTGGATCTCGGTTATTGTCATGTCCGCCACGGGGCTCGACCCCAATGCCACCGACAACATTTACCTGAACGGCTACAACGACTCGGGCGCTGGAGGGTTGATCGGTGCGGTGTTGATTCCTCACTTGGGTGATTTCGGACGCTTCTGCCTCGTGATCATGGCGCTGTCGACTGTCGCTAACAACTGCCCCAACATTTATTCCGTGACGCTCAACATCAAGGTCATCGGTCGCTGGACCCGCGTGGTTCCTCGTTTCATCTGGGCGCTCATCGCTGCAGTCGTGTACTCCATTATCGCCATTGAGGGGTACTCGCACTTCGAGTCCGTGCTCAACAACTTCATGAACTTCATCGCGTACTGGGCCACCATTTACTCGTCCGTGGCGCTGACCGACCACTTCGTATTTCGACGCGGATTCGACGGCTACAATGTGGAGGATTACAACAAGCCCGAGAAGCTCCCAATCGGCTTCGCAGCAATCTTTTCCTTCCTGTGCGGCTGCGCTGGCGTGGCACTTGGTATGAGCCAGACGTGGTTCACAGGTCCTCTCGCGAGCCACGGCGACATTGGCTTCGAGCTGGGCTGCATCTTCACCGTTGTGGCCTTGCTGCTCTCAAGACCTGTTGAGAAACGAATCTTCAAGCGGTGAGTGAGTATTGGGAGAGCTCACGTTGCGGGGGAAACTAAACCAGCATAACTGAATTGACCACGTATCAATCCATCGAAATTCCCTACCCACCTACGCTTACCGCTCGCTCGCTAGTCATCATTCCGCGGGCTACTTGGCCATCGTCACGAAAAGTCCGTCTTGCTGGTAGAACAGGCGTGTAGCGTAGTCCCCGATCGATGCGCCAATGGTGCCATTGACTCGCATCAGCAGGCCACCCGTTAAGGAATGGATAATTGTCGCAATAGCCTCCGGGCTCAAGAAGCTCTGCACGTCGGCATTCATGCACTGGCCAACCGATGACCGCGGACATAGCGACACACGCTCATCGCAGTGAGAGCCTTGGCAGCAAGAAAAGCAGCCGCGAGTGTTTGCAGGGATGAAGATCGGCTGGAACACCACTGGAGAGAACCTAGCGAGAGACTCGGCGAAGTATTTCTTGCACTCCAGCTTCCCATCGTCGCCTAATGGAGCATACAAAAGACTAGTAAGAAACAGCATCATGAACGAGATCGGAAGTGAGTTCACGCACCTGTGACCTGGTCCTCGCAAGGATACAACTCAAGATCCACCATGGTCACAGTAATACTCTCGCTAAATGGATTCCGCAGCTCGAGAGACGTTGGGATGCGTGTCAGATGGAAGAGCGACGGAATATACAACAGCGAGGAAGTGACAAGAGTAGGTGTCGCGGGGAAAAGCTCAGCCAGAGTCGGCAGCTTCGATGGGATCGAAAGAGCTTTCATCGCGGGTTGCAGTAGATCCAGCGAAGTACTCTCCTCTGACCCCTTGATAGCAATCTAATCGAACAACAGCAATACATACGACGTACAACATTATGTCAGTCCACAAACCTCGGCGAACCACCACGAAAGATTGGCGATAAAGTACCTCCTGGGCAGCTCCATGCGTGAAGTATCCGCAGACGAAATTCGACAGAAATCTCTCTGCAGTTGCAAGATCACTCGCCTGCGGGTTATACTCGAAGCTTCCTCGTAGAATCGTTGATTGGCCGCAACAGTTGAGACTGAAATCCGAGATCTTCGCGGAGCCCATTCGCGCACCATCGAAAAGGACGTCCAAGACCAGTGATCCCAGCTTTGTCTGTACAATCGACGGGTTCTGCAGGGAAAACTGCATCGTCATGACCATAGACTTCTTTGAACCTTGCTCGATGTCGACGCTGAGAATCTTGACCGGCGGGTTACGAAAAGAATCCATCGCTGGGATCAGCGGCTCGCCTTCCACCGGGATGTTGCTCAACGCTAGCATCCCCATCCGGGTTTCCACATCTGGGAACGCGCCTTGACCTGCTCGGCTGTCGCTAGCCAGACGCATCACAATACTTCCACTTTTCGTAAGCAAGGCCTTGATAAAGCCGGACATCCCAGCAACGTCTTCCTGGTCTTTAAATCCAATCGGATAGAAGTGACTCATATTCAAGCGGAATGCTCCGCCCTCCGACTGGTTGAACTCGCAGGATTCCCGGGCTGATACCAACGAGCCGAGGTGACGACCAAACTCATTCTCCAGAGTCAGAGCGACAGACAAGTTTGAAATCTTCAGTGGGATGGCAATGGAGGCTGGCATCTCCACCTTCGCTTTCATGTCAGTACGTACTTGCATACGCGTATTTGTCGTTGGGCCTCTCTCACCAGGTGGGGCCTCGTCCAGAATCACATCCAGCTGGTTCATTTTGATGTCCGAGATCATGTGAAATCCCTTCGCGACGCCAGGGAAACTTGTCCCAATAGTTAACCCCACCAGCGCCTCGTTCATCCACACGCAATCGGCATACTGCGTCCCAGTAATCATCACCACTACTTGCGAGCTGTCACCCTCGAGATACCTAGAGAAAAACCCCGCGACACCATCGCTCACTTGACCAGCAGCGTCCTTGGTTGGCTTTAAATTCCCAGTCATCTTCAGCGAGTTGGTTCCTGGGACCAGGTCCATCGCACCATGTAGCTCTCCAAATTTTTCCCGAGGCGAGTTCAGGCTTAAATCCATCGTGAGTGTGCCGATAGACACCGTGAACAAAGATGGATTGCGGATTTCAATGTGTGTCTCCATCGGTTCTTCGTCCAGAGTAGCGCTACCGGTTCCTGGCAGACTAAAGTTCTTCACCGTCACATCCTGAAAGTTATTCATTCCATCCAGCAGCGCGGTGGTTCGAAGCGGCAGTCCATATAACTTCAGTGTTCCTGTGCAAATCAGACAAACAGAAGAATGACGTCAGACAATGGAGTACGCAACTATACGTCGTATGAATGATCGACACGGCAACGTACCGAGGGCTCCATGGCACACCACATCCATACTACCAGCGAGCGTTAGCGGGACCTTATCCTTGACGACCGAGGCACGGACGAATCTGCCGAATGCTCTTCCCTTCTCTGCGAAATCGAGTTGCGTCAAGCACTCGACAGAAATGTTGCTTCGATCCACCAGTCGTCCATTGATAATGTCAACAGACACAGTCGACAGTGTCCCCAACGCCACGTCCGCACCATTGAGAGTGACGTTCATGTGAACGTCCGTGATAGTCAACGCCGAATTGGGTCCCAACGGGCTCGTGGCCTCCACCAAGACAGCCGTGTCAAGTCGTACGAGATCGTTCGCCTTGCCCTCTTCCGGTGCGTGCAGTGAAATCCCGCGGAAAAACATGTTCCCAACCAGCGGGTCTTTCTGCGGCGGCAGCGAGCTGTCAATCGTCAGATTCCTCATCGCTTGGTTGTACAGCTCCACCGACGTCGCCTGCGGGTCACAAGTCACGACCGTAAGCGCCGCCGATACATTGCTCAAGTATTTGGCAATGAGCCCGCTGATCGCTTCCGAGTTGTCCCCCAGCATCTCGCCCTGCAGCTCCAGTAAATTATACCCCTTGCTCATATCCTTAACCCCCTGCAACGACGCGCAGTACGGATGAGACGCTTCCCCATCCGCAACCGGTAAGCTCGTGTCCTCCGGCGTCCTCAAGTGTGCCACCAGCGTCCGCTCACCCACCGTCGGGTAGTGGGCATTGAGGCACAGCGCTCCAACGGGTCTGATCGTCGTGACCGACGGGTTCCGGATGCACGTCTTGATACTGGCCAGCACCTTCTTCTGGGTCGAGTGGCCCATGTCCACCTGGGCGATCTGCATGCCCCGCAGTCCGTCCATGCCCCTGAACTTCATCACCTTCTTGAGCGGGATGTTGGAGGCGCTGAGTCTCACGAGACCGCCCAGCAGTCTCACGTGGATGTTCAACGTGCTGCTGATCTCGTACTGCACCTCGTGCAGCCTCATCATGTCCCCGGCGAACTGGTCCCACGCCTTCTTGTCCCCAATTGTCAGCGTGGAATTGGGGAAGTTCTGGTCGTTGACCCCGTGGCGGATCTCCATGCTCGGGGCCGCGAACGTCCCCACGGGCTGCTGCTTGTACGCGATGGCGAAGGTGGCGGCTTCCACTGTGGCCGGGAACGGGGACGTCGCCAGCAGACTCAGACTCAGATTGAGAGCCACCGAGCTGGCGCCTGGACGACTCAGATCCATGCGCTCCACGTGCATGACCGTGTCCTTGATGGCCTTGGTGGCCACGCGCTGCACTTGGCTCGACACGACCACGTACGCCAGCGCACCCAGCAGCAGCACGGCGCCCGCGACGGTGGCCAGGCGGCGGCGGTACCAGGGTGTGCGGTCCAAGCGCTTGCCGTCGCTGCTGTACGCGCCCTCGTGCGGCCCTAGCAGCGGCCGCTGCGCCGCCAAGCGCTCGTCCAGCTCCAGCTCCAGCTCCAGCTCGTCTTGGTCTTGGTCCATCTTCAACTGACTTTTGATGGGGGTCAACGGTGAATATTCTTTTGGGTAGGATTAGTATTTGGGATCATCATTTGTCAAAATAATGCGGGCCAAGGTGGAGGGGGACGCGGCCAAGGAGCCCAAGGAGGTGAAGGCCGACAGCGACGGCCCGGGCTTCCCCGTGGGGACCACGCTGGTGGCGCGCTGGATGGGCAAGACGGAGCGCACATGCGTCGTCATCGATCGGAGTGCGTGGCGCCGTAGATGCATCCCGCAGAGCGACTAGGGACAAAAGTTGGTACTAATTCATTTTTGGCCATACAGCCGCGCTGAGCAACGACCGGTTCAAGTACTACGTGCACTGGCATGACGTACGAGCACTTTGGGGCAAAAGTTGTATGAGTACCAACTATTGACATTTTCTTTGTTGCCGAGCCCAGTTCAACCGCCGCATGGATGAGTGGATCAACGAGCACGAGATCGTGCGCCGCGGCACAGACGAGGAGACGCTCAAGCTGCAGGAGAAGGACGCCAAGGAGAAGGAGAAGGAGCAGCGCGCCAAGAGCCGCAGCAGCAGCAAGGCCGGGTCCGACAAGAAAGACTTGGCAGCAGCTGCTGCTGGAGCTGGAGCCGAGGCGTCGGCCCGCACCCGTGGCCAGAAGCGGAAAACACCGGACGACCAGGAGTTCGCGCCGCCAGAGGAGCACGATGAGCACGAAGGCATGGACGCGGCCAGTATCCGTGAGCACGAGGAGGTCACCAAAGTCAAGGTAAACAGATACTTTATCGATGGGATGTTGAAGTTCGGTGTTTCTAAATTGTGTGATTTTTTGTCTGCTGGATTGGGTAGAACGTGCGGTTTGTGGAAATGGGGCGCTTTCGAATGGCAGCCTGGTACTTTTCGCCATTCCCCAAGGAGTTTTTCCCCGATGGCTCGATTGACTGCGTGAGCTGCTGCAATTGATATACTACGAAGTAATTATGAGCTAATCTTTTATTTTCAATTGTGCTGGGCAGCTCCACTTCTGCGAATTCTGCATGGCGTTCTTCTGCCACAAGCGCGAGCTGACCGTGCACCAGGAACGTCGCGTCTGCAATCGCGTAAGTGTGCACTAGCTGTGGTATGTGGCCAGGCGGGTATTTTGTTCGACTTACAGATTTATCGTACTTGCCATGGCAGCATCCGCCCGGTAACGAAATCTATCGGCATGAGAATCTGAGCGTGTTCGAAGTGGACGGTGCAATTTCCAAGATTTACTGCCAGAACCTCTGCTATTTGGCCAAGTACGTCCGTCTTACCCGTCTTTAAGGATTTTATCCATGTAGTTGTCGTGCTGACATGGCTGTTGTCGCAGACTGTTCCTGGACCACAAGACTCTGTACTACGATGTCGATCCGTTCCTGTTCTACATCGTGTGCGAGGTCGATTCGCGTGGTTTCCACCCCGTGGGTTACTTCTCCAAGGAAAAATACTCCGAACTGGGGTACAACCTGGCGTGTATCCTGACGTTCCCGTGCCACCAGCGCAAAGGTTACGGCCACTTCATCATCCAGTTCTCGTACGAGCTCAGCAAGAAGGAGGAGAAGGTTGGCTCCCCAGAGAAGCCGCTGTCCGACCTTGGACTCGTCAGCTATCGGAGCTATTGGACACGTGAACTGCTGCGCATCTTGAAGGAGTATCCCGAGAAGGAGGTGTCTATCATGGAGCTCACACGGGTAGGTTTGCTTGCTTTTCTTACGGATATTTAGGTCGTCCTACTGATCTTCGGATTGTTCCTTTCAGATGACATCCATCAAGAACGAAGATATCATCGCGACGCTGCAGCACCTCAACATGATCAAGTATCTAGGCGGGCAGTATGTGTACGTGGTGCCAAATCAAATTGTGGACGCTCACCTGACGAAGCTGACGAAGAAGGGCCCGCAAGTTGTCCCGGAGAAGTTGCACTGGGCGCCGCTGCACTTGGACATCAAGCGCGACAAGTGGTCGCTGAAGGCCATGACTGCTGACAAGGAGGACTGAGCCGAAGACGGAAGGAAGCAGGAGGTACTGTAAATCATGCAAAGCAATAATGTGGTTTATGTGTGCGTGTATGCGTGTGTGTCCTACTGGTCTCTATCCCCCCCCCTGTACATTCCTCTACTTTAAGTAAGTTGTGTGGTGCGCTAGTCATGGAGTTGTTGCGTTCTGGCAAGCCAACTGGAACTCGTGCTTCTGCTCTTGAGTCATCTCACTCTGCGCCGACTCAAGTATGCCAGACAGGCCACTGCCCTGCAGCGACTTGGAGCACTGCAAGTGGTACCACTCCATGAGCATGAAACCCTCGACGTGGACGAACATGAGCCCGAGTTGCCACTCACCCTTGGCGATGCGTTGGGAACACACTTGGCAGGTGGTGGTGGCGATGGGCGCCACGCGCGCCACGGCTTGATCGCATCGACTCCAGGAGCTGCTGGACCGTGGACTGGTGCCTGGTGGCGGTACGTCTGGAAGTTGGTCCATGCTGAGTATTGAGGTGAGAAGTACGCTGGAGAAGGCAAATCCAAATCTACAGGAGGCTGGAGCTCGACCGGCGAGCAGGGCCCCAAGATGATATAGCTAGCTGGGGATTTATCTTTCCAGGCGGACTTGATTCATCCGGTGATGAAGTGACGACGACGGAGCAGAACAGCTTGAGCCCTCGCAGCGGCGATCAAATTCGACTTGTGGCTACACTTTCAGCGATCCTAGATGGAGTCACCCTCCCCAAGGGTTGTACATTTCTCAACGAGTTTACCAATGTACAACTTACTGATTTGTTTTGCTCGTTCGTGAAACTTTCTCCGTAGCAAGCTGACGGTGCAGCCCGCCAAGAGTGCAGGGTGCGAAATCGAGCACGTCGTTGCTGTATCCTGTTGGATAACATTGCAGTTTGTGTCATTCCCATCCACGACAGGGTAGAGAAATCCACAGCCGAACGTGGACTTCGTTGAAGTGCATGGATACAGCCGAAATCCCCGCTAACGCGTGCCACGTACGTAGTATATCCTATTCGATCCGGGCTTCCAGGCAATGGAACGGTGGTTCCACGCCTGGAAACCTTTCATGAAGCGACCACTGTACAAAAGTATCAAACAAGTTTCGACCACACTTGAGGTAGATATTGTATCCACGACACGTTAATTCGGTTTATCTTGTTCTACTGGTGTATGTTTGTCATCTACTCTTTGCATCGTTTCGCTCTCGCTTTCTCTCGCTGCCCCTCAACATTGGCTATTGTGTTCTTCTACATGTACTACTTGACTGGGACGGTTGTGACTCACTCACTCAGACGGCACTCGACATCGATACATCCATATACGAGTTGTGCGTCCGCGTGGGATCACGAGGCGGCCGCCTTCTGGCACGCGGCCTGGAACTCCTTCTTCTGCGCGGGCGTCATCTCGCTCTGCACCGTCTGGAGGACGTCCGAGAGGCCGCTGCCCTGCAGCGACTTGGAGCACTGCAGGTGGTACCATTCCATGAGCATGAAGCCCTCGACGTGGATGAACATGAGGCCGAGCTGCCACTCGCCCTTGGCGATGCACTTGGAGCAGACCTGGCACGTGGTGGTCGCGATGGGCGCCACGCGCGCCACGGCCTGGTCGCAGCGGCTCCAGGAGCTGCTGGAGCGCGGGCTCGTGCCCGGGGGCGGCACCTGCGGGAGCTGATCCATCTGCGTAGCCATGTTGTCTGAAGCTGAAGCTGAGGCTGGAGGCTGAAGTTACTTGCAGTCGAGACGAGACTGCGGTTGGTGCTTGCTTTGGTGCTTGCTTGAGGGGCAACGCGCGTCAGGTCAGGTCAGGCAGACAAGGCTCGGCTTCGGTGGTCAGCGGAACTGAAGGAGGGAGGGAGGAGGAGCTTGCTTCAGGAGGAGGAGGCGAATCCGAAACTGCAGATGGGGCTGGAGGACACGCTCGGCACTCGACTCGGCGGTGGAGGGTGGCTGCGTGGCGTTCGGAGGCCTGTAACTGCGATGTCGCGAACGAAACTGAGCTCGAATTTACTGGCGCGCGCGGCTGACGGACGAGCGGGCGGGCGGACGATTGACGGCGGACGGACGGAGCAACAGGCGGCGGCAGGAGCTCGGCGGTTCCTGTGGGTATGACAGCGAAATGCGTTCTGGAGCGGGGTCGTGCCTGCCACCCGGAGCGGCCTCGGGCGCCAGCGGAGCTCCGCTCTGCAGTGACAGCGGCTCGGCAGCCGATTTTTCGACGCCGTTAAAAGACGGGGCCCTTGTCGTCGCGTTGCACGAGCCCCGCGGCGACCGCACGACTATCGCCGACTTAGCCAAATCGCAGGGATACCCACTGTTTGGCGCTCTATTGAGCGCTGCTGGGTGGAAGGTAGAAGCTGGAAGGCCATCAGATCGGAGACCAAGCTCCGAGTCATCTTGCAGCCAAGTAAAGATACCGTCACGGGGCGGCGGCGCATGCAAGCAAGCAAGCGAGCGAGCGAGCGTATCGCAGCGACACCACGCTGATTCGGTCGCCGCGTCCTGCTGCTGGCGGCGCCATGCGAAGGCGCTTTCGTGGCTCGCGCCAGCAAGTTCTGCCGAGCCGATCGGGGCGGCCAGCTGGCGCGGGGCCGTCCAGCTCTGCGCCGCTCCGGAGTCCGGCCCCGCCCGCTCTGCGCTCCGGGTTGGGCCTCTTTGGGCCGATGTGCTGGCGCGTGCGGGCGGCACTTTCTCCTCGGAAATATTCGCGCGCTGCCAGCGCCGGAGCCGGTCGATCCCGGACCGGATCACCACTTTTTTCGGACGCCTCCGTCTCGCCCGCTCCCTGGAGACAGAGCTGCTTGTCATGCTCTCGCGAAGCGAGGCTGGCTTCGTCAGTTGTCCTGCCGCGCCGTCCTGCTGGAGGGGTGGCAACGCAATGCAATCGATCGACTGCATGTTGCTGCGGGTGCGTCGCGGGCCAACACAAGCGACGCTCGACTTGTATTCTTTCGAGTCCGCCCAGGGCGGAGCTGGAGCTGGTGCTCCCCTATATCATGTCGGTGCTCGGTTCTTGTCCAAGTCGCTGGTGTTTCGGGCTTGTCTGCCGCGTTAACTTGTCATGAGGACGAGCAGAGACACGGCCATGGAGACGAACCTCGTCGCCACATTGCACCGGCGGGCGGACCAGACCAGGCAGTCGAGTCGAGTCGTGTGTACTGTAACGCAGTGATTGCCGCGTGAACTTTCTCCACCAAAGTCAAAAGGCTCACGCAGCCCTCATGCGTGTCAAAATTTGCCCGTGATCTGTTCCGGGGGCGGCGCGACGACTGCGCAAAGCTTGTAGCGTAATTTACACTTGGTCGGCCGTATCCTTCCCTTCCTTCCTTCCGTTCAGCCTGTTGGTCAAGTCTCGCGGGAGGCGAGATCCGCACGGCGTCCAGGTGGTGGTGAGTCTTTCGCTGGGTCATTCCACAGCTCGATGGCCACCAGCCCAGCGGCACGCCGAGAAGCTTCGAGTGACGATAGAGATACGTGGTCGACTAAGTCGAAGTGGCTACAGTCTCACTTGCCGATCCTTGGAACCAGTTGGCTCGGGTACATGTAGAGGAAGGTTGAAGCACCAAAACCTTTCAGCGGCATGACATGGCTCCAAGCAGCTCCACCGTAGGCCCCGCTCGCCCTGCGCGCAGGATTTGACTCGATGAAGAGGAGCCACGGCACGGCAAGCACGAGGATGGTACTGTAGGATATCATAGAGTGTATGTACACGTAGCATAGAGTTTGCTTCAACTGCAGAGCTACGTGGCTTCAGTCGCAGCAGCTCATCTTGAGCCTCATCTCGGGAGTTATTTCGTTCGTCCATCGAAAAGGGTAGAAAGGGAGGGAGGTGCAAGTTGCAACACGAGACTCGACTCTCGACGCTCGTCATGGAGCTCCCAGCAACTTCAACGTAGAAAAAAAATGCCAGCAATTTCTTTTTCTTTTATCACTTCACCTCACAAAGGCACCCGATCCTCCACGCTCTGCCGGCCAGAAACCCCCTTTTGGCTTGACCCGCGACCAGTGGGTCCGTGCAGCTCGCTACATAATGTTAACTCCCCCCCCTCGCCTCTCGAGCTCGCTCGCTTGCTTGCTTTACATGAAATCGTCCGTGCCGCTGCCGTCCTCCTGCGTGTCCAGATGCACCGCCCGGAAGCGTTCGTTGCTGTCGCGGATCTCGTCCTCGCTGTCGTCGTACTCCACCGTCTCCGCGTCCGCGTCCACGTCCACCGTCTCTACTACCATGTCGGAGGAAGGCGCGGTCGGCGCGCTCGAGCCCTCCCCGTGGTCCGGGAACCCGCCTCCTGCCATGTACCCATCGACGGAGTCGGCGGCATCCGCAGCGTCCCCTTCACCGTCTAGCGCCGCCACCGTCGAGCTGTGGAGACGCACAGTCGGCACGGGCGGCTTCGCCTTCTCGTTCTTGACCCACACCTTCCAGCCATCCACGGGCGGAGACTCGTCGTCAATGTGAGACTGTACAAAGTAAAAGTCCTCGTCCGACATAGTCCCCAGCAGACTCTTGTTCGGCGAGTAGGAAATGTACCAGCGACGCGCCTTGCTAGGCATGCAGCAGCGGAACAGCGTGTACTCGATGTCGCTCTTCACGCAAGCGTAGGTCAAGCAATTGTCGTGGATGTGAGACGTGCTGACGTACACTCCGTTGACCGGAGCATAGCCCGCCCCTTCCACCACGTATCGCCGCTGCTCCTCCTGGTAGGGGATGCCGAGCGCCTCGCCCAGGCGCCATAACATCTCCAGCTTTGCTGGCTCGCGTTTTAGCAGGGCGAGACGTCCACCTAAGCTAGGCTGGAGTGACTCGAGGCGCAGCCACTCGTAGAGCCACTCCCACTCGCTGCGGTGCTCTGCTAACCACGTGCTCACTGCAGGCACGCGAGCACGCAGCTCCAACACTAGAACCAGCTGACGGTACACGAAAAGCGGGACGTGTGTGGTGCTCGCGTAGCGTGACCGCAAACTCTCGCGGCTTCGAGCTGAGCTGAGCAGCCCGTAATCGCTGTGTACCAACGCCAACTCCACCAGTTCCTTTTGGTAATCGCACTCGTAGCCCAGAACGCGCTGCACCGCCACGGCGCAAGCGTCCACAACAGGTTGTCCCTTCCATCCCGTCTCAGTACTCTGCAAGCAGTGGAGAAGAGCACGCAAGAGGCGCGTCGACGTCTCACGGTCCCCCAAACTCAAGCGTAGCAAGAGGTCACACGTGGTTTCCGCTTCCTCCTCGAGAGCAGAGTCGAAGAACACGTCGTTAAGCAATGCGCCGCGGCTTAACGGGCTCAGCCCTTCAAGAACTTGTGCCCCAGTGGGCACATCTCCGTTCGTCATGGAGTGCCGCTGGAGGTCCTCGCTGAAGCCGAACGCGCGTAGATCCTGAAGCACAGACTTGGTAGACGAAGCTGCCATGTCCGTGTAATACAACATAAACCCATCAAGCTCCACACGTGCAGCTTCCGTAGCCGAGTCATCCTTCACCGACTCAACACTAGGCGTGCCATACTTGGCGAGCATAGTTCGAGCCTGCTGCTCAACAGCGGGACTGGTCGTAGCACTGCTGAGTGATACAGAGAAGAATTTCTTGAGCTCCTCGAGACCCAGTCCAGGGTTGCCATCAGGACCCCCCGGCGTTTGATGGTCCTCAAAGATCTCTGTCAGCGCGTGCTCAGCCTTGTCAGACAATACCGTGCGGTGCGGATACTGCGTGCTGCCCTCCATCAGCAATGGTTCCGTTGTGCGCCTAGGCAGCCCCAAGATTGCGATCACAGCCTCCAACAGATATTGGTAGTCCGGCGAGGCGTACCGCGAAGCAGTAGGTTGCAATGTCGAGGACGGGAAAGCATCCTTCAGCGCGCTCGGACCGCGTTCACACAGGAAAAAGTTAACCAACCGCGCAATCATCTCCAGTTGTTGTAGTTGAGAGCGAGCCGCGGCACTGATTTCAGCACAGTTGCGCAAGAGCATGAAGCACTCCTCCAAGTGTGACTGTTGCATGATGGATGTTTGATCCAGGAAAGACGCGATGGCCTCTAAAAACGATCGGATTACTGCCGTGTCAGCTCCCGCAGCAGCATCAGCGCTCGCTTCATCCAGCGTTGCTTGCTCTTCCTTCCGGTGAGCTTCGTACGCTGTGAGCGCTCTTGAAACCAAGTGCACGAAGGACTGGCGAGCAATCGAGTCAGGACACTCGAATAGCAGTCCGCGCAACCAAAAAATACGCTTCGATGTCGACAATGCCGCAAAGAAGCGCGCGCAGATAGTCTTGGACCGGGTGAACTTGGATGCCAGAACGGTGATCCACCGAGCGATTCCGTGCTTCTCGCGCGAGTGCAACAACACACTCAGCACAAACTCGACGCCGATCTCTGTCAACGTCATCTGGATTTCTTCATCAGCACGAGCCGCCGGTACTGCTATCGCCACCGGCGCAGCGGGTGGAGTTGCCGCGTCTGTCGACTCGGGCGGCGGTGATAGAGCCATTGGTACATCCTCATCCGAAGATTTGGCAGGGGTATCTTTGATGTACTGGGACTGCACCATCTCACGAAGGAATTCGTGGAACTCCACATCGAACAGGTACGAGTTTTGCAGGAACGCCTCGTTGGATTTCCACACTTCGGCTTCATACTCGCAGCGCTCTTCATCGGGTGCAGCAACAACCACATCGGTTGATGTCTCAGACTCAGCCTTATCGGCTGGCATAGCCTCAGGCTCGTTGGGGATAACCTTCTCGTAAAAAAGCATGAGTGCGTTGCTGAAGACTTCCATCTCCATTGAATTGTTGGAACCGTGCCACGACCGCCGCTGCACTCCTCCAAAACACTCAGCCTCGATGTTAGCCGGGTCAAACGGGGTCACATCTTCATCATCATACTTGAACCACTTCTCGGACACGTGATCATAAATGAAGGAATAGTAGTGGCCGCCTTGAGCAACACCAGAGTGCACCAGAATGCCCTTTAGGCGGTACTCGTAATCAGGGTCCGATTGGGTCGAGCTCTTCTCATCGCTTTCGCCTGTCACGCTTCGCGGCGAGGTTGCAAGTTTGATGCTCGACCTAGGGGACGCTGACGACGAAGAAGTTCGGATCGCCGGTGTATCTCCGTTCACATCGGCCATAAACTCGTCGGAGTCGCTCGAGTCATCAGAAGCCATATCTTCGTCAGCTGATGTATCTTCGCGCTCTTGTTGCGAGGTTGAGCGAGCCTCTTGCTCTTCGATGCCCGCCTTCGTGTATGGCTTCATGCTCAGACGCATCGGGAACGAACAGCGGTTGTTCAACTTAACGGTCTCAAACGTCGTGTAGTCAAGGTCGAAGCGTTTTAGGTGAAGGATCAACAGGTTTGGTAGCGACCCGAAGCACGTGCGTCGTACCGCCGCCTTTTTGGTAGCACAATTCTCGCACTCCACCTTGTTATCACCATCCATAAGCTCGCCTTCAACAAAAGCCGATAGAGACTCTTCAATGCTCTCCTTGCCACGGATCTGCAGCTCTAGGCGGATAAAAGGCTCTTCACGCTCATAGCGGTGTCCACAGTCCTTCGGAAGCTTCTGCGAGATGAGTTTCCCGCCGAGTACGTCTTGAAGACACCTCGTTCCCTGAGGGGTTGTCTTCAAACCAGTCTCGAGGCGGTCCAACAGTTTGTCGCAAAACTCGGTGGCATCATTCTGCTGGTACACGGAAAACTCCAAGTTAAGGCATGTGCACGAGTCGACGAATGCCTTCGGGTTGAAGTAACGCATTTCGCTGTCGCGCAGGTAACAGAATGTTCGCTGAAGTTGGCGAAGAACTTCCAGTGTCGCGTCAATGCCCGTCAACTCTGGCTGCAGGATGACATAGCGACCATTTTCGTTTCCCGGTCGCCCTTCTGCAAGCACAAAACTCGCCTCGCCACCATTGTCGTATTTCATCGTATGCTGACCCGTCAGGTCGTCATATCCGACAACATTGGCTTCGTAAACTCGACCCCCCAGGCACTCCAACGCCACACGACAGCCAACCAAGCGCTCCGGAAACTTTTCGGCCTCAGCTTTTGTAGGCTCTCGAGGGGTGGGACGCGGTGCTACCTTGGCACCTAGCAGCCCTTGGCGAAGTGTAGGGTGCATGAACAACTGCTGCAAGAAAGAGTTCATGTAACACGAGCAGCCTTGGTTCTTGAGACCAACGTGTTCGCCGTTGCCACGTGTTTCAATGTTGTTTTCTTGACCCCACTTAAACCGCAACGCGTCACTCCGGGTAAACAACCTCGTCAAGCGACCCTGCAAGTCGTGCAAAATACTGGAGTCATACGAAATCGCACTCGCTAGCAGCTTGAACGCTGGCCGACGTGTCTCCAGCGACACACAAAGCGGGCAGCGGTGTCGGTCTTCTGAAGGTAAAGTGAACAAACAGTCCTCATACACAACATCTACAATGTCGCGAGCGATCCCAGCTCGCACGTCAGCATGCACCACTAGAACTTCACGCAAAAACTCCAAGAATCCGATAAGCACCTCGCCTGAGCGCTCGTTGCAGCCTAGGAACTTGCTCGAAAAGCCGCGACGCAGCTTTGACACAACAGCCAGAGCCAACTTTTGGCAATACGAAGATGTCTTGCCGCCCTCGAGACGCGCCAACGAGCAAAGCATACGTGTGTACTGGTCACACGGGGCGACCACGTTCTCGATACGATCAATGGACTGGACGCACTCCTCAAAAACTACTTCGGCAGCTGCATCAGACGCCTTGCAGACAGATTCCAACGACGAAAGCCATTGATCGCGCACTTGCTCCGACTCGAACTTCATGAAAATGTTGACAATGATAGCCCGTGGCTCCAGCGCCTTAATATACTTGGCCGCTGCATCATGTGCAATTGACACAATTGACTCGACGGTCTTCACGGCATCGATCAAAATCCGGTAAGCTGTTTTCTTCGCAGGTGTTTTCTCTTCAACACGGGTATACTCGGATACCACAAGCTCAGCGATCTTAAGCACCAGCTGATCATAACGGCTCTGCTCCACAATAATTTTGGCCCTTGGGGTGTCGGCACCCTCACCTCGTGCGTGATCTGTAGCCAGGGAATCATTTCCAGCAACCACCGTAGCCGATAATTCCCCATTAGCAGTAGCTGAGTACAACCCGTTCTCGTGGCCCGAGTCGAAAAGGCAAAACTTCAAGATACGAAGCGCCACTGCAGCACCCTCATTGAAGGAGCTTTCGTGGAAGTTTGCGCTAATAAAATACGATAACACCTCGTGAAATCCACCTCCAGAAATGAAGCGCTGGAGATACGTCTGCGCAAACGGGATTTTGGCGACGTCTGAAGGGAGAAGCAGCGCATCCATAATCTGTAGCGTGTAGATAGCCTGGTGAGAGGAGATTCCCTTCACCAAAGAAGACCAATCCGGCTTAGTCCCACCATTCGTAGGCTCATCCGATGGGGAATTCATAGTCACATCTCCGTCGCTTGTCTCAGAAGCACCGATACTTGAAACACGGTTCAAGAGCTCCTCGCTCGTAGGGATCTGCTTCAAAAAGGCCCACAGCAACTCGTGGACAGAATGACCCTCCACAATATCCAGCATTCGGAAAAGAATCCCGAAGTATGAGGCATCGCGAGCAATAACTAAGCCAGGGTGGTGCTGAGACGAGAGGGAAGAAGGCGAAGTAGGCGATTCCTTGCCCGCCGAGGCCATCACTTGGTCTTGATCCATCAAGTTGGAGCTAGAACGTTGAACAACAGAGTTGAACATCAGAACGCGCAGCTCACTGGACTCCGTAATCTGCAAGTCTGCGAGAGTCTTCTGATCTCCGGTAATTGCCGAGCCAGAAGAAAGAATTTTCGTCTGCTGCATGGGATGGCCCACCAACTTTTCGATCTGCTTGCGGAAAAGCCACAGCGTCTGGTTTGAATACGCCGACGCCTGCATGGTTCGAACCGCACTATCTTGACTCGAGTTTGTTGTCGTTGACGCGCCAGCTGCCCCACTCGCGTTGGACGAAGGGATCCGCTGGGCATTAACTTTAATCGTAAAGTACGCACCGCGGCCGCTCAAACCATGCGGGACGAACTTCTGTTTCTTCCGAGCACTGGACACCAGCCCCGTCAGCAAACTTGAGCACTGCTGGACTAACTTCAGCGAGTCTGGCGAGCTGTCCTGCACTGTAGACAACTGCTTAAATACACGCGCCAAGAAATCTTTGACGCCAGCGTCTGATTCGCTTTCACCTGTGCGGCTAAGGTCGTCGGATGATCGTTCATAAACACGAAGCAGCTCGCGCGTAGCCATTTCAGCAACTTCAAGTTGGGCTTCGAATGCGATACGCCACAAAGCATCCATTCCGAGCAGATTCAGCGTGTTTGTTTCCCCGGATTCCTCAGTGCGTTGCATCAATTTCTGCTGTGCATTCAGCCCCACGAAGTACGTATTGAAGCACTTGTACCCCATACAGCCAAGAGTCCGGAAGTCGGTTTGCTTGCACAACAGCTCGTTGAAGACGTAGAAGCACACATCCAAGCTGAAGGCCGAGCTGATTGATCCCCCAACAGTACTCAGGCCAGGTGCTGCTCCACCTTGTTGGTGGTTACGCATACTCGTCTGGTTGAAAAAAATCAGGCAGAATTCGCGTTCAGCAGGTGACGACGAAAGGACTTGCCAGAGACGTTCAATCTGCGGGATCGACAGCTCCAATTTCGGGGACTTGACGTGCACGTAGTGGATCAACTCTAAACGATGCCCGATGGCTGTGCGATAGCTCGGCGACTGCTTGTCCGTGCTCCGAGCCACGAAGGTTGCAAGCTCGTCAAACAGCAGACTTACTAAACCATGCTCTGAATTGAGCGACTCCACAACGAGTGCCTGATCCATTCGATAGGAGTCGATCAGGAACTTTAGGAGCTCCAAAGACTTGGATGCTGTTGAATCCTTGCTCGTTAGCTCCGCCGACGTAACAGATGAAGCGCTTATAACCGAGCTGGTGCTTCCGGGTGCCGGCGGAACGGTTGAAGAGGACGGAGATGCAGCAGAATCGGAAGTTGAGCTTGAAAGCAAGCAAGATTTCTTAATTCCGTCAATGCATTCGTTCAAGAATGCCTTCCGTAGCGGCTCGCCGTACTCGCTCCGTAGTCCTTCTTGGAAAAAGTCACGCAGGCTTCTGCTGAGCCGAATGTTTGCAATACTGCAATGCATTTGAATGGACCAAAGCAGCTGCAAGATCGCTGTCGTGACGTTCACGTTGCGCTCCATTAAGAAACTCGGTGAGTTGGTTGCTAACCGCTGCAAAAACGAAATCAACTCCGGGAAAGGCTCGTTCTTCTCCAGGTTTCTCAATAACGACGCGTGAATGCTTTCCACCAGATGCAACAGTAGTTCGTTCGACAAAAATGGCACCGTCGTAATCAGCAGGTTGTGAATCTCATGCACCAGCGTCTGGTCTTTCTGGATACAGGACTGCCAGATCACGTCAATAGCGTGGGCATCCAGCTTGTTGGATTCCGCTAAAAACTTCACCAACAACGCGCTTCGCGACACAATCTCGCGATGAATTCTGTCGCCAAAAATCTCCTCCAGAATCTTCTTCTCCACCACCCACGCACTCAATATGTAATCCAGTCGTGTCCGATCCTCTTCGCCGTTCTCCTGAACGCTTTCTGCAATTAGTTCAGGGGCAGGGGCTTCTCCTTTGCCTGTGGGGATCCAGTTGTGCGTCGGGGGCAGATACTCTTCGTACTGAGATTGGTGCTGGTAGTAGTCAATATCTTGGTCCGACCCAGGCTGCATCTTGTCAGCTTCCGAGATAAACCACCACTTTAGGCCACTTTTCATGGTGCAACAGAAGAGCGTAAACACTTGACCTGTTTCCTGCTGTCGGAAAACGTAAGTTGCCGAAGTGGAGTTGGCCTTTAAGGTGTACACACCATTGACAGCAGCAGTACCGGCGTGTCGGACAAAGTATCGAGGCGGGAACGCACGCGACGCGCGAGCACAGTTGACGATCTGGTTGATCTGCTCCAGTCCAAAGAGGCGCAGCGGCAACGAGGTCGATTCCACGTACCTCTCGGTAATATCAAGCCAAAGCGGATTTATGGCTTCGGATGAGACGATCCCGGCGTCCACCAGCCTCCGAATGATAGCGATCACGGCGCCTACAGAGTCACTCGACTCCTTCTTCAGCACTGAGTCCGAGATCTTGGTGAAGTACGTCATGATCAGCACCGAGATCTTTGTGCAGATGTTTTCCGGGACGGATGTTCGGAACTCCAGCAGCGCCTGCAGCAAGATGCGGATCTCCTCGCTGTCCATCGCGGCCTCTAGTTCGTCTCCCTCCTTGTGGTTCTGCATGAGCAGCTCTAGCGTGCTCAAGAGCAGGTGGAATCCCTTCAACTCGCAGAACGCCTCGATACACTGCGCGCGCACCTCCGGGGACCCCGGCACCTTGTTCCAGTAGCTGCCGATCATGGCCGACGTGCGGAGGTCCTTGTAGAACGTCTTCTTCTTGCTGAAGATCAAAGTCAGCACGGGCAGCGCCTGGAAGTACTTGCCCGCCTTGAGCTGCGCGATCACCAGCGGCACCGCCAGCGACAGACACTGCGTCACGCACGACTTTTCAAAAGATCCGATCTTGCTGGCACTGGCAGCAGCGGCAACACATATGAAATGTTAGAGACCCACGTCTAAACTAAAGCACAGAGGGAAAAGAAGTAGGCTGCACGCACTGCTGGTCCAGCATGATGCTGATGATCTTGAAGAAGGCGTCGTCCAGGAAGGCCTGGCTCTCGGGCCGGTCGACGTGCTGGTAGGCGGCGTTGAGCACCTTGACGGCGTTCTGCCAGCCCACGGTGGACTTGAGGCGCAGGTCCTCCTGCACCACGTGGAAGAGCTCGAGGTCCTCGTCCTCCATGTCGCCCTGCATCAGGTGCGTGCTCTCCTGGCTCTTCTTGCGGCGCTTCTGGCCGTCCTGGTCCTGGGCGGGGGCGCGCTCCATGGACCGCCCGTGCAGCTTCTTCTTCGTGTCGCCTTTGCCCGCGCTGCTGCTGCTCGTCGAGGGGCTGCTGGGGCTCGGTAGCGCGGGTATCGTGCAGGCGGTCGCGGAGCTGCGTGCCACAGGCTCCGAGCTGCTGCCGCTGCTGCTACTAGTACTGCTGCTACTACTGCTGCTACTGCTGCTGCTGCAACTGTCGCTTAAGTTGCTGCTGCAGGCCTTCGACTTGGAGCTGCTGCAGATCCGCTTCCTCTTGCGCTGCCGCCGCTGGCCGTCGTCGCCTGTCGTCCTTCCTCTCGGGGGTTGGATGGACTGGCTGACTGGCTGAGTGTATGCGTCCCTCGCCTCCCGCTTGCCTCTGGACGGATGCGCTGCTGCTGCTGCTGCTGCGCGGACGGACGCTGGTGGCTTCGACACTCCGCGAGGCTTTTGGCTTTCTTTTGGGTTTTCTCCCCCGAACGGCGCTAAGTGCGGATCGGGCATTAGGTTCGCACTGGCGGGTTGAAATCTGATTTTTCACGAAAGCGAAAATTTGTGGTTTCTCCAACTTGAAGAGCAGCCTTGGCTGCCAAGTTGCTAAGGTTGCCACGAACCAGTGAACGTTCGTAGAGATGTCGGGTGTGTGGAAGGAAGTGGCGGCGGTACTGCGAGCGTGTGGGTCGTTTGGATAAGAGAAAACGGCGAATATGTTCCACGCATCCTTCGTCAAGGACGCGAACGTGTACAACGGACGAGGTGTTGGCGCAAAGTGGTCATGTGGAGCAGGACTCGGCAATAAAAGACGGAGTGTGTGGAGCTGGATATGGACGGAAGAAGGATGGCCCTGCGGCAGTTAAAGTAGGACCTCGCGATGAAGAGGAAGCGTGGGGGGACGGGAGATTCTTCAAGTGCGCGATCAAAACCGCTTGGATAGTCTACAAAATCAAAATATGAAGCTGAAGCAGGACATTGCAGTGGAGAAGGCGAACGTGAGAGAGCTCGAAAAACGCTTGATGGTCTGTGACGATCGCTTAATTAGTCTGCAAGGGGCCCAACAAAAAGCTCAAGCTGGTGCTGAGCAAGTAAAGGCTACGATGTCAAAATTGTCTGACCCTCATTGACCGACGCAACCTCAAGGACCTGCTTTACTCTACTCTCAAGGTTTGAGTCTAAGGCGAAGACGACTCCTAGTAGTTCACGCAATTTTTCTTCACCTGTATGCAGCAGATATATCATGATATCTCTCGAGATATCACATCGTGGGGGCTGAGCTGTGTCAGAGTCAAAAGACTTTCCAGCTAGGATTGTATCAGACCTCGGAAAATACAGTAACATACGGCATTGCTTCAACTTCGTTAGCATAATAAACACGGCAATATGACTAGCAACAATAATAAGTACGGCGCAGTTATTGACAATTCCTCCATTACAAGTGTTAACTGTCAGTGGATCAAGTCAAGCGCCTGCGGCAACTTACCTACGCCAGAGTAGTGACGTCCCACATTGCCTTGTTAGCGCGCAGGAATACGTGCATCTCGAAGTTCGCCGGGAGCAAACTGCCACACTGCGGTGTCAGCACCCACTTGCACTCCGAAAACAGGCGCTCGCACGAGTTGGCACCATTGCCGCCAGGGCGACGTACGCCACACGCTCTCCTTTGCGCCGCTTGGTCCCGCCGCCCTGCCGGATGATCTGCCCGGCGTAGTCTTGCTCCCGACCCGCGCGCTCGCCTGCACCCGCGCGTCGTGGCATCTCAGCTCTTGGGCGCTCCAGCCGTTTCAGCACCGTAGCCTCCGACGTTGATAGGCTCTCACCAGCAGCCAATTTTACGAGACCATTCTCAAATGCTGGGGAGTGCACAATTTTAGACGTGGGTTTTAGGTATTCACCCATAATTGGGTAGTCAGCCACAACCGAGTCAAAAAGAAGGCGTACCTCGCACATGGTCGTCGACTCACACTGCAGCCGCTTGCACACGCTGTCGAGCTTACGCAGATGACGCAGCACGTCCACCAGCTGCTTGTGCTCGGCGCTGGTAGGAAGGTCGTCTTCCACGGCCTCCACGAGTCGGATATGCGGTCGCAGGTCCACGTAGCGCTCCAGCATCTCGAAGGTCGACGACCAGCGCGTCGTGTTGCGTTTCTTGACGCGGAGGAGAGTGAGCTTGCGGAGCTCGGCGGCATTGTTTGGCTGGCGTAGCTGCAACATTAGGTTGTTAACCTTTTGTAACAGCAACTCGTGTTCCGTTAAGAACTTTTTAACCGCTAGGTTAAATCGGTGCGACGCACAACCGACCAACGGGACACCGAGCTTCGTAGCAATACTGCGATTGGTGTTGCAGTTGTCCGCAACAATGAACTGGATCATGTCCACCGTCTTGTTGTAAACGGCCAACACGTTTCGGAACAGCTCGATGTGCGCATCGGCGTCCTGGCTTCCGTCGTCCATCGGCGACAGCGCGAGCAGCGTGCGCTGGAGTCGACCGCCCACCATGTAGAGAGCGTAGACCCCGACGAAGTGCATGGTTCCGTGGCTCCAGCCGTCGAACAGCAAACCGAACAGGATACCCATTTCGTCGCTGATCACGATACCCAGCTTCCCCGCCACCGTAATCATATCCGCCTTGAGAGCCTTGGAGTTGGTGGGGCGCCACTTGGACATGACTCGCGTCCTCTCGTCGTCGACCTCACACAAAGGCATGCTCCGTTCAACAACCCACCGCAACCATTGGTAGCGGTGGGATGTTTCTTCGGACACAAAGCCGAATGCTTGGAGGGGGCGCTCGGGCACCGCGGTGACTGGCGTCGAACTGCTGGCGAAAGTCGTCGTGCCGGCTTGCCAGGTGCGAGACGAGGTTGGAGTAGCCCGTACCGGGCAGCTGCTTCCGGTCAGCTCCACAGAGCTTGCAACGATGAAGCCCTTGGCCTTGATGCTCGAAGAAGAAAGCGCAGAGGTCCCTGTTTGAAGCCATGGTGGTAGTTTTGAAAGTGAGATTATGGTTCGTGCTCAAAGCAATAGCTGGCCAAACCACGGCTGGGCGTTTGGAGCCACCCACCATAGTCTAGCAAGGTTGCCTCTCGGCGGTCAACCCAAGTAGCTAGCATGAACCGGACCGGATAGTGAACCGGGAATTGTTAACCGGACTAGTCCACTTGGGCCAAATTGTATTGCCATAATTGCCTCAATTTATTATTTTATTAAAGTGTATGTGGGCCAATAATCTATATGATAATATAATAAATACAGTTATTGCAATTCCGCAATCATTTTTTCCGAGGTCTGGATTGTATATCCATCCTTGCTACACCAACTACTTTCGTAGCATTTAAAAACCCCTTGCGCGAGTCGCGATTTTATCTCTTCGAAGATGGATGGGGCTCTACTTGTGCGAGCTGATACTCAACTCCAATCTCGACAGTCCACGAGTGGCGAGTGCAAATCCTAACCAACGAAAGCAGCATCGATATCAAAGTGTTGGTATTGGTTTAATTAATGCATCATGTAATCATCTACTTTTGCTTCACTATGCGATTCTTCTTCATCAAAGTCTACTGTCGTAGCTGCTAGCGGACTTGGTAGTGCTGGGTCTCGTCGACGGGCAATCCGCACTTCACACTGCTTGCTGCATCCGCGTACACCTCACCTTCAGGCCATCCAAGGTCTTCGTCGTACAGGACTCGGGTGTCTGCCTGGTTATCCGCCGCGCCGTTCCGCTCCACGTGCTCGTTGTAGCTAGCGACAGCTCGCTTTAACTCGCACTCGAGACCGCTGAACCAGTCGATCTTCTTCTGTGTCAGGTCACTTCGTGGACTCGCCTTCCAACTCTGAGCTGGCTGGCGCAGGTGCGCATGGAGGGCCCTGCGCTCCGTCAGGTTGAGACCGATGCAGTTGAGGTGCACGATGGCGCTGGGGTGCATCTGCGTAATAGTGGCAGGGCTGGTTCGCAGCAGCCCCAGCACCGTCGCACGCTTGAAGCGGCGGGCCATGGCTGGAGGCAGCAGCCTGCCCGTCGGCGACTTGGTGGACTTGAGCCCGGCCTCCGACATGACTCGAACCTGCACCGGCAAGCACCGGCGCACAGCCCGGAGAGCCTGCTCGTTCGCGGCCGCGTTGGTCTCCTCCCAGGCCAGCGCCTCGCGCTTGAGCTCTTCGGCGTAGTCGTCCGACGAAAGGCACGCGTCCAGTTGCTGCTCGAGCTGTCGGTATTCCTTGCGGAGCTTCTTCTGGGTCGCCGCGTCTGGGTGCTCCACGTCGTGGCCGCCGATTTCAATCAGCCGGGCCATGATGGCCTTCACCTGTGCCATGACGCTGTCGGCGCAAGTCGCGCTCGGTGCTGGCTTCTCCGCGATGTCGGCCGAGCTGGTATCAGCCTCAGCAACCGCAGGATCCGTCTCTTGAATGGTCTGGCGCAACTGCCGCAGCAGCAGCACTCGCAGAGCCTCGGGCGCCTCGGCTTGGACGCGGCGTGCCGAAGCCGCTGCAACGGGGACCACCGACACCGACCCCGTCATCTGCATCAGCACCGCGGCGTTGGTGCACTTCACCAAGCCGCTTCGAGGTGCCTTCGCCGCGATCTTCGGCTTGGTTGAACCCGGAGCGAGGACGCGCTCGAGCGCCTCCTGGGCGTTCAACGCTCGCCCTCCCGTCGCCGCTGGCGCTCCGACTGGCTTGAACAGCGCACTGACGGCTGCCGTCGACCCGCCAGACGCACCACGACGCCCCGCGGTGCGAGGTAGCGCCCACAGCTGCATCACCAAGGCCGCGGCCATCGGCAGGAGCTGCGGCGTCGGCGTCGGTACCACCGCCGAGGCAGCAGAAGCTGCTGCCCACTGCTGCGTCGTCCATGGCTGCGACGGCCTAGTCGCGGCCGTCGCTGGCGCACGAGGCGTCGTCATCGTCGTCGTCATCGTCGTCGCCCACGCAGCGGAGGCCACCGCCGCTTGCGTTGTTCCTCCCTCCTTCTTCTGCTCCATCACCGCGCGGGTCTGGATGCGCGTGATCTCTTCTCCGCCGACGCGCCAGTCCACTGCTGCCGCCGCCGCCATCGTCGTCGTCTTCTTGTTCGTCGTGTTCGTCGTCGTGTAGAACATTGTTGTTCTTCTCCTTCTTCTCCTCCTTCGTTGCTGGTTGTTGCTTGCTTGGTCGCTGGTAAGTTTGCGAATGATCAAAGGGGGGCAGCGGCGACCGGAGGAGCTGCTGCGGGGGCGGGAGAGCGCTCGAGCGCAGGGACATGAATTACGCACGCGCCGGAGCCTGTGGCGGTGGAAAGAAGCGGAGAATCTCGCCCCGCGCAGTGGAGCACCGTATGGGCGAGTTGGGCGACGAGGGCGTCGGCGGCGGCGGCGGCATCGGACCTGCTCGATAGTAAAGTGGACTTTGAAAAAGTATCTTACGCTTGAAAAAAAGCTATCATAGTACATAGACAGGCGCATTTGAAGTGACTAACACATATGGCTACAAGCCAAGGAAGGCACTTGGCAGGAGATGAACCTGCGCATGTCGAGGATGCAAACTACAGACAGCTTTGCTACGGGCCGCCGCTAAGGATGGACCGGCACTAGAGAGGCTCAAGACCCACAATGCGATAGACAGCTCGTGTCTTGGCATCTCACGACCTATATTGACGAATGTAGATGACGAACGAGTGCGTCAATGTTAGTGGTCGCACATTGCTCGGTGCTATCTTAACAAATCGAATGGAGTTATTGCGAACAAGCACCAGAACGCTGCTGCGTAGGAGTCGTCTTCGCCTAGAAACTCCACGCTTGAGAGTGCAGCGTACTAGCAGATGTACTTGGGCTTGGGTCGCTCAAAGAAGGCCAATCGGTTTGATATCGCAGATTTTACTTGCACGTACATCATCTCCATTTTCTTAAAGGGATTGTTGCTAAACTAAACGCGCTGGCTTACGAGTTGGAAACTGCTCCCAAGCCTTGGGTTGCAAGCCTTGTAGCCATATGTGTTAGTCACTTCAAATGCGCCGGTCTATGTACTATGATAGCTTTTTTTCAAGCGTAAGATACTTTTTCAAAGTCCACTTTACTATCGAGCAGGTCCGATGCCGCCGCCGCCGCCGACGCCCTCGTCGCCCAACTCGCCCATACGGTGCTCCACTGCGCGGGGCGAGATTCTCCGCTTCTTTCCACCGCCACAGGCTCCGGCGCGTGCGTAATTCATGTCCCTGCGCTCGAGCGCTCTCCCGCCCCCGCAGCAGCTCCTCCGGTCGCCGCTGCCCCCCTTTGATCATTCGCAAACTTACCAGCGACCAAGCAAGCAACAACCAGCAACGAAGGAGGAGAAGAAGGAGAAGAACAACAATGTTCTACACGACGACGAACACGACGAACAAGAAGACGACGACGATGGCGGCGGCGGCAGCAGTGGACTGGCGCGTCGGCGGAGAAGAGATCACGCGCATCCAGACCCGCGCGGTGATGGAGCAGAAGAAGGAGGGAGGAACAACGCAAGCGGCGGTGGCCTCCGCTGCGTGGGCGACGACGATGACGACGACGATGACGACGCCTCGTGCGCCAGCGACGGCCGCGACTAGGCCGTCGCAGCCATGGACGACGCAGCAGTGGGCAGCAGCTTCTGCTGCCTCGGCGGTGGTACCGACGCCGACGCCGCAGCTCCTGCCGATGGCCGCGGCCTTGGTGATGCAGCTGTGGGCGCTACCTCGCACCGCGGGGCGTCGTGGTGCGTCTGGCGGGTCGACGGCAGCCGTCAGTGCGCTGTTCAAGCCAGTCGGAGCGCCAGCGGCGACGGGAGGGCGAGCGTTGAACGCCCAGGAGGCGCTCGAGCGCGTCCTCGCTCCGGGTTCAACCAAGCCGAAGATCGCGGCGAAGGCACCTCGAAGCGGCTTGGTGAAGTGCACCAACGCCGCGGTGCTGATGCAGATGACGGGGTCGGTGTCGGTGGTCCCCGTTGC
The DNA here is from genome assembly GCA_016169955.1 of Phytophthora vignae f. sp. vignae. Lineage (NCBI taxonomy): Eukaryota > Oomycota > Peronosporomycetes > Peronosporales > Peronosporaceae > Phytophthora > Phytophthora vignae. The sequence continues at coordinate 199,241 of JABJUM010000076.1, read as the reverse complement.
AGCGGCTTCGGCACGCCGCGTCCAAGCCGAGGCGCCCGAGGCTCTGCGAGTGCTGCTGCTGCGGCAGTTGCGCCAGACCATTCAAGAGACGGATCCTGCGGTTGCTGAGGCTGATACCAGCTCGGCCGACATCGCGGAGAAGCCAGCACCGAGCGCGACTTGCGCCGACAGCGTCATGGCACAGGTGAAGGCCATCATGGCCCGGCTGATTGAAATCGGCGGCCACGACGTGGAGCACCCAGACGCGGCGACCCAGAAGAAGCTCCGCAAGGAATACCGACAGCTCGAGCAGCAACTGGACGCGTGCCTTTCGTCGGACGACTACGCCGAAGAGCTCAAGCGCGAGGCGCTGGCCTGGGAGGAGACCAACGCGGCCGCGAACGAGCAGGCTCTCCGGGCTGTGCGCCGGTGCTTGCCGGTGCAGGTTCGAGTCATGTCGGAGGCCGGGCTCAAGTCCACCAAGTCGCCGACGGGCAGGCTGCTGCCTCCAGCCATGGCCCGCCGCTTCAAGCGTGCGACGGTGCTGGGGCTGCTGCGAACCAGCCCTGCCACTATTACGCAGATGCACCCCAGCGCCATCGTGCACCTCAACTGCATCGGTCTCAACCTGACGGAGCGCAGGGCCCTCCATGCGCACCTGCGCCAGCCAGCTCAGAGTTGGAAGGCGAGTCCACGAAGTGACCTGACACAGAAGAAGATCGACTGGTTCAGCGGTCTCGAGTGCGAGTTAAAGCGAGCTGTCGCTAGCTACAACGAGCACGTGGAGCGGAACGGCGCGGCGGATAACCAGGCAGACACCCGAGTCCTGTACGACGAAGACCTTGGATGGCCTGAAGGTGAGGTGTACGCGGATGCAGCAAGCAGTGTGAAGTGCGGATTGCCCGTCGACGAGACCCAGCACTACCAAGTCCGCTAGCAGCTACGACAGTAGACTTTGATGAAGAAGAATCGCATAGTGAAGCAAAAGTAGATGATTACATGATGCATTAATTAAACCAATACCAACACTTTGATATCGATGCTGCTTTCGTTGGTTAGGATTTGCACTCGCCACTCGTGGACTGTCGAGATTGGAGTTGAGTATCAGCTCGCACAAGTAGAGCCCCATCCATCTTCGAAGAGATAAAATCGCGACTCGCGCAAGGGGTTTTTAAATGCTACGAAAGTAGTTGGTGTAGCAAGGATATACAATTCTAGCTGGAAAGTCTTTTGACTCTGACACAGCTCAGCCCCCACGATGTGATATCTCGAGAGATATCATGATATATCTGCTGCATACAGGTGAAGAGAAATTGCGTGAACTACTGGGAGCAAGCACGGAAACGTTGATAGCTAGGAGTCGTCTTCGCCTTACGCTCAAACCTTGAGAGTAGAGTAACGCAGGTCCTTGAGGTTGCGCCGCTCAAACCTTGTCACTCCTCTCCACTCTTCCTCTCAGCTTCATCGCATGAACTGTCCGACTGCTCTTCTCGTCCTCGCCACGCTCACTCTTGTCTGGCTCCTCTTCGGATTCACTTGAGTTGTCGCTCTCCCCTCGAGTCTTCCCATCTTCAGGCGGCGCCACGCTGCTGGTCTTTCTCATGAGGCTCATAGCTCATAGACGGCGAGCAACTTCAACTTTCCGCTTTCATGTAATATTTTGATTAGCCAGCCTCATAATGCAAATATTCGCCTTTCTCGTGATATTTCCTTCCCACTTCACCTTACGCCCATGGATCGCCTTGAAGTGCGCGCGCTGCTGCTGGGCCCATCCTCTGCGGCAGATCCCGCCGCGGCGCCGCCCGTGGAGCGCGGCATCTGCGTGGACGACGCGCTGGACGAGGAGGCGTTCCTCAAGGCGCTGGAGGAGGCGCTACAGCAGCACGCGGCGGCGCTGCAGCGGCAGTTCCTCGAGCTGAGCGCGGCGCAGGTGGACCGCCTGGCCTTCCGCCTGCACGACGCGCTGGTGCCCAAGCGCGACGCCGACACGCGCGTGGTGCAGGCGTGGACCATCCAGCCGCAGCTGCAGCTCAAGGTCAAGGCCAGCGCCCACATCCAGGTGCTCAAGCTCTCGACGATCTTGCGCGAGGTACAACGGCTGCGGCTGCACCAGTCGCAGGCCGCAGAGACCACCGACTCGGACTCTAACTCGGAGCTGAGCCAGCTGCCCATTGAGGTGGAGATCTTCCCATCGCTTCGGGTCATTGAGGCCCTCAACACGGAGGTCAGGAGTCTGCGCAACGTGCACTTCTTCGCGGGCCAGCTGCGGGAGCTGCACATCGAGCACACGCAGGTGCCCACGCTGAGGCAGCTGCTGGCGCCCGATGAGACCCAGCAGAAGCCCTGGAAGAAGCTGGTCAAGCTGCAGATGAACTGCTGCGTGCTGGAAGAGGTGGACGAGTCGGTGAACTTGTTGCGAGCAGTGCGGACGCTGGACTTGGGCTGGAACCAGGTGGAGAAGTTCGCCACGGGCATGACGACGCGGTCGTTGGAGGTGCTGAACTTGTGCCACAACCAGCTGAAGGAGGTGCCGCCCATCCAGTCGCTGCGCGCGTTGAAAGAGCTGGACCTCGCGGTGAACCGCATCACGTCGTTGAAGGGGCTGGAGAAGCTCACCGCGCTTGAGCGGCTGGACGTTTCGCACAACTTGATCGACGATATCACGGAGGTGGAGCTGCTGATGAGGCTGCCGAGACTGACGTACGTGAAGATGGAGTTCAATCCGATCGCTCGGCGGCCGGACTACCGACGAGAAGTGCTCTTCTACTTGGGCGAGCCGATCGAGCTGGACGGCCAGCGCTGGAGCGATGCCGAGGTCAGCAGCATGAAGAAGAGACGCATGCTTTTGATGCTGGACGGAGAGAAGGAGCGCAGTGTCGTCGATAGCGGCATCTGGGGCCAGTATGCAGAGACCCCGGTGTACCCCAAAGTGCGAGTCCAGAGTGGCATCGTTGTCAAGAACCCGAAGCTTGTCCTGGGATACCCACCATTACCTCAATCTCAGAATGTTCCCGCCCACTACGTGGAAATACAGAACCCGCCATCGACGTTGCCTACAAGAACCAAGCTCTCAATGAAAACATTAGAGACAGGAGACAAATCCGTCGGAAACGGCCAAGGTTCTCAAAGTAGTCGGCCGCCAGTTCGCTCTGTGGACGAGTACTTCAGAACTCAGCGCGATGTCATCGTATCCAAGGAAAAGAAGGAAAGAAAGGAGAGCGAAGATCAGATCACAACGGATGGTACGTTGCATGTAGTATCACTTTTCCCAGCGTTTATCAAATTGCCTCGAGACTAACGAGAATCGACGATGCGCAGACGATGATGACAGCGATGACTCCTCAACAGGCAAACGCCGAACGCGCAGTCTCAAATATACGGCAAGTGACTTCATGCGCGACTTGGAGGAGGAGGAACTGCTCATTAGAGAAGGCAACGATACTGACACTGTGGACGTACTCGTTGCCCGGTCCACTTCGCAGAGCCAGTTGTCGTCGCCTCAGGTACAGTGCTCGTTGAAGACTGTCCCTGTGATGAATCATGCTTGACAAGAAACTGATATACCTGCTTGTTTATTTACGTCGTAGAAACCTGGACGAAGCATCAGCGTCCGCGTACTCCTAAGTGCAAAAGAAGCAGCTGAGCTTGATCTGCACTTTGGGATTGATGGCGTTCCGGCAAGCGTAGAAATCAAGGTAGGCGACATACTATCTGATGTTTACTTTTGTTTAGCGCTAACGCTTTCATACCTTATAGCCTCGCGAATTAATTGAGAGATTCACTGTCAGCGATGGTAAAGATCCGATAGCCATCACTCGATGGCTACCGGATGTCGTCGCTGTTGGCACATCAATTCATTCAAGTCGAGCTAAGATCATCACGATGAAGCTGCGACCACGTGGGTCATCAAGTGTGGCTGATGCTGCGTATCAATTTGACGTGGTCGCGTCGATGGAGACGCTGCTTTCAGCCCTCGTGGCTCGCCTGTACCAGCAGTACAAGGGTCGAGTCGTAATCTGCAACTGTGCCAATTGTGGAGCTCTCTCGCTGCTTACACCCAAATACCCCGAGCGAGCAGAGGCGGATGAAGCATTGATGGTATACTCTTGCTTGCTGTGTTCGAGCTGCAACGTGCGAGAGGCTTCATTTAAGAAGCTGGTGGCGATCTGTGCCAACGAGGGGATTACAATCCCGAGTAGCATTCCACTGGCCCCACCACCTTGGGAGACAATTACCGAGGGCTTTTATATCGAGGAACCTGCCGCTACGGACGCGTCTTCTGGTTCGGGTATGCACGAATGCATCATGATCTCCAACAACGGCATTCGAGAAGTCGCGGCTCCAACCTTGGAGCAAACTCGGGACAATCACGACGTGCACAGCGATGAGTGGAATGATGCCATTGTCCACGCCATGACGACGACAATGCGGTGATTCTCAAAAGGTTGGTTAATTTTTGTAAATGCGATTCCACTGCTTGTTAAGCGCAACAACGTCTACTCTAGTTTATCTAAGTTGGACGAGTTCTTGTCTTGGTGACGTGAAAACGGCGCAAATAGTAAAAGCAGCAGCGATTCCGTGACGAGCAGCACCACTCCGTCGAAGATGAACTTGGGGGCGAAGATGGCCCACACCATCAGGTGTCTTCGCTGCAGCGCGACAAACAGCGTAGAAACTAATGCATTAAGAGAAAAATACACCGAGAATGCAAGGGCCAATCTCTCTTCACCCAATCGGGATTGCTGTCTGCTCAAGACCAGCCAAGGCAGCGCCAGCACTGCCAGTGCGAAGCAACCGAACGTGTTCAGCCCCAGTAGGGCTCCTGCGGCGTAGAAGTTGAAGACGTCGAACCCCACGAACCCTGCGGCATTTTGCAAGCTCGTGAAGGTGTTTGCATGGCCCGTGGTGAAGAACGCTTGGTATGAACACGAAGCCCAAAGCAGTATCCACGGTGTGATGCTCCCAGATGCTGCAGCACCATCAGACCGGCGGCAAGTGACGATAAACGCAAAGCTCAAACACTGCACCACCAGACACAGAACCGACAACGGTGACGTGGGTCCAAGCACCAGCATAAACGCTGGAGCGAGTTGCCACGTTAAGACAAGGTGGTCGTTCGTCAGTTGGGAGGTTTTTCGTCTCTCCTGCCGTAATGCGCACACGAGGAGGTGAGCAAGACTCACCAGGAAACTCAAATACACGAAGCGGGGAAGCCACAGTCGCCAGAAAGTCACCTCGATTGGTGAAGCTGCCCAGAAGATAGCGCACATACAGCAGCTTACAACCGACGACGCCAGCATGAACGATCCCGTCAAGGACAACGGATGTCCAGTGAATTGAGCAGCCTTCATAGAAGACCAAACAGCAAGTATTGCTGTTGCAGCGAGTGGGGCAAATGTTACCCCTAGTGTCGTCGACGCCTTGATGATGTTAGGTGGCTCCATGGCGCTGCTTACCCGCGTGGCGCAAAGGAACAACAGCGCAGCGGCCGTAGCGGTAGCTCTGTTGATGTTCATACGTTGCGCGCAGCCAAGCAGGAAGAACCCGGTGGTTCCTGACAGAAACTGCATAACATTCCCTTCAGCAACAATGTAGCTGTTGGACAGCAGCGCCAGCGCGTGAAGCACGACGACCACCGTGGCAACTACCCCCACCGCAGATACGGAAGATAGAAATGTTCTGATACCGATCCAAGAGCTTCCAGTAGTTGGCTGAATAGTACCTTTGCGTTGAAGCGACAGCAGCAAAGTCAACTGAGCCAAACCACTGCACGAAGCTGCCACCAACGCTCGTGACAACGGGGCAGCTGGAAGCAACGGCAAGTTGATGCTTGCAGGGCAAACGAAGAACAAGCCGCCCATAAAAGCGACGACACTCAGATATCTCCACGACTCGCTCGCTGAGCTTGCGCTCGCAGATTTTCTGGTAAATCCAACGCCCACGATAAAGGACCACGTAAGCATCGCCATTCCCCAGCCCATACTGCACAAATCGAACTGCGTCCAGATGGAACGGCCCAGTGACAAAGCTTCGCGCAGATAATTCTGCTGCTGTTTGGCCAAGTCTTCATGGAGGCGCAGTAGCAACGGGACGTCAGCTGTCGAGTACGTGAGACTTGGTTCGCTTCCGTGTACTCTCTCCAATTGCTTCTCGACATTCTCGATGTCGACAAAAAGCTTCTCCAGATGATCATACGCTCGCTCCGGCAGCTTGGATTCCGACGAGTATCGAAAGAGATATCGTCGCACCTGATCAAGGTTCAGCCGCAATGCACGATTCAGCGACTGGAAGGCAGCTACCGCTCCATTTACTTCGCCCCCAACTGATGTCTGCCTTGTAGTTTGTGGTGGTACGAAAAACAATGACGGAATGACGCTGCCAAGGTTGCCAAACGGGATAGGCAAGCCACTCAACAGTGCTAATGTCGGAACAAGATCCACTTGCGGTACCTCGCGCGAGCTGTCAAGTATCCTCTCCGCATACTTTCGCAGCTCGCCATCCGCCCCTCCTCCTGTAGCGACAAGCGAAGCCTTGCTGTACAGGAACAACGCAGCTCCCGTCTCTTCGTCACTGGCACCTCCGTGGTTCCCATCAGCCGACATACCGTGGTCTCCCAGCACAGCCAGCAGCACGTCTTCCCCATCCGGCATCTCCTTGAGCTCCTGCAGCAACTTTTTCAGTACTCCGTTCATCTCATCCAGTTTCTCAGCCATGAAGACGGAGCTAGGGCCGTGGGTGTGTCCGACGTGGTCCACCCCTAAGAAGTGCGCGATCAACAAGTCCCAGTCAGGCTTGTGCAGTTCCGGAAACAAGTGCGTCGTCACTCCACGATCCACCGAGTGCAGGTCCTTGACGTTGAACGAGTCGAAGGCGAACTTCCTCGTGAACTCGCGAGCATACAGCGCGTCCCACGTGTCGTCCCCCATGAACACGACTCCGCGCTGCTGCGCACGCAGTTGGCGCAGCAAATTGTCCTCGACGATCTGGCTGCTGGCCGCCATGTTGTCCTTGATGTCCAAGAACGTCGGGAGCGAGCCAGTCGTCAGTCCCTTGAGTCTTTGCATGGTCATCGTGGGCGGATCAGCCACGAACTTGAGTAGCAGCGCGTGCTCCGGCTCGGCAGCCAGAGTATCATTGAGAACCGGCAGTCGGTCGCTGTAGAACGTCGACCGCTGCGAGCTCGACCCGGCAGCCGCGAAGTCGAACCTAAGCGCGTCGATCACGACGAACACGACTCGACGGAAGCGCCGAGGCATCCAGCAGCCTTCAGTTGCAGCGTCGTCGGAGCCTCCTGCGTCTTCATGCCCGACGCCACGGAGGTGCGTCGGGTTGGCGCTGGCTTCGGACGGAGACGCGTGGCAGCTGCTGAGGTCCGACACTTCGAAGCGCGTCAGGAAGAAGCCTGTGGTGAACAAATACAGCGCCGCAGCGTGCAGCGCGAGCAGCGCAGCGAGCACGCGATGCCCCATGACGACGGCGGGTTCGATAATGCGTCGACTTTTTGTCCAATCGTAACTGTGCTGACGTACATGGACTCTTCACACCTGTGCAATGCTTGACACGCATATTAACTACAGTAGTCGTAGGATCACAGCACCACCACCACAACCACCAACACGACAGGCACGAGGACTTTCAAGGCAAAAGATGTGAATATATGCAATCATGTAGCTCAGCGGACTAACCCTCGCGTTATTTAGGCGTCCGCCCACCCTTCAGCATTGTGCAGCCGCACGTCGGCGTCCATGTTAGGCGAGTTCTGGATGGCGTACAGCAGCTTGGTGCGCAGCACCTCCTTGCTCGTGTAGGCTGGGAGCCGCAGCGCGAAGAAGCACGTCTGCGCGTGGGGCAGGTACAGGTCCGGCTGGCCTGTAGCGCCCGGGTCGTGCGCGGCCTGCAGCTTGAAGTTCATGGGGAAGTCCTTGGCGCTGTTGGGCATGCGGCTGCGCGCCCACACGAAGCGCAGGAAGGACGTCCTCTCCTCGCTCGTCATCTCGCGCAGCACCTCCCAGAAGTGCTGCACGTGCGGCATCGCCTCGTCGGCTCCCTCGCTGTACTCCGTGCACTGGCGCAGCAGGTCCACGTCCACCTCGCGACGTCCACAGATCAGCACCTCGAGCTCGCGCGGGGTGAACAACGGCGCCAGCTCCATCGGAAGCACAGACGCCAATCCGTCCTTGAGCGCGGCCAGCTGCTGGCTACTCTCCGTAAGGCGCGTCTTCTCCACGAGCTGCACGTACAGCTCACGGTTCGCCAGTGTCACCGGCATCTTCTCCCCCTGTGGCACCAACGGAACCTCGACGCCATCGCTCAGCGTCGTTGACAGGGTCAAGTAGCCCAGCACCTCTTCTGCTTCTTCAGCCGCCGCCTCCGTGCCAGTGCTGAGTTCCTCCACACGGTTGAGATTGTTAGCAGCCGCAACATCAACGCTCTCGAGGTGTGCCCGGCTGACTTCAAGGCCTGCTAGTGGCCGCCACACGAGCGCAGGGAGATCCAGTCCCATCTGCAGTCCATGACGCACCGCTGTACCAATAAGCTTGCCTAGGAAGCGATGCAGGTCCAAGGCCATGGGGCCGTTCGCTAGCAAAGCCGTGCCGCACGACGGATTCAGCAAGAACTTGTCCTGGTTGCTACCAGTCCCGCTGCGGCGGTTCGGGCACGGGATCAACAGAGGCAGCAACCCTTGCTCGCCCTTTGCCAGTTCCACGTTGTCCATCATCAGCTCGTCAACAATCTGCTCAAATACCGCGCGATACGGCCCACCGTAGTCGTTGACGCCTTCGCCAAGGAACTTGACCTTGAAAGCACGGCGTTGGCCTCCGTGGCCCTTTCCGCAGTATGCACGGCGGAAGAAGCTGTCACTCCATGACCGCATTTCGCGGTACAACTGGCCAAACACTGAACGGCGCAGACGGTCGCCTGGTTGCGATAGCAAACTCAGCTTTGACGCTTGCGCTTGAATGCGGTTGATGCGGATAACGCGGATCTCGCGTGGGTCTTCGTACTCGTCGGATGGCAACGGCGTGCTTGTCGTCGTAGAACGTAGTACGTCGTCCCAGAAAGCACGTTTCGTACTCGTAAACACTAACCGTCGCAGGGAACGCAGCTTCAAACTCATCGACAAAAACTCGCTCGAGCACCTGGTAGAAGCATTGCTGCTCCCACTACTGCTCGAAACCTCGATCGGCTGGGCACTGCTTCCATCGTCAGGCTGGATAGCAATGATCGGAAGCACCCGCAAAATCTTGCTGTTCAACACCCGAAGCACCGCAGTGCGCGCGCGCAACTCAGGGCCCGTGATGTTCTTTAAAGCTGGTGACGTGAAATAGTCTTCCACGACTAGCGAACGAGTACGTGACCGCCCAGACCCCGGGCTTGTGTTGCCATCGACCTCGTCGGGGGTGACCACGTCGGTGATGCTGAGGTTCGTCACGTCCAGTCCGATTGCTGCGCAATACGCGTTAAGGCGCTCAACCAATTGAATGTCCGATGTGGTCGTATGCGCCCGCGTGGCCAGCTCGACAAAAGCGTCGAAGTCGGTCCTAGCGCGCACCTCCAGTGTTGAACGAGGTGTAAACGGACCGTGTTCAGGTGCGCTCTCGTAGTCCGACACATCCATAGCGCTGTTCTCAATCAAAGTCATATCCTTGCCGCCACGGCGAATCAAAAGAAGCTCCGGCAGCTCACTTGGAGACCAATACCACGCCCATGCACGTCCCTCATCTGCACCCTCATTTCCTTGAGTCTCCGTGCGATACCACAGGAACCCGCGGTACACGCCTAGAATGACAGCTTCTTCAGGCTGGTTCAGCTCTTGTCCATACTTCGAGCAGATACGCACGCGGTCTCCCGCCAAGAATGGGGCGCCTAGGCCAGCAGCGTTACTGACGCGGATGCAAGCAGCAGGGGAAGTGTCAAAGTCCACCGAAATTCCACGTGGACGTGCATGACATCGCTGCCAGTGATTATCACTCCAGCGCTTCCATTCCGACCAACTCTCGCGCAGCAGAGTTTCTGGCAGTTTTACCCTGGAGTCGATAGTTGTAGGAGATGTCATGCCCGCAGGCGATGAAGTTCCGCTAGCTGATGACTCGTTCGTAGCCGACGCCTTTCCTTGTTGAATCGACACGTACCATGAGTGCAATGCCTTGCTCACATCCACAGCGTCCGATAAGATCTGACGCGGGGGCACTCCGGGCATTGACACCCACTTTTGGTTAAGCGTGACACGATCGCCGCCCTTGCGCATGCCGATGCACGGGTACAGTGTACGCGAGTTGCGCTCTCCCTTCATATTCTCGAACGCAACACCCAAGTCGGACACGATGTGCTCGCCAAATTTGATGCCATCCATGAAGAACGATAGCTTGCCCTGCTCCATGTCGAGTCGAACGCCAATGGTATCACTCGCGTTAAAGTGGTCGCCGTAGATGCGCTCTGTACTGTTGTGATACGTAGCACGGAAGTTCACGAAGCCCCATCCGTGCCACCTATTCAGGCGGCTCGACAGCGCGGCTTGAGAACCGGGCGGGCCTGCCTTTTCGCACACTCCAATGAACACACTGCCAAACTCCGCTTGCTCTACATGGACCTCCCAGTAATGAACACCCGTGGTAAATCCCACCGTGCCTAACGCAAGGTTCCGGGACTCGCCACTGTGGCACGTCACCGATAGACCATCCGACGAGATGCCCAGCGTTGAAAAGTGGTTGTAGTGGTCCATTGTGAACAAGTACTTCGTTGACACTTGCAGTTCACCGCGAATTTCCACGAGCTCGCCATCTTTGACGCCAGCGTGCGTGTACTCTCCACGAAGCGTATCAACCATTGATGCGTTAGTGGTGGTTGCCTCAGGGGAGTCTAACGACTTAAGCGGTTGCAGCATATACTTGGTGCCAGGCTGCCACTTTTCCGTGCCAAAGCGAAGCATCCAGCCCATGTCGGGGTTGCCGCGAGTTAACTGCAACTCTTGAACACAAAGAGATCCGTCAGGATATCTCATACCAACAACGCGAACAGCTGCCCCATAGTCAGGCCACTCCATCAGACCAGACACCTTCGTAGCACCAGGCTCAACTGACGCCATGTCTTCTTCGTCGACGAAGAGATACAACAATACACCAAGGTGCAGCTCGGATCCAAATGAACCTTCATCCTCCTGCTTCGCCTTTGGAGTAGGGTGCTGGTGCGTGATGTTACCTTCTTCGTCCACTTCTACATGAATTAGGTCGAAGTTACCGTCAGCACCCCAGCGGTACGTGTACAGGGAGTCGTTTGGCCAGCGCACAGACATGCCTTCGCCATCTACGCCACTCCACGGTGAGACACCTTCAACAACACCCACACTGCCTTCCCCGCCATCTTGGTCGCGCCACTTCCAGTTAGGTCCGCGAATAACCTTGCACCCAATCTTCAGTTCTGGCTGGTTGGACTCCTCTTGCTTTTGACGAAGTCTAAATTGCGTCAGAGTACCACTCCACACCTGTGTGTGAGAATCAGCAAGCACTCCTACGTCGTTACCGTGCTTCCAGCCTCTTGGCTCCTCTCCCATGATGCCGCGCTTAGCAGCCTCCAAGACGTCGATTTCTTGCGGATTCAGCATAGACGTGTCGAAGACAGGGTCTTCCTCCGGCAAACGGAACTCAAACGTTGACTCAGTTTTCTCCTGGAGCAGCTCGGGCATCGGTAATTTCGTTCTTCGACCTGGCCCGTTGATGGCTAGCCGATCACTTGAGCCTACAACAGCAGCAGCGGCGGCCATGACGTCGGTATCCTCAGATACCATGTTGGCAATCGCTGACAGCGTGATATCAGGGGCTTCTTCCAAGTCACTATTATCAACCTCCATGTTCGTAACCCCACTACTTCGTGCTGCACTGTTGTCTTCCTCGATACCTTGTGCAGCAGCAGCGACACCATCATTGCTGGTCGTTGCAGTAGAGTCGCCCAAACTCGATGATGAATCTCTTTCAACTCCAGCCTCAGTAGTCGCAGCACGCTCCGCAGCAAGTTTTTCTTGCTTCAAGGCCTCCTCTGTAGCTTGCTGTGCCTGTAATAGCTTTTTCGCAGCCATCACTTCCTCGTACTCTTTCTTGTCGATCGGATCCAGGTCAGCTTCGATTCTCTGACAAGCTTGTAACTGCTGAGACGAGCTGCTTTCAAAGAGCTTATCCGTAGATTGCCCCACCGCACTCATCACCAGGCCGGCTGCAGAAACAAGCTCTACAAGGCTTTGGACGTACTTCGAGCATACAGGGACATTCGGATACTCGCGCAGGATTCGTTCTTGTGAGAGGTCGACAAGCCGCTGCAACGGTAGGGTATCCAAGGCCGTTTCCAGCCTCAGTTTGGTTTGCTCGTCAATCATCTCGATGTCACTCTTATCGGCGATCCCGGATGTCTTTGGCAAGATATCTTGTAGAATTTCCGCAAGGATGGTTGCGCCACGCTCTTTGACACACATACTCGGAGATTTCAGCGACGACATCCAAGCTTGCAGCAACCGTTGCCGAATCTGATCGTGTACCGGCGCCGAGAGCCTTTCCTTGTGTTCCTCCAGGGATTCTAATAGCAACCCACTAATCCATTCTGCAAGGAAGAGATTGGGATGACTAAGCACCTTTTTATCGGACCAGGTTTGGCCGGCTTCGGCTGTAATCTGAAGAAGGGTGGCGGTAATAGCGGCTTCCGATGAGTTCCATGGGATGCGAGCGTATTGGCGTTGGGACGCTCTTGTAACCTCCGACGAAATGCACGAGAGAATTGTATCCATCAGAGAATTCGGATCGCAGGTTGTTGCAGTAATCGTCGAAAGGGTGTTGTTCAGCGCCGACTGCACCACTCCAGACAGCAAATTTAACGCATACCGACCGGTGGCACCAGAATCGAGGAGATGGAGGGCATCGCCATCGGGAAGCGTTAGGGGCGTGCTAGGCAATGCATTTGACACATGAAGAGCGCTAAGACTCGCCATCAGCTTGATGAAGTCGAAGAATCGTGCTGAATCTTCACTCTCGGTGGCTGCACGAAGAGCGTCTCCGACCGACGAAAAGGATGATACAGAGAACGGTCCAACAACCTCTGTAGGCCACTTCGCAAGCAACGTCAACAGCGCTCGTCGCGCCTGCAAGATCGCAAGCGAACGTGTGACGACCAGCAGCTCAACATACACTCGGTTGTCCGGAAGAGCCTTGATTTCAGCCAAGGCGTCAGCCTTCGTCACGCTTGAACCAGATGCAAAGCCACTACTGCGGCTGTGGCCTGAGCTTCGGAGCATCGATGGATGCATATCCCTAGCGAAATATCGCGTGTCGCTCGAATAGTTTTCTTCGCCGATACTTTCTTCCAGGCAGTCTTCTCGGGATCCTATCACGTCAAAGCCCTTCGGCACGGAAGTGAGGTCATAGTTGTCGCCGAGCACATTCAAAATTGGCTGGAATCCTGGCGGGGGAGGGTACTTGAATGGAGATCCACCAAGGTTAAACTGCAAACGCTCCCTTCGGTTAAAACTTGCACACGGGTACACCCCCCGAGCAAAGTCAATAGCTCGGAAAGCAACACCCATGTTGGCGGAACGCATCTTGCCATTTAAGCTGAAAATGATGGTGCCTGCATCCGCGTCGATGCCACAGCCAACGACGTCGCCTTGTTTCCACTTTGAGCCCCACGGAGACGACCGCCCATGCCATCGTTGCTGTCTCCAGCCGTCGTAAGCCCACGAATGCGCGCCATCACCCACTCCATCTCCGCGATCAGCAGCACCGCAGAAGGCTACATCAGCCCAACCAATTTGAATGCAGCCGTTGGTGTGTAAAACCGCTTCGTAGTACCAGCGTCCACTGGAAACAAGGCAATCAGGCGCCCCAACACTGGCGAAACCACCACCAACCAAGCCTTCCACCATCAAGTCGTGCTCTCCGATGCAGGCTTGACCACTCACAGCACGTAGAGGGTTGGGCATTAGCACAGTGTTTTCCCCTTCAGGGATTGTGGTCGGAGCAGCTCCATCCCCTGCATCTCCACCCGATGACCGAAGTTTCGCCTCCTCGTCTCGTCGATCTTCAGCTTCCAATGCTTCGCCGTTTGATAGAATCCACGTCAAGGCTGCATCGACGTTATTTCGGTTCGCAGCTAACGCCTTCTTGCACCAGTTGAAAGGGAATCCCATCTCGGACAGCTGTTCAAGTAGTGGGCTAATTGCTTCAAAGTCATCCTTCCGCGAAGATCTCGCACTGCTGTCTGCGCCAGATCCTCGGGTCGATCGATACTCGGCAACAAGACGTTCCATATCGCTACTGTGTTCAAAGCAGAAATTAATCGCAGCCTCAACATTCTGAGAGCAGCGGGCCAAAGCCACATCACACCACTCCTTCGGGAATCCCATCTCCATCATTTGCTGAACCATTGGACCCGGCGACAAGTTGTCAGCTTCCGCTGATTCACTCTCCTTACCTTTCCCTTCGTTAGAGTCTGCAGGGGGCGACGGAGCAGCGTGCGCACTCCTAATTACGTACCAACGGGACCACAGCATTAGCCAGCTCTCTTCAAGTGACGAGATATCTCCGACTCCAGCTGTCGTAGGTGTCTCAGAAATGGCAACAGATAGCAGGTCCTTTAGACCACGAGGGCCAACACCGCGGATGAACGTTGCAGCACAATAGTCGTTCTTCAGCAGCGTAGCAGAAGCGCGAAGCCCATGCTGGCATAGTAGCATCCGATGAAGTCGTGACTCTTTCTCCATTTCTGCCATAGCATCAGTGGGTTGTGTCGGTGAAGAGTTGTCAGCACTATTCTTTTGGTGGCAAGGTGATCCGGTTGCTTCAGAGTCCGACTCATCAACGCCAGCGCCGCTGGGCATTTCGCTATCCATCGCCGACGGGGATGAAGAACCATCATTTGACATATCATCGTCGTCTTCGCTTTCTCCATCATTCCCACCTTCCTCGTCGGCTTCGTTAAGTGCATCCATGACGTTCACGTCCATGAGGCTCTTTTTCACTTCAGCCAAGAAGTACGGGAATCGTTCCACAAGTAAGGATTTTAGCACCGCGTCCGAAAAGGCGTTATTTGGCAGCTCCACTTCTGGGACTGCGAATAAGTCCTCAATGGGGACACGTACTGGTCGTGTCTATACAAACACCATAAAAGAATGGTTAGTGCGTGAATTAGTGTTCCTTTTGCAGTTTTCACCATAAACACCTACCGGTATGGAGCGACTCGAAAGCGAGGACTGCTGTAGATTGCTGCTTTCATCAGTGCGACCTCCGCGCAACAGAACTTCAGCTGCAGATTTCTCTGGCTCATAGGCAACAATCACACCCCTTGCTCCTCGGAATGCAATTTCTTGTAAAGATGATCCAGACCGCGGCATAATCTTCACTGTACCGCCGACGTGAAGGCCTTCAATGTGGCCATCGAGAATGCATAGTGCAGACAGGGCCTTGACATAGCTAGACGTTTGTGCGTTCCAGCTCTCAAGCGAGGGAGTCTCCTTCGTCATATCTTCCATTTCGACATCAGAATCTGCCGTTTCCGTAACAACTCCCTCCTGCTCAGTGACGCACACTTGCGGGATCGAAGAGAGAGCGTCGGCAATTGCACGATTCAAATGATCCGCCCACTTGTCGGATTCATATAGCGAACGAAGCAGCAGCACGACTTCAGCAGCAAGACCACCAGCGCTGAATCCAGAATCTTCTACCGGGCTGGTGTAAGCAGCCTTTCCAGGGTTGCTGGAGTTAGAAAGCCGACGAAGCAACACCTCCGCGACACTAGGAGGGTTATTTGACCCCACAATTCCCACGAAAAAGTTGATCAGTGTAGATGCGTGGTCTGGCTCGTCCTGGCCATCGACATCGTACTCATCGTCACTGTCCATGTCAAAACTCTCCACTTCGTCGTAACGGACCCTAATAGAAGACGGGTCCAGAGAAGGCAGGAGCCGGCGAAGCAACTTCAAAATTCGTCTTTGTATCTGAGGCGAGTTCACGTCAACGAGAGCAAGCAATAGGCGCAGCCACCGAGAGGAAGACAAGTGTGACCTGCATACCGGGGAGCCACTTACTGAGTACAGAAGGGAGCAGATCTGGCAACAATACTCCTGGGCATCGTCCAGTCCATCTCCGGCATCCATCTCCGACCCAGACGTACTTGGATCTCCGGACTGCGTAGGATCAGTAACAAACGCTGTAGACGGAGCATCCACAGGCATATTTCCTCGAGTTTGCCGCATCTCTTCCAGAGAGTTCTTCAGCTCGGTGTACAACATGTGGAATACGGACTTTCCGAGTGTTTCGGGGCCGGAAGGCTTGCGCAACAGTGGAATCGATCCTAAACTCAGGCCTGGAGTAGGCGGGAGGTCGGACGCACTTAGAAGTCCATCTGCCGTATCACTGGCATGAGCAACTTGCGCGGCTAGTAGGTGCACTACTTTCAGTGCAGCCTGGACGATTTTCTTCTTATTCTCCGCAAGTAAAACTGCGTCGTCAGCAGAAGTAGTACGAGATGGACCAGCCGAACCTTCCGTCAAGGCCATATCACTTGATCCCCGGGCTTCGTCCAGCACAGTTTGTAGCACTCTGAAAATACCAACGCGCGACAAGAACGAATGATCGTCTGGCTGGATGATGATTCCCCAGGCTAGCAAAATGACTAGCTGTAGGTCGGCATCATGAGCCCACGTAGCTCTAGATAACGACGCACTCAGGTAGCCATACAACGACTCGAATGATTCCCTGAGATCGTTTTTCAGGTGCTTCCCGCACCCGCCAAGATCACTCAGGTAGTGAGAAGACTCCGTGATAGTGCCTGAGCTACCAGTAGAAGCTGCCGGCACTACGCTAACGCCAAAATCGCCGAAGTCCTTCCCGAGAGAAGAGCCACGACTACCATTGGTTTTAAAATCCGCTAGTGTCGGTGACAGCCACTGCAACGCACTGGACAACGCAAACGAGGATTGAATAACTTCATGACGTTCCGCAGTCAGCACTCCGCGGTTACTTCCAGAGTCTCCAATAAAGTTTCGGAAAGACAGCATTCCGATCGTCCTCAGGAATGCCGCTGTGCAATTGCTAAGCATTCTTGACTGTAGGGTCGATACACGAATAGGAGCTTCCACAAAGCGTGCGACTTGGACCAACACATCGCTGTATATACGCTCGGCGCACTCGTACACGGCAGACTTCGATGCTATCCGTTGAGCACTGCTGTCCACTGACGCCAGGGCATACACAGCCTCCGCAGCAGCCAACGCCTTCGCGCTGGGCTCAATCTCCAGCAAGAACTGAGCTTTCCGGATCACCAGACCAGCCACAACTGTGTACGAGGAGCCCATAGAGTTTTTGGCTCGAATTGCCCACTCGATAACTCGTTGCGCAGCTCGCCAAATGTGCATTAAATTATCATGCGGCCGAACATCACTATCCGCGAAGTTGGATGGTGAGTTCTCGACATGTTTCTTGATAGAGCCCAAAGAACCGCTGTGCCAGATCATTGCAGCACAAACGGTTCGCCGAGTAGCTTTCATAGGCTCTCCTCCTAATCGCACAAAAGGCGACTCTCCCACGTGTTTCGAAACCCATCGATCTAATGCTGCTGCTTCACCGCGATGTTCGATGAGGTCCTTCAAAAGTGGGTCACTCACGCGCGCTCCAGCAATAGGCGTGCTGTCAACGCTAGGAAGAGATGCTGAGAGCGTCTTTGGCAGTACAAACTGCATCCAAGCTTTGGTGGCGTCGTTAAGCACAGGCAAACTGCCAGCAGCTGTGGCAGAACTGAACCCAGAAATCTCCAAACTACGCTCAAGCACACTCTTTAAATGTGCCTGGACAGTATCGAGAGGTAAGCCACCCTCAAGCAAATTGCTGCTTACCCACTCATCGTATTCATCAATCGAGCACTCAGATGATGGCAATTTCGATACATCTCCGTCGTCACTTTCACCATCATCACTCTTCGCGACATCATCCAAACTGAGAGCGGTCGTGCTCACGTTGTCAACGAGTAGATCATCGCTTTCCAAGCTGGTCAATGCATGGCCAAAGTAGCCTAACAGATTGGCAATCACCATTTCCAGAATGACAAGCTGATTGCTCACCCATTGCCGTCCGTCTGTCTCCTTCGAGTCCTGCGAGATCTTGTTTCCCACAATGCAACCACTCGTGTGACTCTTAGTGTCCTCGTAGCTTCCAGTGAACACTGTACCATCAGCGCGGAGACGCCCCTCCACCAAGCAGGTGCCACCTTGGCGCCAAGTTTCCACGAAAGATACCTTGGTTCCCCGAGCGATACCATTCAACGTTACCGTTGTAAACGAGCCACTGCTTCGACCTTGCATGGATCCGTCCTTGCCTTGAGAAAGAGTGAGATGGTATTGTTGAGCTGGAATATTGCCAGCAGCCATGCTCTTCAACTCCCACTCCCCAGCAACACTGAGCACAAGGTTGCCAGGAGAAACATTGTCTTCATCTTCGCTCGACGGAGCCAGTGCTCGAAGAGCTTGATTCACAAGCTCAATGCATCGCATAGTGCGAATACACCAAGGCACAAAGGTCATTGCCAGCGTCGAGGATAGTCCATGGTAGTTCCGGATAAGGCTTAACGAACTGATCAGCGGAGTAACCAGCGGAAACAGCAGAGGGTATGAAGACACTAATCGCTCATAGTCACGAATGCGCTCGTGCTTCTGAGCAGCAGTGAGAGCTGTTTGTTGTACTGACGATATATCCAAGTTATTTAGCGCAGGGTTGGATAGATAAGAACAGCACGACTCCAACAGGGCTCCTGCGTGGTGCAAAAATGGCTTGAGAACAGCGGGGATCGCAACGCCCTTAGGTTCCATCATCTCGCCACTCGAAGATACAGCAAAGCTCGCGTCCGCACTCGGCTGTACCGGCAAAATCGTAACTTGATCATCCCGTTGATACAGTCCAATCGCAGGATATAGCGTGCCGTGTTGAGTTAACCCATCAAAGGCAATGCCCCAATCACTATCTCCAACTCCAAACGAAAGCGCTCCACTATCGGTATTCAGTCGAACGCGTACAACACTGCCGGTGGTGAAACCATCTCCGTAATCACCACGGACTTTACTACGGGCATGCCATAGTGCCCGGGTTCCGATAAGCCCCCATCCCTGTCGGTCACCACCCACGTAGGTTGCAACAGACGCATCTCTGGTACAAACACCAAGGAAAATGTGTCCCTTCTCACATCGGTCGAGACGAACACCCCACTCATGAATACCAGTGTTAGGAGGGCAACCTGCCGTAGCCATCACCATTCCCCACTGCTTCGCCGTATACTGTTTTGCCGTTCGGTTTCCATCGGAAAGAGTCATCGTTTCAGCGCATCGTGATGAATCAAACTCTAAAGCAGGCGGCTCATCACCGCGCGAACCACCTAGTCGTTGGATCATCAAGTCTTGTAGTGATCGAAGCAGGACGATTCGAGCATTTAATGCTGGGAGGCGCGGCGAATCGTCCCCTTTCTCGAGAAGCGGCAGTAACGGAGCGTGCACCAATTCGTAGCTGTCTCTAAACGAGAAGTTGTGCCACCCTGTCGACAAAATACTCTCGCGAAGTAAGTCAATCAGACTAGGAAGGCGGTTGATGCATTCCAGCGCCTCCGCCTTTTGCTTGCGCCCCATATCCCACATTTCTTCGTATGCACTTGCCAAGGTATCAGCGTTTAGTACCTCATCACTCGGGCCACTGCCGGGAATCTCCATTATCGCATCCAGAAGACCAGGAGGTCCGTGGCCAGATATATAATCATAGAGGCACCGCGCACTCAGAGACCCAGAATCGAGAGAAGCGCGAATAACGTCAGGGCTCCACTTTGCTTTGATCTTTCCCGTTTTTGATGCAGCGTTTTGGAGAGCACCATCATCAATTGGCTTCACACTTGGGTCGCTAGCACTTTGCTTCTTCTGTCCTCGCTCAACCTTGCTGTCGTGTTCAATAACGTCAACACAGGTGGGCACAAAAAGCTGTGCCATATCTGGCAACGCCAACCGAGCGCATAAAATGTCTAGTTGGTGAAACTTCCACTCCACGTTTTGTTCACCAGTTCGAGCAAGCTTAAGGCATTCAGCGAGCCTAGATGCCAGGAGCATATGCCTGTCCTTCTGCGCGTCGTAGAAAATGCTGAAAGCTCGTACCCACGCTGCCGTTGCTTGTTCGCGAATACGAGCGTGATAATATGCAGCAGCGTTTTGTACATCGACCGGGGAACATGCTGCTGGAGTTGAAAATATGATCGAGCCGATGACATCCTGCCCAGGATCAGCTTGAGAGCTCTCAATAGAGATGTAATTCAGGACTAGACTCTTCAAACTTTCCAACAACGGGTTACCGCCTTCACTCGAACCGTCATGGGGCTTCAACTTGGGAATCTGACCAAGACCAACAGAAGCTGGCGCAATACCCATCACTTCGACGTGGAAAAAGTGCACTTCAAGGACTCGGAAGAGCGAAAGCATCGAGCACGACGAAAACAAACGCCACTTAGCTGCCCAGTTTGGATTTTCAGCCCACCGAGAATGGGGAGCTGCAGATGCGTGCAGATCCCTCAACAAAGAATTCAGGAGCATGAACGTCAGTGGATGCGGCTGAACAGGTGATTTGCTAGGGAGAAGACCCTCCTGACATGACTTTAGGTATTCCATGCACACCTTAGTCATCTGGACTATGAGTGCCACCACAACAGTAGCTGCATCAACGTCAGCAGCAGAACCACCCGGGAGTGCAAACGGACCAAGCTCCTGCAGTTCTTCAGCAGAAAACTTTGCCGGGCGAGTTTTCACAACAGGCGATTCATTTGCGTCCGAAATCTCTCCATCCGGTTTGTTCTCACTCTTGGGGGTAGATGGAGCATCAGCTAATGCGTGTTGGTCCCTCAAGTTCACCTCGGGAGACAGAGACAACGCAATTGCGCGCGCCATCAGCGCATCTTCATCCACACCTTCTCCTCCGAGACTGTCTTCGCCTTCCCCACGCTCATCCTCATCATCATCATCGTCGTCGTCGCCATCATCTCCATCATCTCCAAACCGACTCAATCTTGCGCGAAGTTTGGCAATTGATCCACTGTCCGAGTCCAAATCCATTTCAGCAGAAGCTGCGGCTTCTAGAACAACATTCTGCAAGTCGGACTCAAAGTTGCCTTCCGCGCTTTCCAGCGTAGTATCCGCCATAGGTTGATCCGCCTTCGTCGGCGTCGAGACTTCGTTCGTTGTCGACGCTGCAGCCGTAGACGTCCTCTTAGGCTTATATTCTGGCGCTTTCTCTCCTCGCAGCACCCGTAGATGAGAGGCCAGCGGGAACGTGGGCGGCTCGGTATCCTTCGCCTTATTCTGATGGCTCAGGAACGACAGCACAAGCTTCGCCGCCAGCATGAGTCCCTGCAGCGATCCTTCAGCGATACTCTTGGCCACAAAGCGACTGATGTTCGTCTTCATGTCTTCATCAGACAACGGCTCCGCTGTCAAGTCCGGCGTCAGCATCCCTGCTCCGATGCCGGTCTGCGAGGACTGCTTCTCCTTGCGCTCCCGGTCCTTCCGCTTCTTCTTCTTTTTCTTGTCCTTCTTCGGGTCCACGCCTGTGACCAGGGGGTGGCACAGGATGGCGCCGTACAGCGCGGGGTCCTGCTCCCGGATCTGGCCCAGCATCACGTTGTACACGCGGTTGTCCAGCTTGTCCTTCAGTAGCCGCGCGTGCAGCTTGGCCAGGCGTTTCTCCGGGTCCAGCGCGTCGTCCTTGTCGTCGTCGTCATCGTCGGCCTCTTCGCGCTCGTCGTCGCGCTCGCTCTCAGCCTCCTTGTCCTTGTCCTTGGCCTCGTGGAAGTCGCGGCCGCCGCCCAGAGCGAACTCGATGTCCGACTTGGCCTCCATGAAGAAGCGCGTTAGCTCCTCCACGCGCTGGCGGCGCGCGGCGTCGGCGCTCAGCAGGTCGTCCTGCTTGGAGGAGGACGACGACGAGGTCTTCTGCTGCGTGTCGGCGGCGCGCTCGGGTGCGCGCTCGAGCTTGACGGGCTCGGCACGGCCGCTGGCGGCGAAGAACTGCAGCGACTCGGCCGTGATGACGCTGCTGCGGTCGCTGCAGAGCGCCGCGAGCTCCGCCATGAGGCGCGCGTAGCGACCGTCCAGCGAGTCCTTCTCCTGCGTCTCCTGCAGCTCGTGCAGCACGCTGGCCTGCCGCAGCAGACGCGTCTGCTTGGCGCGCGCGCTGCTGCTGCTCATGCTGCTCGTGTGCTCGCCGCGGGAGGAAGAGTGATGGTCTCTCGGCTTTCTCTCTGCTTCGGTCGGCGGCTTCTTCTCTTACTAAAGTGTCGGTCGTCCCCCCTTACGATCTTTGAGCGAGTCCGACTAAGTACGGCGTCGCGATTGGACGAAACGGAGCTTGAAGTGCGAAGAGACGCGAGTATGGTATCTGCCAAGATGGAGGACGGCGCCGAGGCGGACGTCTGGAGCAGCTTCGAGAAGAGCGTCGCGTACATGAAGGAGGTGGCGGCGCTCTACGAGTCGGCGTTCGGCTGCAGGGCGGATGGCGCCAGGAAGACCGTCACCAAGGCGCACCTGGACGAGGCGCACAACCAGGCGCAGCAGGCGCTCGAGCTGCTGGCCTCCAACCTGCTGAACGCCTCCATGACCGTCATGAACGCGATCGAGAGACAGGTGTGCGGCAGTAACTATGTTGCAGCCACGAAAACCGTCTGACAGGTGCTCTACTTGGGTTGTCTAACTCCGCCCCCGCCAGGAGAGCGATGTCGATCGTCTCAAGCGCAAGGTGTCGGCCATTCGCAAGAGCATTCAGGACCGACAAGCTGAGCTGGACCAACAAGCCGTTGACAACTTCTATGTTGCTCACAAGGCGAGCCGAACGAGGCCGTCAAGTCCGGTCATCTTAGCGGCGCGTACGGAGCGATTCGAAAAGGACCCACCGCAGCGTACGCGTTCACGTGTGCTACCCAATGTCAGGGGTGCTGTGCTAATTAGTTCTGATGTGTGTGTTCTTATGTTTGCTGCGGGTGTTGTCCAACACAGACAAACTGAGACTATCCCTTGCTCCGGATCAATGCATGCAATAAATCATACTAACTTCCTATTATTCTTGTCTTCTAGCGTCCTTGGCTGCGCTCTGTCCAGGAGTTATTTTATTGAGTTTTCTTTTATGCTCTTTTATATTAAAAGAAGAAGTTGCGCCACAACCATTTTTTCTTTATTCTGGGGTTACAAAAATGACTCGTTTTAAGACTTTCAAGGTGTAGCTAGCTTCACCACTGCATCATAAGACTGCCTCGAAAAGCAAACGCAAAGTCCTTACGTGTAGCAGGTCTTTGGAGCACCCTTCGTCGTGTAACACCACCACCTTGGTCGATGTAGACTGTTCTTGGCCCATAAAAAGAAAATAAAGAAGAGTTATATTCTTTAATGCCCAAGAAAAAAGAAGATTTTCACTTTAAAAAAATCGTTCTTTTAACATCCCTGCCTCTGTCGAGTCTGGAATCTCCGATTCCTCTCTTATTCGCCCTGGTGGGTTTTGAGAGCCATGCTTTGGGCTCACAACCTTTATCGATTTTATCTCCATGGACTTGGAACTCCGCGGCATTGCTGGCTCGGATTGTCGCCGCTTTTCCTTTCTTGCCGGGGTCATCGTTCTCTGCAGCGCGGGCATCGACTGTGTTCCTTCATCCGATTTTTCTTGGCCAGGGGTACGGCCCTTGTCTGTTTCTGAGTTGTCGGCGAGAGTGCGCTCTAGTCGATGTGAAAAGGGGCGAAAGCCTGAGCCTCGTCCGTACCAGCTCGACACGGAACCTAAATGTTTACGCTGCAGCTGTCGCCCAATGTCCTCCTCCATTGAGGTCAGCAAATTGGAACTGGTCTGTCGCGACAACATGGTCACCTCCTTCACGTGATTCCAGTTCAGCGCATTCACGTTGAGCGAGCCTCGCTTTTCAGTCGCGCGGGACCAAAAGCGCTTTCCCAACACCTTCCGTTGGATCTCCATTTGCAGCTCAAACGCGGGAAAAAGCAGCATCGGGTGCCGCACCGCAAACTCTTGGAACAGCGCTGCAGTGAGGCGGTTGTTGGGCGTACTCGCCATGATGGCGTCCAGCTTCTCCACGATCTTTTGCGCGCTTGAGCTGGTTTCCCAGGCGCTTCCCCATACTTCCCGCACGCATCTCACAACTTCGTCGTGCTCGATCTCGCCGCTCCCATCAATGTCGTATAGATCGAACGCGAACCGAACCAAGCTCGCGTGGTTGAAAGAGCAATAGTTCCACACAGCCAGCACAAACTCGATAAAGTCCACCTCGCCGCTCCCGTTCCGGTCCATGACTGAAAACGCTTTCTCCGAGAAGCGACTGCGCTTTAGATCTGCACCAGCGACAACTAGTTAGTAAAGATTGCTCAAGAATAATGCAGATGAGGCTGCCCACGAACCGATGTAGTCGAAGAACTCCATTAAATTAATTTCGCCCGACTTATCTGCAAGCACAACACCGACATTATTTACAATGCGTTCACGGCGTCACATTGCCCCATTTCGCACCTTTGTCCATGGCGGAGAAGATCTGGTACAGCGCGAATAGGTGCTTGTGATCTAGCCCAAGACCGCGGAGTGTCTGCAGCAGCGTCTCGTTTAGGTGGAGAGACTTGTTGAAGGCCTTCTCTCTCGCGTGCGCAACAGCGCCACAGGAGGCGAATATATTTCCCATTTCATGAGAGAATGGCCGTCAACGTCTTTTTGACGGCGAGCTGGAGGGGGCAGTGAACTCGTGCGCACCTTGCATTTTCGTAGCTTGGTGTAGATATTTTTACCCTGCGTTCTTACCTGGTCACAGGATAGCAAGACGCGGTCGTTTGATTTATGAGTGAGCCCCACGATAGACGACTTGCTGAGGTCGACGTTAGTTGGCACGATAGCTTACCCTACACTGGAATCCTCAGTGGCTTGGGCTGATGCATCTAATTGGCATGCGGTGAGTAAACGTTCGTCAACGACTTGTGTTGCGTCGTTTCACTATCGAATCTGACAGGTAGCGGGTTTACGGGTTTGGACCCATATGCGATTTGACAGGATCCAAACCCGTTCAAAATGAGTGGCGCCGAGCTCCAACCAACGTCGCCAGTTTGCCTGCTGTCCTCACTTTCAGTTTTGTGCAGCGGAGACGACCCAACAAGGATTTTGTTATTACGGAGCCACGGACCTTTTGCCATTCGGAGCTTCTGAGGAT
This sequence comes from Phytophthora vignae f. sp. vignae, assembly GCA_016169955.1. Lineage (NCBI taxonomy): Eukaryota > Oomycota > Peronosporomycetes > Peronosporales > Peronosporaceae > Phytophthora > Phytophthora vignae. The sequence continues at coordinate 174,026 of JABJUM010000076.1, read as the reverse complement.
GAAAAAATACACTAGCCGTCGAGCCGTCTTCGGACGTCGATGTGGCGCTACCTATACTCTAATTTTTTCCTGAAGAACGCCAAGCCAACCGGTATTTAGTGCTTTGTGTGTGCATGTTGCATGACCACCCGGGGTTCCAGTGAGGAAAAACGTACCACCACACTGATCTATACGATGAGAAATCTTCCATAGAAATCAAACTTTTGCTGAGGAACCCCATCCACGACAGATAGTTGGGACTTATAGTGTGTATTTTCACGTGAAGAAGTAACCGATGCGCTTAACCAGTTAAATACACTCGCTGCAATACGAATGCATCGTTGATGTGAATTTACCACCAGGATAGAGCGCGCTGTGTGCATGGGCCTCGTTGATGTGGAAGCCACCGCATCTGTGTAGACTGACGCACATGTGAATGCAGCCCGACTCTTTGAGGACGCGAAGTGGTAGCGCGTCGATAGTTTTCGGCGAGTCGAACCCCACCATTACGGACCGAAGTCTAAGGTAACAGTGGCAGGACACGTTTGAGATCGACTTACAGCTACGACATGCCAAGAGCAAGAGGAGTTTGTGCAATAAATCACTTACAGGTAACATAACTTCCTGCGCTTGCTTATAGATCACTGTCTTCTTTCCCGTTGCAGGTAGAAATGGACGGAGAACCCCCAGCCTACGAGTCCATGCACTTTGATTCGATGTTAACTAGTGTGCCTTGAAGTCTGAAGCCGCACGACGGATACTTCATAATGGACGCGCCACCAAGGTACCCGATTGCCAGTCCATCGTCGGTGCACACAATTGCACCGTCAGGAAGACCGTGAGCAGACAAATTAATCTCGTTCCCGAATACTCCAGTGACTTCAGCTGGAATAATGGCGTACGGAGGGCCGAACTGGTAAGGAATGTTGCGGAAGAGATACGCGTGGACCTTCATCGTTGGAACCACTCCAAAAGATGCCATCTCGCACGCAGCGAGCCGATCATCGCCCGGCATTTCCACCTTAATGACGGCGAAGTCCAGATCCGCCGAGCTTTTCCAGCACACGTCGCTCTCAAGGTCGAACTCGTGGATTACTTCCAGCTCGTTGTCCTCCGGATTGAGCTTCTCGATCACAACCCGGGGTTTATCCGCCGCAGACGGCCGTGAGTGGTCATCTCGCTTCTCATCTTTGGCGCTCAACGGGTGAAGATGAAGGAAGTGGGCGATTTCCTTCTTGAAGTCACGGCTCAAGTCACCAACCACGCGCTGGTCGACCCACAGGCCCAGATTGGTCAGCAGGTACAAGTGCGTCGGCGAGCGATCCACGACCAGAGCAGTCGACGAGGCGATTACCTTGGTTGACAGGTTGATCGAGATGCGGACGACAGACTTCCACACGTTCATCTGAACTCGAGGGTGCACAGTCGCCAGCTCTTCTGCGGTCCAAACCTTGCGCCTTTTCGTTGCCGCAGCAGTAGCAGCAATCTCTGGAATCTTGGCAACAAGGTGGAGGTCTTCGCCACCAGCTTCACCGGCGTCTGGGAAGGCGAATGCAGAGTCTCCGATACTTAGGCTTGGGTGCATTTCCGTGTTATCTGTTAGGATAGCGTTGACTCGGTCGGGAACCTCGCCAAGCTGCAGCTGCTTCGCATCAGCGTCGGTGAACTTGAGCCACTCGCCGTTTCCTTGCTTGGTGATATGCAACGTCATCCGGTCGGCTGGGAACTCGTAGCCTATCTTCTCCTTGATAGCTTGCTTCACGTCTGCAACCGTCGCGTGCTTTGCCATGTCCAAGGTGAAGGAGCGGCCTTCTTCCACCACCATACCCCTAACTGTCTTCATGGCCGAGAGTGGTTCGACTGTTGACGGGAATGGACTTGGGGCGGAGGCGTTGGATTCGGATGTGTTCGCAGTTCGAAGAACTGAGAAAACTCTGCAGCATTGACATCCTGCAACATAAAGGCCAGTTATTGAATGTTGCGTGAGGTGCGGCCATGACATCCTGCAACATTTCTAGCAACATTACTGGTGTTGAAGCACGTTTCAACATCAACGGCCAGTCGCGCTATTCACGCGTAACCCGGTACGGCGAGTTCCTGCAGAACGCGCAGGGCGAGGACGTGGGCATCCGCACGCCGCAGCCCATCTCGGAGCTGGCGCGAAGATGTCGACCGTGTACAAGCAGCTCGACGAGAGCGTGCACACATGGGAGACGCACTTCAAGGACATGCAGGACGTGGAGTTGATGGTGCAGGGCGGCGTGCTGTTCATGCTGCAGACGCGCGCACGGACCCCGCCGCTCTTGAAGATCGCCGTGGACATGTGGCGCGAGAAGCTGATCACGGAGGAAGAGGTCGTGACGCTGGTGGAGCCGCGCCACCTGGACCAGCTGCTGCACCCGAGCTTTGCCAACGAGAAGGATACCAGAAGGACGTGCTGTGCCGAGGCCTGTCGGCGTCTCCGCGTGCGGTGAACTTCATCTTGCTGCTCGAGGAAACATCGCTCGAGGACGTGGGCGGCGTGCACGTGGCCAAGGGTATCCTCGCGTCTCACGCAGCGTGAATGTGCGCCTGCAGCGCATTGTCAATTAACCCCTACAGCAAGACAATGCGTGTGCACACGTCGAGTGGTGGTGCTGCACAAGGGCGACAGCGGGGTGATCAAGCGAGAGCAGGAGCTGCAGAAGGCTGCCATTGAGCGGCGACTTCGCAGCAGTTCACGAAGTGGGTGGACGCGTGCTGCCGCATGAAGCTGTTCACGAACGCAGACACACCCGAGGATGCCCACGATGCTCGCGTCTCACGCGTACGGATCGCATATTCTTCAGCGCTGCATAGCGTATCTCGACTGCGCGGCGTGATCGCCGTCGTGCAGCCGACTTTCCTGCGCAGCATGAGGCGCTAGACGCGCTGAGTACGTTCCAGTCAGGCGATTTTGAAGGCATCTTCCGCACGATCGACGACCTCACCGTGGCCATACGTATTCTGGACCCGTCGCTGCCCGAGTTCCTGCCGCGTGAGGATACAGCGATGTAAACGACTGTGCGAGATGTTGTCCACGGCGATGTAGGTGAGCAGTGGTGGATCTGTCTCCGAATTAAGGAATGTGTCACCGCTGGTTTCCGCTGAAACCTCTACCTAGTAGTTGAATGATGAACGACACGAATACATGTTGGCACCTAGTTCGCATACCTGCTAAGGTGCCCTAGGACGAACTGACACTTAGAGCCCCATGACGGGTTCTTGGCATTGATTCTGCTGGTGGCTTGGCCTATTCGGCATGCTTATCTGTGAATCGAGTCTTGTTACGAATGCCTATCGATACAACGCGGAAAATGGAGGTAAGGCTGCTGCATAGTCACCACAATTGATCTCTACTCAGCAACAACCATCGCTTACAAAGTTGTTCCCTTGCACTTTGTCGACAGTTGATCCGACCACACACACAAAAGGAAATTGTAGGATCTTCGCTTCGACAGCGCGTTCGGTGCCGTCCGGGAACAAATCGTTATCAAATCCCAGGGTCAACGAACAACAATGCACACTTTACGTTGTTTCAGTGTCCCTCATCAAGTTACGATGAGAACTGCGAATCTCCGGCCTCATGGCGCGGGTCCCCAAATTAAGTCTTTTCCCAGGTGGGTTCAGTCATTGTTGCCCCGCGGTACAAGTAGTGAATGCTCTCATAGGATTTAGAGCCCCACACGCTCGTTTTTCAATGCGTTTTATTGATTTGCCTCCATCTTCCTGACTATACTGCTACACTTGAGTGGGTGTCATTGCCAGAGCGCCCACTACAATGCACACGGCGGCGTTATAGATAACCAGCATGCGACACAGCTCGACTGGATGTCTGTCCTCCGTGCGTTCTATTTGGGCGTTGTGAACTTGGCCTTGCTGTCTTCGCCCGTGAGCTGCAGCACCTTGTACGGGATGTTGGTCTCGTCCAGCTCCTTGGCGATACCGAGCTCTGCTCGCAGCGTGTACTGCGAGATGTAGTCCCATGTATCGAAGTGTTTCTGCATCTCTGGGTCGGGATCCGCGTACCAGTCATCTGAGTAGTTCGTCCCACATATTAGAGCGTTAGCACAGCAATGCCAAAATATATCAAAGGACCATACCAATACTTACGTCGAATGAAGTCCTTGTCACGCATGTCGAAGTGCGACATCATGTGCTCGTACGAATTGTAGATTTTCTTGTCGGTCAGCAGCGGCAGCGCAGGCTTGAACTTTGGGTCAATGTGTTTCATCATGAGCTTCTCCCAGTCCACGGTCTCGAAGAACGGGTGCTCCATAAACTCCGCAAAGCCCTTCTCGGGATTGCAGCCTAGTCGGTGCTCGGGCGACACCTCCAGCAGACGCTTCAAAAAGTCCTGCGCGTTCCGAGTCAGGTGCAGCGGGAACGTGACGCCCTGTGCCATTTTCTGAAGCTCAATCTTGTGCTGTGTTCGCGGAGACAACCGGAAAATCTCCTCGTTCGCCACCTCCTGGAAGAAATTGCCGCTCGAGTGCATACTGAACGGCTGGAAGCCGCACATCAGCTCGAAAATGGTGACTCCGAGAGACCAAAAGTCCACTGCAAACGTGTACCCGGGCCGCTGGTCGCGCTTGACGAGCTTGCCGGATATGATTTCGGGTGCCATGTACCCCCGGGTTCCTACTGTTGTCTTCCGTCGCGTGAGCTTTGGCTGCACTGGTGTATACCGATAGTCTCCCGAGTCGTCCTTCTTGAGCTTCACGGGGTCGAAACCAGCAGCGAGGCCCATATCGGCCAGGATAACATGCCCGTCCTCCCCAAGAAGCACGTTGCCAGGCTTCAAGTCGCGATAAATAAGCCCCAGCTCGTGCATGTGGTTGAGTGCTAGGCCGATCTCAGCCGCGTACAGCCGCACTCGGTCTTCGTGTAGGTAGCCGTCCCGAGACGATTTGAGTGCGTCTCCCAGGTCGCCGCCTCGAACGAGTTCTGTCACGATGATGGCATGCGCCGGCGTCTGGAAGCTGTAGTGCATGTCCAGCACGAACGGATTGTGGCAGATCTGCAAAATGTCCTTCTCGGATGTGATCTGGCTCAGCTGATCGTGGTGCTCGTCCAGGAGACCGGTCTTAAGCTGAATCTTCATGGCTGTTAGAGCATAAGAAAAAAGCTGTCAGACCGATAAAGCAAAAGATGACGATGCGTCAAGTGCTTACCATAGTGCTTGCCCGTCGACTTCTTGCGAGCGTGGACGACCCGACCAAAGCCGCCACTGCCGAGTAGCTCCAGGTACTCGAAGTCCTCGATCGTGACCTTGTTGTACGTGTCCTTCAGGTCCTTCTTGTACGCCTCATACTCCGGCGAGGACTTGAAGCGCATAAAGGTGTTTTGACACATATCGGCCACGATGTTTGTCATGAGAGGGTCGAAGAAATCGACCGTCGCGCTCGAGCCGTGGCTTGCCTCAAGCTCGGCGATTTTTTTCTGCGGTCCAAGACAGAGCACACCACATAAGCGTTGTCAGTCGAGCGAAAGCACACAAACACTACCAAGCGTGAAGAACATACGTCGTAGAGCGCGATGAGGTCGGACGTGATGCTCCCCAGCGCCATGGTCGAGCCGTTCTTGATGTACTTGCGGTAAATGAGCTTGGCCATCGACTTGCGGTACCCGATGGACGGGGCCTCCCGGAACTCCTTGATCTCGACCCAGCAGAAGAAGGTCTCGGACGTCAGGATCTTCTTGGCGAAGGCGCCGATGTGCTTCTGCCCCACGGGGTCGTGCAGCATGTGCAGCAGCTCCTGCTCATTCGTGGACGGCTCGCCGTTGGCCCCCACGAAGGGCTGCGCGATTTTCCACTGCGTTTTGGCCGCCACGAGCGGCGCGTGGTGCGGCTTGTTGGCGAGGTTCAGGAACGCGGCCACGATTCGCGACGGGGTCTGCAGACGCATCGCGCCATTGGCGTCCGTCGTCACGGAGGCCCCGGCGCCCATGGCGAGTAGTGCCCGATCAATCGATCTCTTGCTCTCTTCTCCTTCCCGCGCTCCGAGATTCCAACAAGGCCCACGTCCCTCAATAGCCGGTGATGATGAAACCAACCGACCCGATGAACCTCACAGGCGCGAGCAAATATAGCGGATGGGAGGGGCTTCCCAGGCACCCCTTGGCCCAGCTCTGCTGTATTTACACCAAGACCTCGAGGCAGGGGAGTGAGTGAGGGAGGTGCATGCGCCCCGAGGTTCTGAGCGCGAGGCCCCCCGGCTATTTTTTCACTTTGCCTAGCAGTCGTCATGGATCACGAAGTCACGAAGTCAAGACGGCAGACCCCAGTTCAAGCGCCAAGGCTGGACTAAAACGGTCGACTTCAAGGCGATCTGTGGCTGTGGCGTGATCGGCCTCGTTGACGTAGGCGCGCCTGGCCCTGCAGGAAACCTTCAATAGGCGACAGCGTAAAATACTCCATCTCCATATCCAGACTATACATGCTCTAGCACAGTAAGCGATTTCACTTCAACCTCCATCCACCCGAATAGTGGGCCCTCTTTCACTCGAACAAAGTGTGCTCCCACTTAGATTCCTCCCTCCTCGCAAGAAGAAGAAGATCAACGTCGAGGTCTCCGCTGCTATGACTCGGCTACGGGCGTCGCTGTGCCTGCTGGCGCTGCTCTCATGCGCCTCCTCCTTCTGTAGCGCCGCCGCCTCGGCCAACGCCACCAGCTACACGCTCACCATGAACTCGGTGGACGAGGACTTCTGCGACTCGACCAAGCAGCTGAGCGGCTACTTCAAGATCACGGGCTCCAAGTCCAAGAACTACTTCTACTGGTTCTTCGAGTCGCGCGGCTCGCCGTCCACGGACCCCGTCATCATCTGGCTCACGGGCGGCCCCGGGTGCAGCTCCATCCTGGCGCTGCTGCAGGAGAACGGCCCGTGCTCGGTCAACGACGACCTGTCGCTCAAGCGCAACCCGTACTCGTGGACGGAGCGAGCCAACGTCATGTGGATCGACCAGCCCGTGGGCGTCGGCTTCAGCTACGGCGACGTGAGCGAGTACGACACGACGGAGAAGGAGGTGGGGGACGACATGTTCCACTTCCTGCAGGAGTTCTTCCAGGCCAAGCCCGAGTACCAGAAGCAGCCCTTCTACGTTTTCGGAGAGAGCTACGCCGGCCACTACGTGCCGGCCATCTCGCACCGCATCTTCACCGGCAACCAGCAGCAGGAGGGCCCCGTGCACATCAATCTGCAGGGCTTCGGCATCGGCAACGGACTGACCGACCCAGAGGTGCAGTACAAGTACTACCCGGACATGGCCTACAACAACACATACGGCGTCAAGGCCGTGTCGCACCCCGTGTATCTGGCCATGAAGGCGGCCGTGCCGCCCTGTATCGGCATGATCTCGGCCTGCCAGTCCACCAAGGCGGCGTGTCTCGCCGCGCAAACGTTCTGCAACGCGGCGCTGGTGGCACCCTACTCCGTGTCGGGACTGAACGTCTACGACGTCCGCTCCAAGTGCGAGCACCCGCCCATGTGCTACGACTTCTCCCACGTGGAGAAGTTCCTGAGACTGGAGACCACGCTGAAGAAGCTGCACGTGAGCCCCAAGAGCGCCAAGTGGCAGAGCTGCAACATGGAGGTGCACGCGGGCTTCTCCTTCGACTGGATGAAGAACTTCCAGCAGCTGGTGCCGCCGATGCTTGAGGCTGGCATCAGAGGCCTGGTCTACGCTGGAGACGCCGACTTTATCGTCAACTGGATGGGATGCAAGGCCTGGACGCTGGAGCTGCCATGGAGCAAGCACGACGAGTTCCTCGCGGCGGAGGACAAGGAGTGGACGGTGGACGGCATGAAGGCCGGTCGGATCCGCCAAGTCGGACCCTTCGCCTTCCAGCAGGTGTACGAGGCCGGCCACATGGTGCCGCTGGACCAGCCCAAGAACGCGCTGGCGCTGCTCAAGGCCTTCACGTTGCCCGAGGAGAACCAGCAGGAGGTGGCGGACGAGGCGGAGCAGCAGTGGCTCGACACGGAGGCCATGATCAAGGACGAGAGCGTCATGAGCGTCATGTAAAACACTGGCTCGGGCAGACTGCACAACCCAAAATGTACGCGCGCGTGTGTATTAGTGAGCCTTGTTAACTGTTTGGAAGCCACTGCAGCTAGCCACAACTAACCTGAATGCAATATCAAAGCGGTTTACGCACGACCAGCGTGTTGCCTCCAACGTTCCCCGCGTGGAACAGACGTGCTACGCTCGTGTAGAAATGGTCGAGCCCTTGAGCTGCTGCCTCGCCATCACGAGCGATGTGAGTCCCCAGTGCAGCATGGTACTGCGTAGCGCGATCGGCCAGGTTCGGCTGCCACTTGGTCGTCACGTCCTGAAAACTCGGCTCCTCGAACCCGCACGCTCTCAACACAGCAAGAAGTTCGTCTTGATGCAGCAAGTCGGTACAGTAGACGTCCGTCTTGAGCGTCTTCTCCTCCTCAACCGTCAGCTTCTCGCTATGCAGGAAGAAATCGTCGACGTACAAGACGCCACCAGGCCTCAAACTGTCGAAGCATCGCTTGAATAGGTCTCTCCAGTGGCCGATATGTAAGAAGCACAGCAGCGCCACCACCGCGTCGTACTCGTTGGTAAGCACCGGAAGCGCCAAGAAGTCGCCGCTCAAGTGCGTCACTTGGTCGCTCAGTCCACAGCGACGTGTGAGTTCTGTGGCCGCCTCACTCAGGTCCGGCTGAAGCTCCAGAGCGTCCACCTTGCAGCCACTGCGGTGTGCCAGTAGCCGAGCCGTTCCTCCGAAGCCCGTGCCAATGTCCAGCACCTTCTTCTCCTCCTCTGGAGTCTCACTCAGCAGCTCCACGATGCGGCAGATCGGCTCGTCACCGAAGAAATGCAGCAAGTCCATCGTGGCCAACAGCGTCCTTGCTGGTATAGCCCAACTCAGCCAGGCGGCGCTCGATGCGGTCCAAGTGGTACAGCTTCATGGTCTTGATCTCCTGGTGTTTGGACATGCTCTTGGACTCGTTATGGCTGGATTTGGCTCGGAGCTTGTCAATATCGAATTGAACTCGTTTGGCATGTTCAACACGTGTTGCACCTTCCACCAATTGCGCGGAAGTTGAAGCGGATTTGTGTCGGATTATGCTGGTTGCAGCAGTAGAAGATTGGTACGGGCAATGGCTTCGTGTTGTGCCGGCTACAGGTATCGGAGGCAAGTGTGGACACTGCTGTAATGACCAAGCACAATGGTTGCCTTGTTGGTGACATCCACTTGAAGGCTATTCGAATATGTAATCGTGAATCTACGGTAGACTCTTGATCTCGGGACGACTTTATCAATGTATGTTTCATGTTCCTCTAGATGCCTTACAACATGCATTTAACAACAACTTCTACGGTTCGTGAGTGCATGGAGTTGGTGTTGGTGGCGATGAACGAAAAAAGCTACCTGTTACGAAAACATATCTATCATCTAACGTTACCTTGAAGAGTCACTAAGTTTTTGGTCAAGTCGCTTCGACCCGATCGATGGAGGACGATCCGGACCCTACGCAGTCTAATGCCTGGGACGGCTACTACGCTCAAGAGCAGCCAGAGAGACCAAGTACAGAAGAGCAATGGGTCGAGTGCATCAGTGACAATGGCGAGACGTACTACACCAACGTGGTCACGGGCGAAGCTTCGTGGACCAAACCCGGCTCGGAGCAAGAGCAGAATGACCAGTCTACAGCTTGGACAGAGGACCAAACCGAAGGAGCTGGAGAAGATACTGCCACTCGATACGAGACCACCACCGAGACTTCGGTCTATGCGGACAACGACTTGAATGGCACAGTGCCCAAGCCTGACGAAGTCACCCAATGGCTGGAACTCTTTGATCCGGTCCAGCATGCGCTGTACTATTTCGCACCGCAGTCCGGCGAAGTTCGATGGGAGCCCCCTCCAGAAGGCACAGCGCTCGTTCGACACTGCGATAGTGATGCAGTGTTAAACACGATCGTTTCTCTGCAAAGTGCTGCTAGGTCACAGCAAGCTCGGGCTCGAGTGACGACGCTAAGGCAGAAGAGGCTTCGAGAGAACCAACTGGAAGATCAATCTCCTGGAGGAATAGACACTGGCACAGCTCCTCCAATTGAAAATGATCCGACGCAGTGGGTGGAAGTCTTTGACCCGGCAACGCAGCAGCAGTATTACTATAGCCCGCGTACCAACGAGACGCGTTGGGACGCTCCGGAGACTTTCGTCACTTCCTCCGAAGACCGCAAGGTGGCTGCAGCTATATCAATCCAGTCGCTGTCTCGAGGTCGCCGAGCGCGTAAACAAGTGCACGAGCTGCGAGCTCACGCGCCACAGCTTGAGAGTCACCACCACCAACATTTGCACAATTTACTCGAGGATGATTCCGAGCGCGAAGCAATGTGCAGACGAGAGATGAATCACCAGGAACTACTACAGCTACAGGCAGGCGACCGATTCTGGGGGCTGGATGTTCATGAACGCGAAGTGCTGCAGCTGCGTCTTGAGCAAGAGATACTGGCTAGGAGGAAGGCGATGAATGAGCAGAGCGCTACGATCCAATCGCCCTATTCCGACCCCACCGTGACTGCCATACCCTGGATTGAGTACCCGGAGTTTGAAGTCTTCGACGACGTGATGGATTCAGAGCGGCGGCAGCAAGAGCTACGAGACGAACAGGATGCGCGCACAGCGATGGCTCAAGAAGAGGCCGAGCAATGTCAGAATGGGGACAGCTTTTGGGGTATCCAGGCCGAGGAGGCTAGGCAAGAAAATGCCAACGTCGCTATGGCTCAAGAAGAGGCTGCTAGCCGCCAATTTGCTCAAAGCGTGGTCGAACAGACTCTGAGCGCCACGTGGGAGGCCGAAGTCGTGCAAAACAGCACGAAAGAACTAGCTGCGCGCGGTGGACAAGAGCAGCGCATGCAGGCTCGCTACCTGCGCTGGTTCTACGGCCAGTGCATTTCCGTTGATGAATTGCTGGACTATCGATGGCCTACTAAGCAGCAGCAAGAGAGACTCGAAACATCCTCGCCAGTCAAGAAGCGACGACTGCCCGTTGTCCAGCCGTTCGAAGAAATCGTCGGGTCAGCAACGCCGTATCCGCTCGACGATTTGGTGTTTCGTGAACGACTAGAGCGCGGCGACTTGCGCTACGGGCTTCGATCGACGTTGACAGTTCACCACCAAGGCATACACGGCACGAAAGGCACTCGCTTCGAGATAAGCATGGCCCCACCTGAGTGCGCGTTTGATGAGCCCACGGCTGCAGCGATTTTGAGAAGCGAAATACTGGCATTTACGTCCGATCTACAGGAAGAGGGGCCGCTTGACGTTCGCTACGAGCGCTCGGACGATCATGCGGCGGGTGGAGAACTGGCACCCGGATCTTCAGTCAAATATCGTCGTTCTGAGGTCCACTAAATCGCACAGCTCTTGTCTGTTAAGATCGACACTAACTACAAGCTGGTTTGTCAACAGATCCCAGATCCGCACATCCCAGCAAGATTCAACGGTGTTCCGTACAAACCGAACCAGGTACACTTTCATCAAGCAGAAATAATGGTCGGCACATTGCCTTACGCCCCTCGTGTGTGCGTACAGATCAGTCCTACTCGGGATATTCTACGTGGGGACCATCGAAAAGTGAACCAGCTGCCGTCCCTGTCCAGATCAAACCCAGCAACGGATGCCACGAAGCTGCGGCACTTGCAGAAATCAAAGACCAAAGCACGCGCGAAGTCAAAAGCACCGGGTGCATCTGCGCAGCAGACGTCCATCAACGGAAACAACTCTGGCTCAATACGCGGACTCCAAGTCGATATTCCTCAAGAGCGGCGCACCGACACAACAGAGGAAGATCCTAGCGCACAGTTCAAGCGACAAGAACACCAAGTCTTGTCGAAATTGTTCGCGCTCATGGATTTGGATGGAAGCGGTACTGTGAACCAAAGTGAGATGAGGTGGGCTCTGCAGCGCGATGCGGAGATCCACTCCCTTGCCACCACTTCGCCGCTGCTTCGCTTGCTGCTGAAGCAACGCACCCGTCTTGAAGCTCTTTTCTCAAGTCAAACTGTGGATGGGGATGCACAAGACGGTAACACGGGCGCTGCTACTCGAGACGAGAGCAGCGATGAGCTCTCGTGGGACGAGTTTCTAGCCCGGTGCGAACGCTCGTATATCTGTTTGATGGCGGAAGGTCTCATCCAACCTGACGCCATCACTACTGCAAGCCGTGCTGAGCACCGCAACTATGCCCCCAAGAGCTACGAGTTCGCCGATCGATCCGAGAGGGAAGCAGAGGCAAGAACGATCCGGCGAGTGTTCGCATTGCTCGATATCGACCAAAACGGCGTGGTGGATGTTGCTGAGGTCCGGAGAGCACTGTACAATTCGAGCACGAACGCTCATAAAGGTGCTTCCAGACCGTCTTCCACGGCCGTTTCCACTGAGCTTCGAGCTCTGGTGGAGGGCTCCAAAGCATTGCAGCCCATGCTGCACCAAGAGCTGTTCATGACTGCATTCACGAAATTTGAGCCGATGGACCCGCGCGGGATCAGCGAGGAAGAGTTCGTAGCGTTCTGCCTTGAGATCGCCCAGGTTGCCGCTGCCAATAATATGGCGACCAGTGTAGGGTAGCAGGATATGGACGAACCTTAGTACACGAAGCTACTCGACGTAGGATCAACCGAGCAGTTTTGTTTTGGCTCTTAGCATCGGCTCCAGAACGTCGAATAGTGCAGCAACAGCGAGGCGAGCGCGAGGCCTGTTCTCGGGATTGGCTGATACCGCTGTGATCGGGTAAAAGATACAGCATGGGCCACTACGCCACGCGAGCATGTTAACGCGTTCCTGAGGTTTCACCTTTGTCGACAATTTGCTGGGAATATTTTTCCACACCATTTGATCGAGTTTCGTCGAGCGCCCTTGAGTCTCCGCCCCAGTGGTAAAGGTGTTTATGACTGGCGTGAATAGCGATAATGCTGACAATTCCACGAAAGGCAGTAATACGTCAGCGAAATTGTAGGCAGCTCCAGTCCGATGCGGTTCCATCAGAGCCACCTTACGCTTACTCCAGCAAATCTCAATCACTCGTTGAAATTCACACGGCTCAGAGTGACTCATCACGGCGTTCTTTGCCCCCCATTTGCTCTTCTTCTTGGGTTTATTCTTCTTGCCACCGCCAGGCTTGGCAGGGGCCGAAATAATGGCACGAGTAGACGCCATGATGTTTTGAAAGCTAATACTGTGCGTGCTCTTGCGCGATATCTCGGCGAGAGAAGGGTTGACAGATCGGACAGCCTTCCGGCACTCCTCCTCGCGGTCGTCCACGCTCGCGACTTTCGTGCCACTATTTCGTCTTTCAACCTTTTCATCACCGTGAACGTTTCCGGCTGCATCGTCCAAGCGACCCGAGCAGTAGAAAAAGAGGAACACGTCTTCCGGTACACCGGCTTGAGCGTCTTTCAGTTGAGACAGGAAGATTTCCTCACTGAAACTGATGAGCTGGTGCTCAATCGCTTCGTCGATTGCCTGACAGAATGCGTGACGGAAACGACGAGACTACGTGGAGATTGCACGCAGCACGGACGTCAGCGCTCAGACTGATCCACACAAATGTTATGGTCGACTCACCACTTGGTTCAGGGTGGTCATCAACTGCATCTCGACGCTTTCCCCATTTTCGTAGTTGTAGGCAGCGCGACGGGCCAACCACCTACAAGGAGGATACCAACACCAGAAGAATGAATCAGTAAGGTCCACGCTGATATAACTACTCCAACAACTTACTTGGCCACACTTCCGTCGAAGTCGGGCTCCGTGAACAGTACCTGTTGGTGACGGTAAGGAATTGATTAACCAAAGTCACATTACTTGATGAATAAAAAAAGTGAACGGACCACAAGGAGTTTGTTGGATGGAGTGACTGCGAGCACCATATTCTCCAGCGGCGTGGCAAACATGACAATCTCTGCACCAATTGGCGAATCATCGTTTGGGGCGTTGTTGCCCACTGACCGTGTGCTACTTCCTAGTGACAAATTCAACCTACACATTAGTTTGCATTGAGAATACGACAAGAACAGCGCAACTTTCTCATACCAGCGAAGTTTTGGAGCGCAAAGATGAGGGCGCTTAGATTGAGTCGCTCGGTCTTTGGGTGCCGCGCGTCGAACGTCTCGGAGAACGATTTGGTGTAGTGCAAGGCCCCCGAGGACATCTCCACCAGCACCACGCCTTCCATCAGCCCTTAACGGAACTTGGGCTCACTGTTTCTGGCGGAGTGGTGAGCTCCAAAGGCTCCGTCAAAATAGCGTGAGACGAGGGAAGGAGCTGTTGCTGGTGGCTCCACAATTGACCCCCTTGGTGCTTCGTTAAAACCAATTCCAAAGCGCAAACTTGCTCTTGCCAAACATCAATAGCCCTCCACGGCGTATAACGCTGGTATTTTGGGCGATGCCAATGCTACATCGAGGGGTTTCACTTCGGGAACCGGCGCGTGCCGATCCATTCGCCAAAACACAAGCCCACAGTCACAGCAGCCAGGTGTCCAGGAAGTATGCCGGAATCCCAGCAAGCCGAGGCCCAGACAGCGGAGAACCCGCAGGTGGATGCCCCCGTGGCCGTCTCGGATGTAAATGTCACGGCCGTCAAGCCGCACAAGTCAACTGGCAAGAAAGAGTACCGGGTGCTCTGCTGCGGCAATTCGTGGCAAGACCTGCTCATCATCCCCGTGTGCCTCATGGGCGTCTACACGATGCTCGGCGCCATCTTCGCGCTCTGCACGCGCGCGGTGCTGCAGACGGACGACACCAACACGGCGCTCTGGACGTTCTTCGTCTTCTACGCCTTCTTCCTCTTCATGCTGGCGCTCGTGCTGGCGACGGAAGGGTACAACCGCAAGATGCTGAAAGAGCACGAAGACGATGACCCGGAAGACCTGTAAGGCCGAGAGCTATGGACCCATGGCCCTGGAGCGCAGCTCTATCCTGCTTTTCCACACTAGGGTCATTGGAGCTAAGTAATACTACCCCCATGCATTCATTTCAGCAAGCTGCATGCGTGATTTATTACCTTGCTAGGATCTGGGCTTGGTGGATCTAGCAGCCCCACGACCGCGCCTTTCGGGATTGTTGCTGCTGGCTACAGCGCTGACAGATACAACGTTATCACCTCGGATGAAAAGTTGTTTGATGTACTCGCGTTGAGTGCCCCCGGCACTGGCCAGAACACGTCGATTGCGGCGACGATCTGCTGCCGAGAAGACGGCGTCACTAGCGGCGCGATTGCCCTCGCGCACTTGTCGAAGCAACCTCTGGTGGGTGTTGTGCGGGACGAACTCTTGCGTGACATCCAGCAGCACGAGGTTCATGTGCTTATCAAATGCCTTCAGGAAGCCGGAACACGTTCCGCGCACGCTGTTGACCCGACGCACCACTACGAACACGCGCATCCGCTCCAGAAAGCAGCGGCGCAGCACTCGAAAAGGTCCCTCCAAGTACGTATCTGCCAGCATGCAACACCAAACACCGGTAAATACGCAGCTCTAATTGGGCCTGACCAGCCGGATCACTCGCTACCTGCTAGTTGTTCGAACAGTGACGGCGTAGCGCTCGTCTTCTTGGCCCCTGCCGCCTTAGCCTCAGCTGCCGACGGGCTCGCCTTCTTGGGTCTTGAAACCAGGGTCTGTCTGTTGGCGTCCGACTCGGGGAGCTACACCACAGTAACACAAAGTATGATACTGCTGGTAAGGGCTCGGCTCTCCTGCATCCTGCATCCGGCCACTTCTTACCAAATGACGACACTTTTGGATATTATCGAGTGGATAAGTCACCACGGGCAAGTTCAACAGCTTTTTAGGGGCTTGAAGCACCTTAAGAGCGTCGAACTGGGCCGAGCGAAAGTCCAGCGGACTGCTGGTGGCTGGAGTCAATGCGTATGGCTTGAAATCTCGTTGGTACTTGACCGTAAGCTGCGGCTTCAGCGCCTTTGCCTGGCCATCGACTCCTTGGTCCTCGCTGTCACCTGCAGACGTGAGGTCTGGCGCTTCCCCGTACTTCTTGAAGAGCTTTGCGCACAGTTGGCGCTCCCGACCGGCGAATTTGCGCACGATTTCGGCGCTACAATTCAAAAGAGCAGATGCATTAGGATCAGCTTGGCTGGACTACAGAGGACAATAGATCAAGCAGACTGCGACAGAAAATATGTAGTATCAAAGCTCTTCGTTAGAGGAGGATGATCACACACATGTTCGGATCGTTGCCTGGGTTGTGCTTCGCGTAGAAGGCGCGCAGCCGCGCCTCCATCTTCGCGGTCTCCATGCGGAAAGGTTACTACACCCGATAACTTTCCAGTGGAAAGTTTCGACCAATCCTACTTAAGTATTTCGGGACTTGCGGTCCGTACACCGTTCACCCTAATTAGTCGTGTGACCTAAATAGTCGTTAATCATCCCACCGGTTTTGAAAAAGATTTTCATTCTCACCTAAAATCGAGAAAAGAGACCGGATTTGTGTAGATCTCGGCAAGACGAATCGCGCTGTACATTTATCGTTCTCTTAGAAACTGAAATTCAAAATAGGGTGAGCTACTCTTCAGGTCGTACACGCTAAATAGTCATGGCACGACTAATTAGGGTGAACGGTGTAGTTTTTGAGTTCGTCTCAAATCTTGGAGCTTTCTTTTCGATTTTGACTTAAATTGACTCGATGAGTCAAATTTTATCACATTTGATTGGCGGAAAAGCGCTTTAATTGCGTCCAAGTTAGCGGGGCCAAAACCAAAGACTTTCATAGGAAATAATACTATTTTAGAAAGAGGGCATTCGACACTGGCACCTAGGCATGTCGACCACTTACGCATCATATACTGTACTTTCAGTGTGATATTCTCTCAGCCAACAAATCTGGAGTTATTTTGTTAGTCTTCATATGTTGATAATAAAAGCGACAATTTCAGCGGAACTAGTATCTCGTATTATTGTATAGACATTAGAGTACCAGTACTAACGGCTTGCCCAAGCGTGCGAGGCTAGTATGGAGGCTGCTGTGGTGGGCAGCCCTTCCAAAACAATACGGTACTTCGTGTTTCATCCCTATAAACGCTGTTAGAGCTGATTTCATATCAGAGAATTGCAAGCATCTAGACCTCTACTGTACATCATTTATACTAAAAAACAAAACGCTCTTACTAAAAAGCTTACGGAATTATCTCAAACTGTAGTCGATTTATTTTCCTTAAACAGTTGCATAATTGTTTACTATAAATTATCTTAATTTTGTAGCAAAATATATCCAGAATGTAAACGTGACCGCGTCAAACAAAAAATGCTAAGTCACCATTTGAGAAATTCGTGTTTGAAGTGCACCAAAATCAAATGTTGGTGTCAACGCATATCAAACTTTTGATTTTGAAAATTATTTGAATAAATCGTAAAGTACTCTCGTTTACCCGGCTCATTATCCTTGTCAAGGAAAGCACCACGGAACCTATACGCTGCAATGGATGGTCCCAATTTTTTTTTTACCATTACTATCGCCCATCTCTTGGCGAAATGCTGGCAGCTCTCGATGCTCGCCCGCTTTTGTGGATTTTGCTGTCAGGAGAAACAGTCTCAATTTGACGCGTCTGTACGCTTTGAAAACGATGTCGAAGACGGCGGTAGCTACGTCGCGTTGGTTGACGACGAGAGCAGCCTGGTGCCGACACGACCGACTACGGCTGCTGAATTACTTACACACGCCCTAATAGTCCGGAGGAGTCCGAAGGAGCCTACTCAATCAGCGCTCCGGGGCTCTGACGTCAACGAGTGGATGAGGATGAACGATCTCATCAACGCATTTGCAACGAGTCAGACCCGCCGCTGCATGCCACCGAACATAGAGCTGGACAAGGCAACGCTCACCAGGACTATGGATCGGACACCCGAGCGAAGATTCACTTCTACGCCGGCGCTGGCCATCCCCCGCAACTGCGACGAGATGTTGCGACAAGTGCCGGGGGGGGGGGGGGGGGCTTTTTTGCAGGCGGCATTTAGCGTGATCCATAACGTCATAACGAAGAGGCCGCGTATTCGTTAGACCAGTCGCTGGAGGAGTATACGCCATGGACCCGGGAGTTCGTTGCCACTACCAACGCTAATGTCTACGGTATGTGGCCCTCCTCCGCGTTGTATTCTGGTGGTACTTTCTCTCCGTACCACGACTTGTCGTCCGGTGGTCAAGCGTCTGGTGTTATCGGGTGAACCCCTGAGGTGAAGCGAGCGTGACGGAGAGGTGGATGGCGGGCAGTGTTGTCGATAGCCCAAGCGATAGGGCTCAGCAGGAAGAAGCTTCGTGATAGTAGCAGCCGAACAAAAGTTATATTCAGTTATAAGCCGTGCAAGAATGTGCTGCTAGTGAATCATGTTCTTGTCGCAAAACCAACGTCTTCAGGCTGGTACTCGTACGTGTTGCGCACGTCGATCAGCGCGATGGACTCCGGGTCGGCATCTAATTGCACGGAGCGGAACTGCTCCGGAGTCATGTGCTGGCCCCGCAGCGCCAAGTCGTACGCATCGGCGGGCAGCTCCAGCGCCACGATTGTGCTCCTAGTGAGCTAGCATGTCCGTTGCCACCTCGACTCACCGCAGTCACGAGCCAGCATGACTGTTCAACATCTCGACTTACGCCGTGATATGTGGGCAAGTCGGTGGCTGAGTGTCGTCGCTAGGTAGACTACATTTTGCTTGATCGATTGATCCAGGCCAGTTGCTTCGCCACCGTAAGGTCAAGCCTAGGCACTGGCTACGGAAGGGGGTGGCGAGGTATTAGATGGGCGGGAGCAACTGTTGCTGGGTGAAGACGACGTACGCCGTGTGCAGGTTAAGACTGACCGGCTGTTGTCTATGACGATGCTGTTGCTGACCCAGCCACGTAAGCGTCGTTGGAGTTGCCATCTATCTACTCGGTGACCAAAGCTGGTGCCGTACCCGCCGTCTGAGCTGTGTTCCTTGCGCGTCATGGGCGTTAACTTCGGTCTAAATATCTACTAGTGGCGGTGCTCTTGCTGACTGAGTGCGAGATCAGCGACGAGAGCGAGGTGCATGAGGTGGTGTGTGGGTTTCTGGGGCTAGCGCCGGAGATGCTGCAAGCGCTTGTCACCTTCGGCATGTCATCCACTTACACATTGTATGCTTTCAGGGCGGCATTCTCTCAGCCAACAAATCTCGATGATGTGCTCTGTCTATTTTGTAAGTTTTCATACTTTGATAATGACAAAAAATATGCAAAAAATCTCATGTCAGGTTAAAGAGTCTAAAGTTCACTATACCAACGTGCTTACCCAATAGGAGCCCGTCCAAAATACTGCCAAAATAAAAGTAATGTGCATCAAACAAAGCGATACATTATATCGTCTTACCTTAACCCCAACAAAATTGGTCCTAATAACGAAGGACCAAACAGACTTTTCAGCCTCGAGTTTTGAAGGTTTTTGTCCTTAATTGGGCTGGTAAGGACAAAAACTGTCTTGAAATTTGTATTGACTCGTTTAGGTACGATCTTATTGGGCTTCTGTCGCTGTGACACCAGGCCACAACTGCTGAAGCGACGTTCCATTATTAGCCGGATTTTGTCCTAAGGTTAAGGACAAACTGCATAATTCGTGATGTCTGGAGGGACACTTTTGCTCGAGTTGCTGCGCGAAGGCAACACACTTCCAGCGCACACCACCGCCTCCAGTGTACAGACCAAACACTAGTCATTCAAAGTATACCCAATACGATGCTATATATGTTGAAATGAGGCGAACCGAGAGTCGTCAAATTTGATCCTTCTTTTTGTCCTTAAAAAAGCTAGTTGGGGTTAACAAGGGACCCACGAGCTATGTGGTTAGAAAAAGTCCGCCCCAGCAAACGACAAAAATCGTTAGAAATCCGGATGCCGGTTTCAACCAGGAGAAAAATCATGACCGCACAGGACGGATTCTATGGACTGGTTTGGTGCCCCGTTCAAGTTAGGGCGATACCGTAATCTAGGTGTTAAGTGTTCGGAGTTGTTAACTGTCACCCCCATATTTCAGCCAATCAAAAGGGCGTATTTGATTAATCAGATTAGGATTTGCATCGATATGTTAAGTGTCACAATGGATATTCTAATGCATTTTATGTGTATTAGTCGATCCCACCCCTCGTATTATGTATGCAAACCACCCCCATCACACTACGAAATGCCTACAACTATGATGTAGTTCAACAGCATTACGGCACAACTACGAAACCATACTTTAGACTCGACCGGTTTAACATGGAGAACACTATAAGAATGGTGAATGCAGCTGAGCCAGACGATCGACAGAATGGTACGCAAGCTTGACATCCTGCCAGGGCTCGATATTAAGGCACAGAAGTTTTCTCTTACTGCGGCGTCAGTGTAAATAAGCAGGGTAGAAGCTTAAAGACTAGCACAGGTCATACATAAATTCTGCATGTCAGTTTTATCCTCATCTTGAGATTTGCCTGAAGGTGGGGGGGGGGGGTGACACTTGACACCTAGATTACGTATTAGCGAGAATAAGTGCCGTTTAGAGCTACTTAAAGTATTAATAAACCTTACCTTACTTAAGCTAGCCATTAACATAACCCTATTCACCTTGATTATGATTTGTTTTGACACTGTCGATCCTTTAGACGGCAACCCGTTGTCTAGGTGTTGTGTTACAAATCTCCAAATTAACTATGATTACAGCAAATTGTACCGCCACCTATTGGAGGCTAATTGCATGTTTGGCAGCACCGCCCAAGAAGAGAAGCTTTCTGATGGCCACAAGACTAGTTCATTTAAGTCTAACATAGGGGTATATATGTTGCTCAAACTGTTTGTTGGATGGCGATAAGCTCCAGCGGACATCGACACTTCTGGCTGACCTACCGTTTCCACTACATGACTCGTGGATCTCTTGTTAATTGTGGTTTTTTAAGCCACAATTAAGATAATCGCGTTTGAAGTTGCACCAAAATCAAATTTGGAGCGAACCGGACATCAATTTTGAAGTTGAAAATCACTTGTACAAATCGTAAAAATACTTTCCGTTACCCGGCTCGTTATCCTTGTCAAGAAAAAATACCACAGAACCAAGACGCTGCATCTGTTAGTCCCAAATATTTACCATAACTGCCGCCCATATCTAAGTCACTCGTATAAAGTGTAAGTGACAGCACTAGTTCTTACAGTGGACGCCTGCCAAAAGTATATTAAACCGTCGACATATCTGCAGCAGATATGCCCGACTTAAAAAAGATATAAGTCGGCATATCGCGTGAAAGCTTCACCAAAAGTGTCTTATTGCTACTGTCTACGTCCCGCTCCTACTGCCCCAAATCAGGTCCCTACACTATTGATTCTGCAGTCACTTCGACGTAAACCTGTCACTTTGCCCCGGACACTGAAGCGGCAGTGCTGCTGTCGCTTTTCTTCTGGATTTCATCACTCTCGGATTCGCGCGCTTCGAGCACAAGCAACGCGGAGACAATGTCGAGCGCGGACACGGACGCCCTGCTCGTCGTGACGGATGCCTTCGTCAAGCAGGGGCGGCAGCTGGCAGAGGCACGACGCGAAGTGTACCGGTTGCTGCTGGAAGAGGCATGGCGGGTCGCCATGCGGAGCCGCCACTATTTGACAGCACAGTGCCTCGAGACACCGTGTAACTCGGCCTGGATGCTCCTCTACAAGTTTGGCAGCGACATCAACTTCATCAACGCGACAAGTCTCACGAGGTACCTTTATTGATTGAGTTACGTATCACAAAGCTGTCTGTTTGCTAACGTGTGACTGGGTGCTACAGGCCGGCTTTCAAGCAGTTGCTGCGAAGGTTTTCGCGCTTCTACTACATCTCCAAGGCCAAGTTGCGCGGCCGCCCGCCCAAGCTTCGATACCACCATCAGGTCCTGGGGATGGTGCTCGCGTTCTACGTCGGCTCCATGGAGCAGAGCTCGCTGTCCATGCTGTTTGGTGTGCCGCCGAGCACACTCTCGCGCATCCTGCGGCGCGCAGAGGAGGCGCTGTCCAAGGCGCTGCATGGGTACGCCTCGGCGCGCATTTCATGGCCATCGCCAACGCGCCAAGCCGAGCTGGCCAAGCTTGTGGAAGCACGTGAGCCCCTGCTTAAGTACACGTTCGGTTTCATCGATGGCAAGAATTTCAAAGTACGTATGCCGTTGTATTCAATCGGCCCTACGCATTCTAACCCATCTTGCTGGCTATATGCTGCAGGTGCAGCAACCTTCCAACGCAGACCTTCAAAACGCGATGTATAATGGATGGCTACATTCTGTTTTCGTTACAGGAACTATCTGCTTTGCGGCCGACGGCTGCATTATCTGGAGCCGACACAACTGTCCGGGGTCATGGAATGACTCGGACACGTCGCTCGGCTTCAGGATGAAGCTCCTCGACCCAGCCTTTTGCCCGGACTCGAGGATGAACGTCGTCTCCGACTCCGCTTTCCCCTGTTCGACAGCTATGGCGGGGCGAATTCTCACCCCCCTCAAGGACGGAGACCTCGAGCGGATCCTGCCGTCGCTGAGGGCGTCTGCGCGCACCCTTCACAATGCCATCACCTCGGTCCGCCAGGCGGCCGAGTGGGGCATGGGAAGCGTGCAGAATGTCTACTCGAGACTCAACCTTCCGCTGCCGTACGACCCCAAGCTCCGAGGTCTTCGTCTGGACAACTTGTTTCGGCTGGCCAACTACAGGGTCCGAACGGTGGGGATCTCGCAGATCCGGTCCACATTTGCTGGCGAGATGGAGGTGCCGACGCAGGTTGGCTAGGTAGTGAGCGAATCGTAGCAAGTAGTGTGGCGGCAATATATTGTGTGTGGCGTTGAACGGTTTTCTCGAGGTCCTCGCAAGTACACTAATGCTGAACTGGTGTGGTGATGTTGTTGTACAACCCGCTGGTGATATCGTTGAAGATGTTGCTATTCGCAGGTTAGGTATCGATGTAGTCTAGCAGTGAACACGACTTGAACGAAGATGAAGAAGATGTTGTACACTAGATGTTGTTGATTCAATTCGACTTTGAGCTATTTGCAACGCTACTACAATATGAAAGCACCCCATGCTGCAAGGTGCAGGGTCAACAACTCCCTCTTCGGCTTACGCGCTCTTCTTGATGGCATCGATCAGCATGATCAGCTCCTGCGTGCGCGCGCGCATCGTCACGGTCACGACGGGCTCGATCCTCTCTGTCGAGTTTTTCTTGACGACGGCGCTCCTGGGCTTCAGCCTTGTCGGCCAGGTAGCGAGCCTCTTGGACAGCGACTTCGGCGCGGCGTTCTTCGGCCTTGCGTTCGTTCTCCTCACGGAGAAGGAGAATCGTCTCGAGCAGGCTGCCGCCCGTGTTGTTCGCAGCGGCTTCAAGGCTGGCCAGCTTCGTCTTGAGAGCTGTGGACGTCTTCAAGGCGCGAATCCGCTTCGCTTTTGCAAAGCTTGCCTCCATGGTCTCCTTGTCTTCTTCGAGCGCACGCTTGGCACCGACGGTGTCACGGAACACAGTTAGGTCCTGCCCGCCCAAGCGATTTGAAAAGTTCACGAGCTTCGGATACTTTTCCGCTTCCTTACTGCGAGCAGCAGCGAGCGGCGTCTGCTGCGGAGCCGCCGGTGGGCTTGCGTTGGCAGCGCCAGTGCTGACAACCGCTCGACGTGGCTTCGGCAGCTCGCTCGACACTGCACGACGCGTAGTAGACGTCGCTGGAGGAGGCGACGGTCGCGGTGTACGTGCCGCGTCACGGGGGCCACCACTTGCTAGTGGCGCCGCAAGCAGCTCTTGAAACTCGCCCAGACTGGCCGATTCGGACTCGGCGGAGTCGAACGCGACGGACTCGTCGGTACACGCCGACTCCTCACTGTCGGGCTGGACAGCCCTTCCCCATCGGCAGCGTCGTCACCGTAGAAGCTCTCGTCGGGGTCCG
Organism: Phytophthora vignae f. sp. vignae; assembly: GCA_016169955.1. Taxonomy (NCBI): domain Eukaryota; phylum Oomycota; class Peronosporomycetes; order Peronosporales; family Peronosporaceae; genus Phytophthora; species Phytophthora vignae. Next base: position 150,105 of record JABJUM010000076.1, on the reverse strand, counting down.
CTTCGAAGCAGAAGTCGGGCTCGATGGGGCGATCTTCTTCGGCCTCGTCATCCAACTCAATGACGTTGGCCTTCTCGTCAATCGCCAGCTTCACCTCCTTGGCCTTCTTAACGTGCGGCGGCATGTTGGGCGTGCCAGTCGGCTTTCTGGTGCTGTAAAGCACTTTGAATTTGCGGCGGAGGCTTTCAAAGTCTCGCTCGGGGGCACCGCGAGGTCTGTTGGCGTTGTACGACGCAGCTAGACGCTCCCACTCGTCTCGTCCGAGAGGAAGCTCGTTCTCGATCAGCAGCAAGAGGCGGTCGACGTCCGCCGTGGTGTAGTTGGGGTTCCCGGTTTGTTGGACCATCTACATGCACAACAAGTTGACAAATTCAGTCAGCAAGCTAGCCGCCAAAGCTTCTCGCGTGGAGCAGCGTACCAGGGCGTGCAGCTGTGCAGCGCGTGAAGATGAAGCTTGGGTCGAGGCGAGGGGGCGGCTTGGAGTGAAGGCGTGCTCGCTGCTTGGCAAAAGCGAAAGTGAGAGAACCCCAGCGGCAGCAACGCGGCCAAGCTCAGGCTGCCGCCGCCACCAATTTGAAAAGGAGAGCAGCTTCAACCTCGAGCGCGCAAAAGCTTCGCGCCCAAAATGCCGACTGCAGCAGGAAGCCAACTTGAGATCTTCGAACGTCGACTTGGCGCCAAATCACTTCCGGCTCACGTCGATCGGAGCATCCTCGTAGTTTAGCAGCACTTCGTTCCACGAATGAACCCACAATACACTCGATTGTCAAGCATTTTCCTGCATTCCGTCATCCATTCATTCATTCATACATGCATGTTGCTCCACTCGATGGTCACTGTTCCTTGGTGATCTTACAAGCGTGCAGCCTTCTCACGGGTCTTCTTCGTCTTGAATGTTGCGGTGGCGACAGCCGTCTCGCTCGCAACGGCAGACGAACCAGAGGTCGTCGCCGTAGTCGACGGTCACCTCCTCGCCACGGTAGATGCGCCGCGTCGTCGCGGCGACCACTGTCGTTCGATGCCCATTCGACACCTCTCTGAACTCCGCTGCAGGCTCGCATGAGTGATTCAGGAAGCGCATGAGCGCCCTCCCATCGCTTCGGCGTTGATCGCGGCACAGATCGGGTACGTCGGCTTCTCGGGCCGCTGCTTCATCAGGAGTCGGTAGCCGTTGTTGCGTGGGCGGTTGGCTCGAGACACGCTGACGTGCTCGATTTCGCCTAGGTACCGGCCGAGCACCTCCCCGGCGCTGATGTCCTCGGCGGCGACGACCCCGAGCTGCTGAGTGCGCAAGTTGCGGCCGAGGAAGATCTTGTCCGACTCCTCCAAGCCGTTGCCGCACTTGCCCCAGTACGGGCAGCAACGCGGATTGCAATACACGTTGACGAGGGCGTTGCGGCAGCGGTCGGTCCGACGGGGATTCCAGCAACCGCAAAAGCCGAATGGCTGGACCGCTGGGAAGACGGTGGCCAACGGGTTGTATTGCTCGCGCAAGTGGGCAATGGCGTACGGCCACCGTGCCGGCGCGAACACGTCCCCCGGCCGTGACGCCTGCAGCTGTGCACGGGGTGCAGCAACCGATACTTCACGTGTAGCTCGTCGAATATCGTCCGTGCGCTGGCTGCGCGGCACATGGCGGGGCTCCGTGGGGTGGACCTCCGAGCGCTGGCTGCGCGAACCTTGGTGGGGCCCCATGCGCTGGCGTGAGTACGGGGCGGCAGCGGCTTGGCGTGCTTGACGCCCTTGACGACGAGGGTGACGCGTCGCGCTTGTCTCGGCGCGCGCCAGCGCTCTTGGAGGCGTTTCCAGGAGCACGGGAGAAGACGTCGTCGGGCTCGTGCGCGCCCCCGACGTTGGCCGCGGGGCCGTCGGCGTCTCTGGCGTTGCCGGCGGGTTCGTCACGCGCTTGGATCGGTGCTTGGTCCGCTCTGGGGTGAGCCAGGGTGGTGTGGCCGTGCCCGTCGCGATGGAGGCGCCGTCGGCGCCCATAGCGCGAGCGCTGCTGACGTTCGGCGGCGTGTTCTCGTCACTGGAGGAGGAGTCCACGATGCATCGGAGCTTCCAGTGGATCGCGGAGTGCGTCAGATGCACCATCGTTCCTGCTGTAACACACGGTATTAGTCAGCAACCAGTGGCACGTACTGCGATTGCCGCTCACGTACCGGAGATCGCTTGATGTCTTCGCGCCTTCGGAGGCTATTTCAAAAGTGAGCGAAACTTCAAGTTGGCGGCAGGAAGATATAAGCGAGGCAGTATGTCGCGCGAATGACGGTAGAGTGATGGTCGACTTAAAGTATACAAACATCAAGTTAAATCTTTAAGATGGCTACACGACATATTCATAGGGGTAGGGCAGACTATCGACACGAAATCTGGGCCTCGCGAGATCAATGACCGGCATACACTCCGCATATCTGCTGCAGATATGTCGACGGTTTAATATACTTTTGGCAGGCGTCCAGTTGCCCTTTACACGAGCTTCTAAAAGCATGCAGTATGTTAACATTGAAGAAAGAAAAATTGAGGTCAGACGCACCGAACGAAGTCCGGTGTTTTGTTAGTAAAATATAATTTTCATACGGCCGTCACTCCAAAAGCCAGCAACTTAAACGATGCACAAGCAGTGATTAAATTGTGATCGTACATAGGTTCGTAAGCTGCTATTCGCTTGACGCGGTCGTAACTTTGCTTTTAGCATAATAGTTCCGGCGTCTTACAGGCTGTACGTTATTTTGGCAGTTTTAGCTAACACAAAACTTGCATGTACTACCGTACACTGTACGCTCAAGTTGTTTCAAAGAAAGTTCTGTTCCGTTGCCACACCATCCTTACACCATACAACCAAAGCGGACCAATAGAAACGCGCCGGCCGTTCTACGACTGTGGAACCCGACCGAACGGAACGGCGGGCAGTCCATATCCAGCCCGACAATTGCCGCCGGCGCCTTGGCTGACGATGGCGGAGCGCGGCGCAGCAGCCGAGTCACCCATGTCGAACGTGCAGAAGCTCAAGCTGCAGCTGTTCCACCGACTGCAGCGGCGCCACCGCGACGCCTGGAAGCGCTACTGGGGCTCCTTCCAGCTCTACCTGGCGGCCAAGCTCTCGCTCGAGGAGTTCCACGCGCTGGCCGAAGAGCTCCTGGGGCCCGATAAACGTGCGTGCGTGCGTCCATTCGTCTGTTGCTTTACCCTAATTCGCAGCTAACTCTTGCCTGTGGCCACTAATTACTTGCGCTTCTGCAGACCTGCACAACAAGTTCGTCGTGGCGCTACTGAGCACGGCCTACTTGGATGCGGCGGAGCTACAGAGTAGTCCCCAGCCACCCTCAGCTCCAGGGATACAGGACCATAACGGCGAAGGAGGAGGACAAGCAGCGCTGGAGGCTGAAGTAAGCCCCACGGGGTCGAACGACCCGCTGCTGCGGATTATCAAGGACGAGAGCGCGAGACACGGTAGGAGTTGGCTGTGGCGGTTGGTGCGCTGCCCATTGTTTGCAATTGTTTAACGCAGTGGGTGGAGATTCTGAGCAGCGCTCGCTCGTGAAGCAAGAACCGCATGAAGCGCAAGGGAAGAAGCGGCCACACAGCAGCGTCACGGCTGCTGACAACAATGTCGAGGAGGCCGGTGAGTGCGGAACACACTGGCCGTGCATGGGATCTATTTGTCGGTGCTAATTGAAGGATGGTATTGCGTTTTGAATGCGGTTGTAGTGGCAAAAAGTAAGCTCATGCACCTCGATCACGAGCACCCAGACCACCACTCGGCGCAGCTTCTCATGGGGCTCGGCAAGTACGCGACTCCGATCAGCCCATCATCGATCGCGGTCGCAGCGGAATCAGCGTCGTCTAGCAGCAGGAAGTTCCAGTCAAGCGTATCTTCGGACGGCAGGCGAGATTAGAGGGAGGAAGCCGCTTCACACGACTGCGGCTGAGCCTTCATGCCGCTCGGCTCACTTCGTCTACGCCACTCCGCAGGACCGTACCAAGCCAGCTATTTTATCTCTCTTTTATGTATTGGGGTCTCTGGCTCCGATGCCTGCAGCAACCTGCGCTATGACGCAGGGTACTCAATAGCAGGAAGAGAACTCGTTCAGTTAATCGTCTCGTAATATTTCACTTTGCAGTGCCGGAGGCTGCGTTTCACTATAGCCCCCCCCCTTAAGTACGATCTCAAAGACCGAAGGGACACCAAGCTTATCAGAGCTCCTCGAGCTGCTCAAGATCTCGCGTGTCATTCTCGCAGCCGCACGATCACCGCCAGCCAGCAAGTGAGTGAGTGAGCCATGATGCACCAGAGCCAGCAGCACCCGAACCAGCCGCTGCCCACCACCGTGCGCTGGATCCCAGACGCCGAGGTGAGCGTGTGCTATGGCTGTCAACTGCTCTTCGACTGGGTGCGCCGCAAGCACCACTGCCGGTGCGTCCTACTGCCTCTGCTGTGCACCGCAGCAAAGGGATAGTGGTTCTAATTGTTGCTGCTGATGTTGCAGCTACTGTGGCCACGTCTTCTGCGAGCTGTGCACGCCGCAACGCAGCCTCATCCGCGAGGACCAGATCCTGACCAACCCGGAGCGCAAGTACCTGGCCGTGAACGCGCACAACCCGCAGCGCGTGTGCGATGACTGCCACGCGCGTCTTGAGCCACAGCAGGAGGAGCTGCGTACGTGGCGTTTGGCGAGTGATTCGTGGAAGGGCTTACAGTGTTGACTTCCTCTTTGTTGCAGGCCTGACGATGAGCAACGCCGTGCAGCAGACGGAGGTGAAGGAGTCGGGTCCGCAGAGGTTCTTTAACAGCCCCTACTCCTTCACGCTGAGGGAGGAGATCCGCAAGGCCACATACAGCGTCAAGAACTTCACTTTCCAAGGGGTTGTCAAGGACCAGTCTATCCCGCTGCCACTGCTCACCCACGCCAAGGGCATCGCGGTAACTGAAGCATTGGGAAATTGTGCCGTGGTGTCTATCCTCTAGCTAACGGAACGTTATTCGTCTGTACTGTAATCGGTTGGGCCAGTTCCTTACCGTCATCAAGATGGGGTTCGTGTTCACGGGGCGTATGGGGACGGGGCTGGTGGTTGCGAGGCTACCGGACGGGAGGTGGTCGGCGCCGTCGGCTATTGGAACTGCCGGCGTGGGCTGGGGACCGCAGATAGGAGGAGAGATCACGGATTTTGTGATCATCCTGAACACGCAGCGTGCTGTTGAGGCCTTCTGTGCATCTGGGCAGGTGAATCTCGGCGCCGAGTTGGGAATCTCTGCTGGGCCTGTCGGCCGTGTGGCCTCTGGGGCACTGGAAGCGAGCGCCTCTATGGATGTTGCGCCATGCTACTCGTACTCGCACTCCAAGGGGCTGTACGCGGGTATCTCACTTGAGGGCTCCGTGATCCTGTCGAGGTCAGATATCAACCGGTCCTTCTACGGCAAGGCTGTGACTGTGACTGAGCTACTTGGAGGAGTAGAGTTGCCACCAGTGGCCGCTGCACCGCTGTACGATGCTATTCGTTCGGCGATGGAAAGGTACGTTGCTCAGGGTATTCGCTTGGGGGAATCTACTGAGCGCTAACACTTCGTGTTGTTCCGATAACAGTCCAGCGAATGGCGCAAACCGCGTTGTTCGCAGTTCGTCGAATCCAGGCCAGCACTACCAGCCCGGTGCACCCACAGCGACTGCGAGTCCCGCTACACTTCCTGCTCCGGTGGCTCCAATTTCTGTTGGATCATCCGCGCCTGCTGGGAGCTCGTTGTTCACCAATGCTCCCGTGAAGCTGTAAGCGTCGAACAATATGTCGAGGGTCACAAGGTAGACCAGATTATTTGACTTTTACGGTGTCCATGGAACTGGTTCGGTTGCCTGGCGTCGACTTCGTTGCCAACACTTGGACTCAGCTTTTTTTTATTAATTACTCATGCAGTTTGCAGCGATCCCGCTCCGATATGAAGACCAAGCGTGTGTTGTGTACTTCTTCGTTGCATTTAACATCTCCAAGTCTGCTGATCAGTTCATCGCGGCCTCTAGCGCCGAGAAGAACTGTTCCTGCATTTGCCGAGCCTCGCGGGCCTTCTGCGAATGATAACGGACAAAACAGCACAATGTGTTAGTCCATCGCGTCCACGACGTACGGAAGCCTCCTTCTCGTCCGCATGTAGTACCTCTGCCTGTTCCTGCTGCGCCGGTGTGAGGGTTGCAGCACTAGCCGCACCGCTCGCGTTGGCCTGATCGCCACCGTTTCCTGCAGCTCCCGATCCATCGACGTTCTCCATCTTGACGTCCTCATCGGTCCCTGCAGGCGACGCTCCGTCGGCAGCCGCCGCATCGTCCGTCGACTCGTGCAGCTCTCCGTGCACGCGCTCGACAGCGAGTCTGGACTCGTCGATAGTGCGGCGGATGTCCCGCGCCGCGTCCCGACGCTCTTGCACCTGGGTCTTGAGCATCTGGATCACCGTCTCCCTCGCTTGGTGCGGCCGGAAGGCGTTGATCAGGTTGTGCATGTTGAGGAACAGCAGCTCGATGTCGTCCAGCTTCTCACTGCCAGCAACAAATAATAAAAAATCAAATAAAATATTAACATGAAAACACTAGAATAAAATGCTGGTGTGGGTCTGTACTCACTTGAACATGGCCGGCTTCTTAATGAGGACGTCCACGAGCTCCACGAAGTTGGCGAGCAGCGAGCGGTTGATCCTAACTCCACCCAAAGAGTACAGTATTCATTAGTTTTGTTTCCCGGACCTCACTGTACCCTCTGCATTTGCAGTCCACTGTACTTCTTCATCTGCGCCTTGTAGTCCACGATGGCGGCGTCGCCCTCGTCGCCCTCGGGCGCGTACAGCTTCTTGCCTGGCTGCGGCAGCAAGTCGGGCACCACGTCCTGCGTGCTGTAGGGCGACCCGAACATGTGGTACGTGGGCTCCATGGGCTCGGGCGGCGCCGGGCCGCTCTCCACGCCGTCCGCATACAGTGCGAAGAACTTGGGCGGCGCCGGGAACTCGGAGACGATCTCCGGCGCCTCGGGCTCTTCCTGCTGCGGCGCGCTCATATGTGGCTTGCGCTGACTGCGCTTTTGATCGAACAGTCGCGCCCCGTGCTCCGTCAAAGCGAGCAATGCGTTGGCTCTTTGATCGAGCATGCTCGACCAAATAAAAGACTGCTTTTCGGACAATAAACCGCGTTTTACATAAAACTGAGTTATAACCTACACACAATCATCTCCGTAGTTATAACATCGTTTTTATCGCATAACTATCTTCTGTACCGGTACCATTATGCTGTAGCGGAGGTCCGCCAATACCGTATTTAATTGTATTGGGCCCACTGCGAAGCCCTAATAAATACTACAATTTTTGTGCAAACAATAATACATATTGCCGTAATTTATATTGTATTGGAGCATTGAACATACTATTTTATCGATTTAGAGGGGGAAGAAGGTGGCATCACCGAGAATGTAGCATCAGCAGCGCTCGAAACAAGCAGTTTAGGAGCATCATTTGCGTCCATATCGAAGTTATTAGACGTAAAGATTTCGCTGTGAAGCCCACCTGAGTCTCAATCTACGCGTAGTTGTACGAGTAATGCAAGCCCACAGTATTATGATAGCGGCCGGTGTCCCAATCCCGTTTTATCTCGTTCAAATGTCGTTTCCGGCTAATGCAAACAAGTACTAGTAGCTAGGGTATGGAATACTTACTTGAATGTGGCGTCGAAGTGCATGTAGGTCACTTCGAACTGGACGGCACCGAGAACCTTGTGGAGATTCTACCCCATTGGTCTCACTCGATACGTGGTCAAACATGATTTAATTTAAGTGTTAAACTGCAAAGCCGCAACAGCGACGAGTGTGTACTTAGCGCAATAGTGTAGCCGAGTGGCGCTAGGCGTCATCCACCGACAAGTTCTTGGTCGAGGGAAGTCAATAGTTTCGAGATCGCCTACATTGTCCATTTCTTTCCACTCAAGAAGACCTGGCTAATTCGATTTCAAGTTCTCCCCATTCCCCATTTATTTATATTGGTATTTTTTTTCGAGCCGCAACTTCTCTTTTCCTTTTTCCACGTTCATTCTCTCTTTCAACGCAAAGATCCAACTGCCATGACTCTCCTGGCTGTGGTTCATGTTCTTCGCCAGAACGGTCGTGTACTAGATGGCATCTCCTCCCTCGTGTCTTCTTTCCTGGGACCGCCACCTAACCGTTCGCTAGCTGACGCTTGTGTCGTCGAGTCGATGTTGGTGTTGGACTTGCTTTGGGAAGCCAGTTGCACGACAAAAGCTGGCAGGAAGCAAAAGTGGACGCTCACGAACTACTTGCGGTCCGAGGCGCACTACAGCAAGTGGGAATTCACAAACGCAGCAGTGGCTGTGGCGCGAAAGGGAAACGTACAGAAGCTTGAGTGGCTTCTTGCTCATTTCCGAGGTTACGAGGTGGAAGACTCGGTGGTGGAGGAGGCAGCCAAGTTCGGTCACCTAAACGTGTTGCAGCTGTTGCATCGGCATTGTAGCGTGGTAAACGGACCTACAATCCTGGAAAATGACAGAGTTGCGGAGAAGGTTACGTACAACGTTGTGGTCATTTGGGGGGCAGATACGCTGCTGCTGGGGTCGGAAAGTGGTTATGTGGATATTGTGCAGTGGCTGGTAGAGCGCACGACCTCGATTGATGAACTGACCGCGAACAAGTTGTTTGCAGACGCGGGTAGACGTGGAGATATTGCGTTGCTGGAGTGGTTGGTGGCAAGAAGTCTCACGTATGACGAATGCTTTGTCGTGCGCTCAGCCTCCTCTGAAGCTCTGGAGTGGATTGTGGCTAGATGTAGCCACAGCGACTTCTTCCCACGCAGCTCTGAGCAGGAAGTAAATGATTTTCTTAATGAGGCAGCTCGTTCAGCTGCGCGCGTTGGTCGCGTGGATATTCTGGAGAATCTTTTATCTATAGCCCAGATCTACTGTGACGACAAGCTCCAAAAGTTTTATTGCTCGGCACTGGACGAAGCGTGTAGACACGGACAACTGGCTGTGGTCGAATGGGAGATCTCTCATGAACAAAGACACGAGGGGGATAGTCACTTTGAAGTCACGCTGTCGACGAGCGTTCTGGACGATGCAGCTTCGAATGGACACCTGCAGATAGCGAAACTCCTTTGTGATCGTTATGACGTGAGGATGGACAATCTGCCCGTCACCATGTTTCTTGCAGCTGCTAACGGGCATTTAGAAGTTGTCGAGTGGCTGTGCAACAAGTTTGGCGACCAGAGGTTGTTTCACTCGCGGCAACATGGGGCGAGCTTGGGACTGCCCTGGGATCTTGAAACTTTTCATCTTGGGGACCTGGCGATGACTTCGAATATTCTTAACAACCCATTGAAAAACTTGGCACGTATAACATCGGTTCGACCTGCAACAGCGATGGACGCCGCAGCGATGTTCGGTCATCTGGAGGTCCTAAGGTTTCTGCGAAGTATTCGGTCGGTTAGAGGAATTACGCATGCTGGCGGCGATCTGCCGACTATAACCCTCAACGCGATGAATGGAGCTGCCGCATTGGGGCATTTGGATGTCATGAAGTGGCTATACGAAAATGAACGTGCCCGGTGCTCGTGCCAAGCACTGATTTCTGCTGCGAGTAACCAACGCTTTGATATCGTGGAGTGGCTTATTGAAAATCGACCGGGCACCTTCGTGTCTGATGTAATTTTTGTAGCGCTGGCTGCTTCCGCTCCTACTCGAGCGGTGGACTGGATGAAGACCCATCCGATTGAAAATGCAAGCTTTATTTGGTGGGTCGTGTCGGTCAATGGACGGCTACAAATTCTGCAGTTGCTCCATGAAAAGCTGTCGTGGGACCGATCCTGCTATACGGCTGCTTTTGGAGGGGCCATATACGCCGGCGCATTTGACGTGCTTCTCTATTTGGAATCGAAGTGCGTCGAGGATGGCATAGCTGATGTGCTCATGCCAGGGGTGCGCGATCAGCTTTTAGCGGACATGGCTCTCCCCGCCACGATCAAGTCGTGGATTCGCGGAATGAGCCCCGTCATCTAAACTATTTCAGACTATGGCTGGGTGTCAGGATAGCAGTAGCATAAATCCTGCAGTATTTTTCGCTGTACTGGTCGCGGCATTCATATTCATATAGCTTTTGTAGTTAAAATGACATCGAGTTGAGCAGCCCCCCCCCCCCACCTTCAATGTAATCGTTCTGTGTAAGGTGGAACCTTACTACCGCAATGTTAGAGGTGTATTTCCACTATTCTACGACCAGCTAAGAGGCGCTGTAATTTAACAGATCTACACTTCGTTGCGTACTCTACACGGCCTCAAGAATCTCACGCTAACCCAGGTGGTGTTGGCGTTGGAGATTGGAAGAAAATCGTAAGTCATCATCTACCCCCCCCCCCCCCCCCACTGAAGAGCGGACTTGTAGTTGCGTCAGTGGACCGATATGCAGCGCAATGCGTCGCCCGTCTTCCTGACCAGGCTTCGAGTGACACCCAGCAGCTTCCGAATCTACCTGCTGTTGTGTTCGTCGCTGAGGTTTGAGCCCCTGCGCCGATCCGGGCCCCAATTGGTGTGCTTTGCTTCTTTCCCTCCAAGCTTTCGCCATCTCCACGCCGCCTTTGCTCTCAAGACTCCAACTTCCAGATCCATAGTCATCCAACACCCCATTGAACTAGAAATACAATACCCCCATCATGGCGTTCATCCATATTACTAAGTACTTTAAACTCATAGCGCCGATGCCCTACTGCAGCACTTCCATAAAATAACATTTCAATGAGCACATGTTTGTAAGATTGAGAACTTGGATCTTTGGTCATGTCATGGCTGATGAGAAACTCCCCAAGATCTCGGGATCTTCGCCACTGTCAGCCATCAGATCCGTAGGATTGATCAACTTCAATCTTATTTTCGATTTTTGATAACTTCTCGAGTTTAGGAAAAACGCTATACTCAATCTTTGTATCGACCAAGGTACAGTACACCTCTAAGCAAAATGCGGTCTTGTATTCGGTGCATCTTTCTCTTGCACCACAATTCATCGTGAGAACGGTAGAATCGCACAGACAGAACAGGGAAATCCACAGATCTGAAGGGGAACCGCACAGATAAACCGATATACCTTCCGCCGCCCTCTATTAAAGGTGTGCTGGGGGTTGCACCCCCAGACCCCCGCATAAAGAAAACTAACTCCGAGTGTGCGGCAACGGGTCCGTTCGCTGGAATGCTCGGCGCTGGGCCCGCCTCCGCAAATACCGCGCGGCCCTGCTTCGCGGGCACCCCGCGCGGGTTTGCTGCGGCTACGCTCCTCGCAACCGCTCACAACCGCCTTCTATTAAGATCACTACTTGTCACATATTTTCACAATCTGTGGATTTCACTTTTTCGTCTGTGCGATTTACCTTATCTCATTCATCGTCGACATTCGACATTCTTGACTTAGTGTGTCAATGCTCTCTGTTCTGCGCTCGCGCTCGCGTGCTGCAATATCTCGCTCCGCGCGGGTGCAGCAGCGCGTATCCTACTCGTCTGCGACCTCCCAATCGTCGTCGCCGGGCTTGATCCGCCGCGCGTGGGACTCGTACGCGTCGCTGCTGGAGACGCACCCGCTGAGCACCAAGATCGTGACGGGCGGAACCATCGCGGGGCTGGGCGACGTTGGCTGCCAGCTCATGCTCGAGGCAGGTGACCACAAAGACGAGGAGAAGCCCCTTCTGGACGTCAAGCGCACCGCCATCTTCACCCTCCTGGGCGGCGTCGTCATCTCGCCCATCCTGCACGTGTGGTACGGCTTCCTGGGGTCGCGTCTGCCCGGCGTCTCCACTGCCGCTGTCGCCAAGCGCCTGACGCTCGACCAATTGGGCTTCGCGCCCACGTTCCTGCCCGTGTTCCTGTCCTTGGTCTTGGCGCTGGAGGGCAACTCCGAGCAGATCCCGGACAAGCTACGCGCGGACTGGTGGCCCGTCACGAAAGCCAATTGGGGCGTCTGGGTGCCCGCCCAGATCCTCAACTTCCGCTTCGTGCCGGGCTCGATGCAGGTGCTCTTCTCCAATGTGGTGGGGCTGCTCTGGAACGCCTACCTGTCCTACGTCAGCCACGCGGAGGTGCCCAAGGCTCTGCACGAGGAGGCGCACAAGGGCGAGCACTAAACAGTTTCGACCCAGTGCTTTGGGGGGCCTCGAAGACTTATCACCAGCAAGTTATGAGCTGGGTGGAGGAATATTAATTAGACTTCCGACGGTCTAACGTACTCCTATCTGTCTGGTGTGTTAGTATTTAGGCTCTATCTGTGTCTACAGTGCAGCTAAGTCAGTGCTGCGGGCTTCCGAAGGTAGTGTGCAAGGGTGACGCGAGGTGCTTCCTGGCTGATTGCACCGTCTTGGCCACGAATGAAGCCAAGCCGGGAGGTGCGATTCGTTCGCGGAAGCTGCGACCTTGTGGGTGGTCTTGGTCGTTCTGGGCGACGCTGGACGATGAAGTGAAGTAAGACTTTGCGGGGGACAGCCAGATCGTCGCGTTCGCACACTCGGGCGGCTCGCTCACGGCATTCGGCAGCTCCATCAAGTTGTTGAAGAGATCGGACCCGCGTCGACTCGTTTCCTCCTTCGTCGACCGGACGGGACGGATCGTCGTGCGCTTCTTCTGTCCCTTTCGCTTGGCCATCGTGTCGCTGGTGCTGTTATTGCCGAGCGGAACGACGTCGTAGTCGGCACTGCGCTCGGACGTGGCCAGACGCAGCTCGAGCTTCTCAACCTGCTCCTCCAGCGTCGTCTTGTCGACTGAAAGCGTCTTGAGCTCGAACTCCATCTGCACCAGGTCGGCACGAAGGCTGGCGATCACTTCGTCTTGCGCTTGCAGCTGCCGCGCCTCGAAACCTGCCGCACCAGTGACGGTGGCGTCCAGCGCGGCCTGCAGTGTATCGCGCTCATTTTGAAGATGCAGCACCTGTGCGTGCGCCGCTGAGAGCTCTTCTTCCAGTCGGCGACAGTGCATTTGAGCCTTATCGAGTGCCCTCCTGGCCTCAGCTCGGTCCTGACCTGCACAGCTGACTGCAGCTTGAAGCAATTCGGTCTGCTTTTGCTGCTGCGCCAGAGCGCGCAGCAATTCGTCGTGTGCTTCGCGCATGTCGTTGGTCTGTCGCTCGTCTTCGGCACGCTGCGCCGCCAAGTGCGCACTCTGTCGGTACAGCGCGTCTCTCTCAACGCGTAGTCCGCTCAGCTCGCGTTCAAGAGCAGCATTCTTCTGCATTAGAGCAAGTCGCTCGCTCTCCGCCTCCTTACGCTCTTGCTCACGCGTTCGCTCCTGGGTTTCCAAGTGCGCTGCCAGCACCTCGACGTCTTCCTGCAGTTGGTTGCAACGCTGGGCGAGAGCCTCGTGGCTCTCATCGTCGACAAGTTGCGCTTCGTGCTCGCTCTCGTCGCGTTCATGGTCGCTGTCGTCCACGCTGAGAGCGGAGGCCTCGAGCTCAGGCGAAGTGGACGCTGCTGCAGCGTTGCGGACTTTTCTACCCAGCTTGTTGCTTGCGATGGAGGCGCTGAGGTCGTCAGCGTGTCCGTTCTGCTGGTTTGACGTGTGAAGCTCCACTTGGCGGTGCTGCGCCCAGCTTCGAGTCGATTTAGAGGAGTCCATCCTTGTATGCTGCTGCTGCTAAGGTTTGGAAGAAGTGAATGGAGCGCAGCGAAGAGCAGAGCGCTTCAACTGCGGCGACTGTCGATCACTAAGATGGGTACACGAAAATAGAACGCAAAAAATAGAACGCATTTCGGTGGTTGACGAGTTTTGATGAGCATGGGGCCGCAACAGCTCGGCAACTCTCCATTGCCATGCAGTCGCACCACTTCACGAGCCATGACTTGGACGTACGCTGCAGCATTGCATTGTCAATCGTCATTCTCAACCCAAACGTTCACCTTCTTCTTGCTGCTGTGCTGTGTTAGCTGCTCGAGTCGTACGTCCATGACTGCATCCAGCAGCTGCCGAAGCTCCCAGCCGCGACGGATGCGGCAGTGGCGGGGGCCAACGTCCAGATCCCCACGCGCTGCTCATCGTACCACACTGTATGCTCCAACATGCTCAAGGAGATCGTGACGCTGCTCTCGCTCTTCTCCCCGCGGCTGTGTCGCCTTATCGGTCAGGTCTGGGATCTCGCGTCCCTCAACGTGTTCGTGCTGCTTCAAGTGGCGAATACAGCTCTGCAGGACGCCCAGCAGTTGCGCGAGCAGCTCGTCTTCATTGAGCGCTTCCACGCGGAAGGCCTGGAGCGACAAGCCTTGCTCACACAGCGATACGAAGACGAGATTGCTCGTCAGCGAGTGAGTGAGCAAGGGCTGCGCGCTGAACTGCAAAAGGTGCGGCAGCGCGCGAACCACCTCGCGGTGGAAAACGGTCAGCTTCACCTCATCGTGGGTCGAGTCCTGGACGCCCAACAGACCATGGAGGCTGCGCGCTTTGACAGCTCCAATCCTGCGGAGCAAATGGCATCAATGGAGTCTGACGGTCAGGGCTTTTGCGAAGACATTGCAGCAGTAGGAGACGCGGAAGAACGGGAGCTCTTCGGAGTTGGCGACGGAGATGAAGACGCCCTGTCGCGAATTCAGACTGTGCACCCTATCGAGAGCTACGCGACCGACTTTGAGCAGCTCTTTCAAGCGCTCTACAAAGGCGAGGAGCGCAATCTGCGCGTGCTTAACGAGATGGACCGCTTCATCAACTCCACAGCTGTCGCACTGCTCTGGCGGTACGGCTCCACGGAGGAGGAGCACCAAATGATGCACAGGATGTTGAGCGCGAGCACCGTCGGCACACAGACCGACGGGACTGTGGCCGAGAAGCCTTCGCGTCTCAGCGCTCGAAGCAGCGATCACTGGGAATCCGATAGCGACGACTTGAGCTCGGACAGCGACAGTAAAAGCTCGCGCGCGGTCGCTAAGAGCGGTCAGGAAGAGCTCGAGGAGGAAGACAACCAACAGGGCAAGAAGCCGGCGAAGCACGAGGTGATAGCAGTCACCAAACAGCAAGTCATCCCGCCAACTCTGCGCGCACAGTTGGACTCGCGTCCTCGCGTCCATCGCGTCCTCGACCAGTGCCAGCTCAACCGAATCTTGCTGCGACTTTACCTTGAAAAACTCGAGTGCGATGCGCGCACGTTAAGGCGTCGGCGATTAGTCAGCGCCCGTGCTGGGACCGACAGCAAGACCCCGGACACAAGCGTAAAACCCGTCGCAGTAGTCCGCACGCCACTTCATCGCTTCATGAAAGAGTTCTTCGTGGCACGCTACGAAGCGCCGACGCTGGCGGATTTCCACATGATGGAGGTCGTCAAGAGCTGCCTCTACTACCACGAGCGGCTCAAGATCGCGCTTCGCAAGGGCGCAGTCTTCGCGTCTACTGCGTTGGTCGGGTGTCTCCCAGGAATGCCCGAGAACCTCATCCAGCGCATGCAGCACCACAATCAACACCACCAGCATGGCGAAGCAGCGCTACACGATCATCCACTCCAGGAACTCTTCCAGCAACAGCAGCAATTTGTCGCCGCCGACATCCGTATAGCACTCTTCAGTCGACTATGTGAGCTCGTGCCGTTCGACACACGCGGCGCAGCTGTAGATTCAGCCGCGATAGGCGGGAATCTCGCCGCCTGCTTGTTAAACGCCGTAGTGGACGTACTCGGCGACGCGCTGGAGCTGGATCCAGCCGTACGGTCGATCGCTGAAGTTGAGGAAGTCCCGAATGAGGCGAGCTGGGGGTTCCCACGCGCGCTTGCCCTTGAGCTCCTGATGCGACACCTTCAATTCGTTGACCAGCCGATTATCGAGGACACCAAAGCTCGGATCATGCGGCTAGCGCCTCTGTTGCGGTCGAATTCAGTCGAAGACGCCATCGCAGCCGACTACATCTCGGTCGATGTCTTCCTCGCGCTCTTTGCGACCACGTGGATGAAATATGACCAATGTCTGGAGAACAAACTGCGCGAGAGCTTCCGCCACCAGTTGCTGCTGTCCTCCCCCTTCGCCAGGAAACGATTGGACGCTCGGTTGGCACGGACCAGCGTCGCTGTCGAAGGTGACGGAGACTTCTCACAGCGTGATAGTGAAGGCTCAGCAGGCCGGCCGGTTAGTCGGGTGGGAACCTGGCGCGCGACCACGGTGTTGCCAACCGTGTCAGTGGGGGCAACAGCGATCGCAATGCATTCGACACCGCTGGAGCTGCTCACTCAGGCTTGGATGACGCTGGAGAACGAGACGCTGTCGTCACTTGACGTCGAGGAGCTTGAGAGCACGTTCCGCGGGCTGCTGGAAGCCAAGCAGCTTGACGGAAAACACCATCGCCGGCAGTCGTTGAAGAAGTTGGCTAAGGACACCCAAGAAACTCCTGCAGTAGCTGGAATCTCTCTCGGTGGCGTGACTGAGAAGGAGTTCGTGTTCCACGCGCTGCAAGTTCTTCGACGGCGACGCAACAACTTTGGACTGCGCACGAACAGCAGACGCCCGCCTCGCTTTGCAGCTTACGGCAGCCCTGTTCACGAAGATATTGGATCAGTCAAAGCGGATGAGACGTCGATTCCTCTCGAGTCCTTGAAGCCTGGACTCACCACCGAGAGCCTTTCCTACGTCGGTAAGTAGCACGACTCACAAAAAAAAGTAATGGAAACAATATAAACAAAACTGAGGTCATTCACCTGGGCCGCGCCTCCATCCGTCACTTTCACTGGCAGACACGGGTTAGCACTAATTGTGCAGCACTTGCTGCATTCCTCCTCCTCCTCCTCGGATTTGGCGGGCGCTCCCTGCTTTTCTGCATCTCTTTTTCTCCTGCTTTCAGCCCGCCTTCTCCTTCTCCTACGGCGCTTATGTGTAGAACATGCGGTTCATGACGTTGGTGTGAACCTCGGCGAACTCGAAGTTGGACGCGTTCGAGTTGTACGAACCCACCGTGGACGCGCCATCCGAGCCATCGTTCAGGAAGAAGCGCGCTCGCGCGGCCGCCAAGTGCGCGTAGTACACGGGCGTCACGAACGACACCGAGCGCGTGCAACGCGAGAACGTGTAGCCCAGGTGGTACGTCAGGCGCTGAATGTCCTCGGCGGACATCTTGTTCTCATCGTGCAGCACCGTGTAGTGCGCCGGCACAGTCGTGCCCTGAATGCCGCTGTGGCCGTACAGGAAGAAGTCGAAGCGGTGTGGGTTCACCACGCCCGTGTCGATAACAGTGCCAGGCATCACGTTGCCCTTGCGGTCGGCGTCACGAGAGTTCACCGCGAAGGCTCGCATGTGGTGGCGCTTGTTCACCACCACGAACGTCACAGGCGGGTTGTAGTCGTCCGAGATCATCTTGAATGCCTTGCGGAGCGCTCGCATCTCCGTCTGCAGGATGTCGTGCATTTGCCCCTCACTCACACCATCGCGGTAGTAGACCACGTGCTCCGGCTTGCGCAGTGTGTTTTCATAGTAGGCGAGGAACAGCTCGCGCAGCATGTTTGGCAGCTGCTGGATGTCGCTCGAGGCCTTCTGCGCGGCCACGCGCGTGGCGTACTGAGCCGAATAGCGGTCCATCGAGGCCACAACTGCAGCAATGGACGGCCGACCGCCCATACCCGAGCGCGGGTGCTCTACATCAGCACCAATGATGATCGTGGGGGCGGTGCTGATCAGCGGGAGTTCATCGCGCAGCACAGCGTTCTTGCCCTTCAGCTTCATGTTGATCTTCAGACACACGTTAGCACAGAACTGCGGGTTGGCACGCGGTAGGTTCACGGAGGCAATGCACTGGCTGGGCAGACCAAGGACCGTGTCCGACATGCGCTTCACGTCGCCATACACGGGCGAGTTCTTGGCCGGCAAGATCACAAGCAGAAACTGCGGCGGGCCAGCGTTCCGACGCTCGAGCTCCTGGTGGCACATCTTCATGAGTTCTTCGACCTGAGCGCCACGGTGTTGGTCTTGGTGGATCAGCACTGGGTTCTTGTCTTCGAACGGGAGTCCGCGCTGATCGCCCAAGTCCGTCAGTTTCCCAATGAAGTTGTGGACCTCGCGCTCATTCGCGTTAGCAGCGACGATCACGCCCCAGTTACGAACGGGAACACCTTCCACGAATCTCTTGCTGTTGAGACTCCACTGGCCGCCGGCCGGACGCTCCGACACGTTCTGATACTGAACATCAGGAGCTTCAATGACGTGAGCCTCGGTCGTCTCGAGGCGCTGATCCACCTTGATACCGAACGCAGCGAGGAACGGGTCATTCTCGAACCCAGCTTGGCGAACTTGCTCCATGATGTTCTCTTGGCGGTTGCGCGGGGGCTGACTGGTTTGGCGAATGATCTCCGCCGTGTCCAATTCGTTGATGTTAGCGCAGCGCTGTCCCGGAGCGACCTCGCACACTTCAATCGGCAGCCAGTTCTCCTTGCCTGGGCGCTTGCTGCCGACGTTAACCAGTGGCAAGTTGGGGTAGCGCAGCTGCATGTTGTACTTGCCACTAAAGTACGCAGCCACGGACATGGTTTCTCCCTTGATGTTCACCATCGTGAGGTTGGCAGGTTGAGCGCTGACTCCGAAGATCGCGCGCTTGCGGTCCTTGCGGTGCGTCGGGACCACTTCAATCTTGCGCAGTGCGCGTGCCAGCAACCTCATGTCGCGCTCCGACGGGTCACGTACTTCGTCAGGGCCGCGCGCACGCAGAGCTGCCATAGCGAGCTGCATCAAAGGGCCTGGAGAGTAGAACACCGTTGCAGCCTGGTCGACGTTCATGAGCAGCTTGTGGTCGGCTAGACGAATAGCTTGGTGGTAGCCCCAGCAGAGCTCCTTGCCGCCCTTCAACGTGTGCGTCTTCTTCATCGTGAAGAAGTTGCGCCCGACGGCGATCAAACGCTGCGCACCCAAGTGACGAGCCACCACGTCGAGCGCCTGAAGAACGGGCATGACGTTCGTGTCCGGGTTCGCGTAGTAGTCCTTCAAACTTGACGTCGAGATCGTCTCCACCAGCTTCATCTTCACCACGAACGTGCGTGGGCCCCGGAACGGCCGGCGAGCGGCGCCATCGCCACTAGCAGGTGGTTGCTGGGGAGGAGCAGGCGCACCGTTGCCGTCGGGGTCAATGTCAGTGAAATCTTTCGCGTTCCACGGCAGCATGGTCGGCGCGTACAGCGCAGCCATACCATCGTGAACCACCCGGATGCCGGCGAACTCAGCTTCGTGCTGACGGAGCGCGGCGTTGATCACGTTGCGCACCAGCGAGCGCGGAAGCGGGCGTTCCGGACGCGCCTCCCGTTTGGGCGGCGCGTCTGCGGACGGCTCGGCCATCTCCACGTCCTTGACATTCTTGCCCTCCTGCTTGATCTCGTCCCCCATGCTTTCATCCTTCTGGTCCGCGCCCGACGGGCCGTACTTGGAATCCGCCTGGAGATCGGGCGAGCGCTCCACATGCACGTGGTACTTGAATATCTCGGGAGGCGCCGAGTCGAGCGAGATGCCAAAGTAATTGACGTTCAGCTGCGCCGTCTTGCCACGCTGCGCGACGCCCGGGCGGCGGCAGAACTGCACTTCCTGCTGCAGGTCGGCGTCGTCTGCGCGGACTTCGCGGACACCGGCGCGACCGGTCCACTCGTCCTGGATGCGCGGGTCGGCGATGGGCTGACCGATCTGCTCGTAGCCAGACCCGGAGATAGCGCCGGCGCCAGGGGTCTCTTGGCCACGCGAGCCGCCACCACCACCGCCGCCTCGGCCTCCCCCACGCCCTCTTCCTCCATATCCACCACGATCACGGTCTCCGTATCCACGGTCGTCTCGGCGATCTCCACCCCCGTAGCTTCGGTCACGGTCTCCCCCACGCCGGTCTCCTCCACGGTCGTCTCGCCCTGCATTGCCACCACCTCCGTACCCTCGATCATCTCGACCTCTGTCACCGCCACCGCCATATCCACGATCGTCTCGCCCACCACTAGCGCCACCGTATCCACGGTCGTCTCGGTGGCCGCCGCCACTGCTGCTTGCACCATAGCCACGGTCTCCAGAACTCGCTCCTGCGCCACCACCATAGTTGCCTCGGTCGCCGCCTCCTGCGCCATAGCCCCGATCGTCTCTCTGGCCGCCTCCAGCTCCATAGCTGCCTCGGTCGTCCCGTCCACCATATCCACCGCGCGAGCGGTCATCGTAACCGCCGCCGCTTCCAGCGCCATATCCACGCGAGCGGTCATCGAACGCGCCGCCTCCACTGCTGCTGTAGCTGGCGCCGCCTCCGTATCCACTACGACTTTGGTCATACCCTCCGCTCGAGCCGCCGTACACCCCGCGACTGTCGTAGCTGGAGGAGCTTCCGCCCCCGTAGCCTGCAGAGCCGCCGTATCCGCTTCGGTCGTCGTATCCAGAGCCTCCGTAGCTTGCTCTGCTGCGGTCGTCGTACCCACTACTACCGTAGCTCCCGCTGCCCGAGCCGTAATCACCGCGACTGCCTTCATAGCTGCGCGAGCCGCCACCGCCTCCATAGCCTCCACCGCGACCGTAGTCTTCGTAGCCCGACGAGCGCGAGCTGTAGTCGCCCCCGCCGCGCGCGTCGTACCCACCGCGCTGCTGATCGTACGCTCCTCGTTGATCGTACCCCTGGCCGCGCTGGTCGTACCCCTGCTGGCCACGCTGGTCGTAACTCTGGTGCTGGCCGCGCTGGTCGTAACCTTGCTGCTGGCCATAACCGCCGCGTTGATCGCCGTAGCCTGCGCCGCCACCGCTGCCCGGACGATCGTCGTAGCCGCGGCGCTGGTCGTAACTGCGCTGGTCGCCGTAGCCGCCGCCTCCGCCGCTGTAGCTCATGCTCGTGCCGGTGTCTTGCCTTGCCTAGCCTTGCTGCAGTCGCTTCGCTTGGGGGCCGATCCGTCCTCTTCACTTGTGGCAGCGTCTGGGGATGCTCGCGATCCACGCTTGTAACGGCTGGAAGACAGATTTACGCTTGGTTTCAGTATAAGCTGCAATGACTAGGCACTAAAGTGGAGGAATAAGCGGCTCAGATTCGCTCACTTCAACTTGATCGCCCAGTCCCTCCCTTTCCCTCCCCTGGCGTTGAGGCAATATTGTGATGCGGATTGAGGGACGCGGCACGCGAAAGATGCAACGGCACTCAACGCGCAGTAAGGCTCTAGCTGTTGGTTGCCTTGGTCCAGCAAGATGCATCGGCAATGAATACCACAGCAGCACAGCAGTAATTGCTGCTTTCGTAAACACTTCCCGCCTCCTGCCAGAAGATCGAGAGCGAAACGTAGTAGTGAGGCCATTTCATGTTAACTACCAGCAGCTTATTCCTCACCTAATGACTCACTAACACTAGACATGCAAAACTTTTCCTTGGCGACGATCTGGTGCCCTCCGTTCTGTTGAAACTGCTTTGCCGCCGCCAGACGTAATACGACACCTCCTTCACCTCACTCGCTGCTATTACCGACCGACGCAGTCTACACGTAGAACATACAGTCAAGCATGTTCTTGTGCAGGCCGGCGAAGTCGAAGCTGGACGAGTTGGACAGATTGGTGCTCATGGACGCCGTGTCCGACGACCCCTCGAACAGGAAGAAGCGCGCGCGGCCCGCGGCCAGGTGCGCGTAGTACGCCGGCGTCGCGAACGACACGGAGCGCGTGCAGCGCGAGAACGTATAGCCCAAGTAATACGTGAGTCGCTGCAGGTCGTCGGCCGACAGTCGGTTCTCGTCGTGCAGCACCGTGTAGTGGCACGGGACGCTAGTGCCTTGGATTCCGCTGTGGCCATACAAGAAGAAGTCGAAGCGGTGCGGACTCACCACGCCCCTGTCCAGCACTGTGCCCGGCACCACGTTGCCCTTCTTGTCTGCGTCGCTCTGGTTCACGGGGAAGGCGCGCATGTGGTGGCGCTTGTTCACCACCACGAACGTCACGGGCGGGTTGTAGTCGTCCGACAGCATCTTGAACGTCTTGCGCAGCGCGCGCATCTCCGACTGTAGAATGTCGTAGAACCGTCCTTCGCTCACGCCGTCTCGGTAGTAGACCACCCGCTCGGGACGGCGGTCGGTGCTGCGGTAGAACGACAAGAAGAGGTCGCGCAGCATGTGCGGCAGCTGCTGGATGTCGTTCGCTGCCTTCTGCGCCGCCACGCGCCCAATGTACTTGGCCGAGTACGCGTCCATGGAGGCCACAACCGAAGCGATGGACGGGCGAGAGCCCATACCCGAGCGCGGGTGCTCCACGTCAGCGCCGATCACGATCGTCGGACAGGAACTCACGAGCGGCAGCGGCTCACGCAGTACCGAGTTCTTGCCGCTCAATTTCATGTTCATCTTCAGACAGACGTTGGCGCAGAGCTGCGGGTTGGCCCGACGCAAGTTCGTCGCAACGATGCATTGGCTGGGGATCCCCAGCACCGTGTCGGAGGTGCGCTTGATCCGGCCGTAGGAGACGGAGCCTTTGTCCTGTTTGATGACCATGATCAGCTGAGGCGGCCCGTTGCCTTGGTCCTCCAGTTGGCGGTAGCACGTCTTCATGAGGTCCTCCACTTCACGTTGGCCGCCACAGCGATCGATCACAGGGGGGTTTCGACACTCCATCACCAAGCCGCACTTGCTCGCAGTGTCGACCATCGTTCCGATGAAGTTCTTCACCTCTCGGTCGTTGGTATTAGCGTCCACCACGACGCCCCAATTCCGCAGCACGGCGCCCGTCACGAACTTCTTGTCTTTCAAATTCCACTGGCCACCCGACGGTCTCTCGGACACATTCGCGTACTGCACGTCAGGAGGATCAAGCACGCGCACGTCCGTCTTCTCCAGTTGTTGGCCCACCTTCATCCCGAAGGCGGCCAGGTACGGGTCGTTCTCGAAGCCTGCCTGGTGAACTTGGTTCAGGATGTTATCGCGACGAACGTGCGGGGGTTGACTGGTCTGGCGGATGATCTCGGCCGTGTCCAGGTCGTTGATGTTCGGGCAGCGCTGGCCCGGCGTGACGTCGCACAGCTCGATCGGCAGCCAGTTCTCTCGGCCGACCTTCTTGCTGCCCACGTTCACGAGCGGCAGGTTCGGGTGCTGCAGACGCAGATTGTACTTGCGCGAGAAGTACTCGGCCACGCTCATCGTCTCGCCCTTGATATCCACCATCGTGCGATCGGCGCGGTCCGGACTAACGCCGAAGATGGCGCGCTTGAGGTCTTTGCGGTGCTTCGGCACGACTTCCACCTTACGCAGAGCGCGCGCGAGGTTCCTCATATCTCGCTCCGATAGATCACGGACCGCCATAGGCGAGCGCGCATTGAGAGCCGACATCGCCAGCTTCATGAGCTCGCAGGGCTCGTAGAAGACCGTGGCCGCCTGGTCGACGTTCATGAGCAGCTTCTTCTCGGACACGCGGATGGCTTGGTGGTACCCCCAGCAGAGCTCCTTGCCGCCCTTGAGCTCGTGCGTCTTCTTCATGCCGAAGAAGTTCCGGCCGACAGAGATGAGACGCTGCGCTCCAAGGTGCCGCGCCACCACGTCGAGCGACTGAAGGACGGGCATCACGTTCACATCCGGATTCGAGAAGTGGTCCTTGAGCGAGCTGGTGGCGATCGTCTGAGCCAGCTTGATCTTCACCACGAACGTGCGAGGGCCTCTGCGACGTCGGCCGTCTCCGGCCTGTTGATCGTCGCCGGTGGGGGCGTCGGGGTTCACATTGGGGAAGTCTCGCGAGTTCCACTCGAGCTTCAACGGCGAGTACAGTGCTGACATGCCGTCGTGCACCACGCGTAACCCGCCGAATTCCGTCTCATACTGACGAAGTGCAGCATTGATCACGTCGCGGACGAGCCCACGCGGCAGTGGCCGCTGGATACGAGGCGGCTCCGTCTCCACTTTCTTCTCATCATGGGAATGCATGATTTCGTCTTCGGGTGTGCGCGCCACGTCAACGTGATACTTGAAAATCTCCGACGGCACGGCGTCCAAGGAAATACCAAAGTAGTTCACGTTCATACTCATCGTCTTGCCTTCCGTACCGAAGCCCGGGCGGCGGCAGATCTGCGTCTCCATCAGCAGCTCCGGGTCTTCTGGGTTGACGTCGATTGGAGGCGCTCGGCCAGTCCATTGATCTTGCAGACGCGGGTCCATGATCGAGTCCCCGATCTTCTCGTAGCCGCAGGCTCGGATTTCTCCGATGCCTGGTCCACGTTCAACACGACCTCGGCCGCCTCCTCCACCGTAGCGACCGCCTCCAGGACCCCCACGATTATCTCGACCATTATCACGACTGTCTTGGTTGCCATTCCCACCATAGCCACGACTGTCACGCATCTCATTGCCGTAGCCTCCTCGGCTGTCACGATTCCCACCATAGTTCCGGGTATCGCGAGAGTTCGACTCCCAGTTCCTTCCGGATTTCGAGTCGCCGCTCCTGTTGTCTCGACCTTCAAAGCGTCCGCGAGAGTCCCCAAAGTAGCCTCCAGTGTTGCCTTGCCCTCGAGAGTTGCCGTAGTTGCGATCATTATTTTCTCGTTTGTAAGCACCTCCGCCATCGTGCCCAGAGTACCCGCGCTCACCGTGGCTGCTTTGATTCCCACGGGGGTAGTCGCCACCGTAGCGCTCGCAGCCGGTCTGCTGCTGCTGCGAGCGAGTATCAAACTGGTTGTTGCTTTGGTAGCCACCGCTGCCAGATCTCCCAGCAGAACTGCCATACGAGGAAGAGTAGTCGTAGCTACCGGAGCGAGAGCCCCCGCCGTAGTCTCTACTCCCGGAGGCTTGATTGTGGTAGCCGCCGCCGCCATAACCACGTTGAGACGATCTATCATCGCGGCCTTCACCGTAGCCGCGGGGGCTTTCGTCGCGTCCACCGCCGCCATATCCACCGCTGCGGCTTTGACTGTAGTTGCTGGACGAAGATGAAGCACTGCGCTCATCGTAGTAGGAGCGCCCGCCGTAGGCGTCACCCTGGCTTCGATAGTCGTAGCGTCCTCCACCACTTCCGTAGCTGCCGCGACTTGAGTCATAGTCGCGTGAGCTTGAGCTTGACGTCGAGTCGCCCCCAAAGCTTCCTCTGCGATTGTAGTTGTCGTACCGAGACGACGAACGGGAGCTGTTGTAGCCCCCGTCGCCGCCATTCCCGCGAGACTCGTACCCGTAGCCCATCGCAGTGCTCGCCGTTTTCAGAAATGATCAAAGCACGAGCTGGTGAGATGAAGACAACGCGCATTTTGTCGCCTGGGAGAGGACATGGACCTAACTGCCTGGAAGCAATGCTGCAGCCTCAGCGGTCTCCGCAAGTGAATTGCTTTGGCAAATCAAACTTCAACTGGGACGTGCCGATACCAGCGCAAATTGACTGCCATTCAGGAGACGCTGTTGTGTCCATTCAAGTAGAAGTCAAACCCATGTGCATCCACAACTTCCGAGTCAATGTTCGTTCCAGGCTCCACAATATTCTCGCACGAGTCGTCACTCGAGTTTATCGGGAAGGCGCGCACGTGGTGGCGCTTATTCGCCGCAATGAACGTAACAAGCGGTTTGCAGTCCGCCGACAGCACCCTGAAGGCCCTGCACAACGCATTAATTTCAGTCTGCAGGACACCAAAATACTGGTCTTGGCTCGCTCCTCCCCGGTAATACACAACATGTTGTGGTATCTGGCCCATGATCTGGCAGCAAGTTATAAGTAGCTCGTGCAGCACGCGCGTCAACAGCTTCACATCCCCAAGGTTTCTCCTGCTCAACCACACGCGCCACGTACTTCGCTGCAATACAATCCAGCGACGCACTTAAAGGCCTCCCCCAGTTGCCATTATTCTCCACACTCGCGCCGATCACCACAGTTGCAGCCGCATTCCCAAACGGCAGAAGGTCTCGAACCACAGCATTCTTCCCACTGAGTTTCATGTCCACCTTGAGGCAACGACTCGCATAGTAATGCGCTTTTGCCGTGACGACCTTCTGTGAGAGAACGCACTGGCTTGGGATTCCCAGGACCGTATCGGACATTCGCTTGATTCTGGCGTAGGAGTTAGCACACTTATTCGGCTTAATCACCATGATGAGCTGTGGCGGGCTCTTGTTACGCCCTTCCAGCTTTGTGAAGCACATTCCACTCCACGACACCCATCCAAGCAAACCATACAGGGGTCAGTATCCTCAAAAGACAGTCCGCACTCGCCTCCCATCTTCACCAAGTTGAAAACAAAAGCTCTCACATCGCCCTCGCCAATGCTGCTTAGCACTACAACGCCCTAGATTCCACTGACCGTTCAATGGACTCGTCGACACATTCGCGTACTGCACTTCGGGGGGAGGAATGACGTGGGCGTTCACTGTCACGAGACGTTGTTCGATTTTCAGTCCAAAGGCGTCCAGGTACGGATTGTCGCCAAAGCTAATACGACGAATTCGGTCAATCACCGTCTCCAAAGGCAAAGGAGTGTTGGAATTCTCCCCTTCCAGGGCGTCTGCTGCCCACGTTTATCAGCGGCAGGGGTGCTGCAGCTGGATGTTGTATCGCTCACTGACATTGTTTTGCCCCAAAATGAACCAATGCCTCGCTGGTCGATGTCGAGCTCAGACCGTAAATGCGGCGGCTAGTGCTGTGAAAATCACCTCGATTCTGCGTAGAGCTCGGGCTAGTTTTCTCTGCTGTCCATAGGTCAAGACCGAGATCTCGGAAGGCGAAAGTGGCAGTCACCAGCTCCATTAGGTCTCCCGGGGAGTAAAATCGCGTCGTCGCCTTGTCCAGATTCAGCAGGAGTTTGTGGTCGGCCTACCAGACAGCTTGGTGGTATCCCCAGCGCAATTCCGCTCCGCCTTGTAGGGGCACGAGCACTTCATCATTAATCGAGAAAAATCTGCGCTCCACGGAGACCAACCGCTGGCGACCGAAGCAGCGCAGAATCACACCCAGAGCTTGCAGCGCGGGCCTGGCGTTCATATTCGGGTCGGCGTAGTAATCTGTCAACGACTGGACTGCGATCACATCCGCTAGCTTCATCTTCACCACGAATGTACCTGCAGAGTCTCCGCGCAGTGTGGATCCACATTCTCAAACGTCTTGGTCTGTGCAGCCCACGACAGCAGCACAGGCGAATACATCAGAGATCCACTGTCGTGCAACACCCGGACGCCTCCGAAGTCTACCGCGTACTGTCGAATTGCAAAATTGGTCACGCGTCGCATTAGAGAGCGCGCGAATCGCAACTGCCCATCTGAGCGCGCAATGTCCACGTGATAGAGGAAGATCTCCGACGGGAGCGAGTCCACCGACAACCCCAAGCAATTCAGCTGCAGCTTCACAGTCTTGCCCCCAGTGGCAACCCCCGGTCGACGGGAGATGAGAAACTCCTCCAAGATACTATCGGCGTTGTGCTGCGACTCCAGCTCAGCACAAGCCGGCCCTGCAGTCGTTGTTGCATGTGGCTCCGCGCGCTCGCCGATCTCTCTGCAGCTAGCAGAGCCCTCGCAGGGTGGTCGTAGTATCTGAGCGGGGCTACAGCTCCACATCCACTCCACCGTACGCAGAGCTCATTTGATCGATGGATTGACTATCGTCAACGTTAACGTTATTTTTCGGAATGGAAAAGCGAGTTTTTCAATAGCAAAAATGACAAAATCCAACTTTATGTGGAGCTGTTCTCCTCAAGTGGACACAAGTACCGTAAAACACGGATCGAGTGCGACACAGTGTCAATTAATAGCCGATCCCCAGCTGTCTCGATACGCTATTTTTATTGGCTGAAAGGACATTAAAAGTCTTTATAATCTAATAATGGTGTATAAAAGGTCCTTCATAGTGGAAAACTGGTGTCGCACTCGATCCGTTTTTTACGGTACATCAATCACTTTACCAACTCAGATGAAAAACATGACTTCAGCGAGCTCGAAAGTGGGTGTGAACTGCGCGCAAAAGCGTATCCGAGGTGGTAGGCGAGCTGCTGGATGTCGTCCGCCGATAAATTGTTCTCGTCGTGTAGCACTGTGTAGTGGCATGGTACTTAGGGATGACCCCGTGGCCATGCCAATCACAGCGCCGGCTACTGTGTTCGCCATCTCTCGAGACTCCACCGGAAACGCGCGAAGGTGGTGCCGGTTGTTGGCCACGACGAGCGTCATGGGAGGACGGTAGTGCTCCAAGATCATCATGAACGCCTTGACAAGTGCTTGCATCGTCGAACGGCTTGCCTTCACCCACGCCATTGCGGTAGTAGAGCACGCGCTCCGGCCTGCGCTTCGTGCGCGCGTAGTACGCCAGCAGGAGCTCTCGCTGCATATTCAGGAGCTGCTGCTGGATGCCACTCGAAGTGCTCTGGGCAGCAAGCAACTAGAGCGACGAACTGCGCGGGGTATTGGTCCACTGATGCAACTATAGCAGCAATAGAAGGCTGAGGATCAAGCTTTGAGCGCGCGTACTCCACTTCTGCGCCAATGAGGATAGTTGCGGTTGGCTACATTAATGATAAGGGTTGTTGCAGTGTCCAGTTTGTCCCTCGGAGCTTCATGTTGATCTTCAGACAAAGGTTGGCGCAGCACGAAGACATCGCCCTGCGTGCGTTCGACGCCAAGATGCACTGACTGGGGACGCCAAGCACACTGTCGGATATGCGCTTGATAGTGTCATAAAGACCGTCACTTTTCGCTTTCCTTGATCACCATAATGAGCTGGTGAAGTTACTTGCTGAAAATGGCACATCGATAACTGGTGTCGACGTTTCCAGTTAATTTCCTGAAATCTCTGGCGAGGAATAATGAGCTGCGGCTTTCCCTTGTTGCGCGTTTCAAGCGTGCTGAAGCACATTCGCATGAGATCTTCAACTGGAGTGCCGCGGTGCTGATCCGCGCGAATGGTACAAGGGTGATCGTCTTCAATAGTCAGTGCCATCTTACGCGCAGCGTCGACCAATCTGCAAGCAAACTCCTTAACGTCTTCCTCGCTCATGCTGACAGTGACGACAACTCCCCCCCCCCGTTACGAACAACTGCATCATCCACTACCCGCTTACCACGTAGACCCCACAAACCGTCCGCAAGCATTCCAACGCCATTGTCAAACTGCAAACCCGGCGGCTCAATGACTCGGGCGTCCACCCGACGGCCTCGTTTTCAAGACTCTACTGACTGGGACGCGCCACGGCGACGAGGGGCAACAACAGCAAAGTGCCTCTTGTCAGCAGAAACTGACTGAGTGTATGCAACTCATCACTAAAGCACGCGCAGCAAAACCCAACTCAACTCCATACCATCATGTTCATCAATGTTCAAACTCATCGAGACGACGTCCATCATACTGCACTCTGCGATTCCGCTTCGTCCTAAATTGCACGCTCAACACGTGCACTCAAATGAAAAACATTTTGTTGAGCACATTCTTGTGCACCTTTGCGAACAGGAACTTGGCTCCACTCGGGCTGCCCGCGCTCTCGGACGCTTCCTCGTGCGGGGCCTCTTTCAGGAAGTGACGGGCGTGTGCGGCCGCCTCGTTCGCGTAGTAAACAGGAGCAGCGACCGACACCGCGTGCGTTGAGCGCGAGAACGTGTACCCGAGATGGTACGTCAGCCGTTGAATATCGTCGGCCGACAGGTTGTTCTCGTCGTACAGCACCGTGTAGTGGCAGGGCTTGCTCGTCCCCTGGAGGCTGCTGTGGCCGTACAGGAAGAAGTCGAATCGATGCGGGTCCAGCACACCAGAGTCGACCACCGTCCCCGGCTTCACGTTGCCCTTGCGGTCTGCATCGCGACGGTCCACGGGGAACGCGCGCGTGTGGTGCCGCTTGTTGGCCACAATGAACGTGATCGGCGGGTTGTAGTTGTCCGAGATCATCTTGAACGCCTTGCGGAGAGCGCGGATCTCGGCCTTCAGGATGTCAGAGTACTGGCCTTCGCCCACGCCATCTCGGTAGTACACCACGTGCTCCGGTTTGCGCTTGGTACGCTCGTAGTAGGCGTGGAACAACTCGCGCAGCATGTTGGGCAGCTTCTGAATGTCTTCGGACGCCTTTTGTGCCCCCATCCGCGCGGCATATTGGGCCGAGTAGGCATCCATCGACGCAACCACTGCCGCGATCGACGGCTGCGAGCCCATGCCAGGCCTCGGGTGCTCCAGATCCGCTCCAATGATGATCGTCGGCGACGTACTCAGCAGCGGAAGCGGGTCGCGCAGCACGGCGTTCTTGCCATCCAGCCGCATGTTGAGCTTCAAACAGACATTGGCGCAGAAGGCAGCGTTCGCCTTGCGCAGGTTCTTGGAGGCGACGCACTGACAGGAGACGCCTAGAACCGTGTCCGTCATGACCTTGACTGGCCCATACAGCCAAGAACGAGTGTCAGGCAGAACCACAAGCAGCATCTCGGGCGGGCCACGCTCTGCGACGCGGTGGTAGCAGACGCGCACAAGATCCTCCACGTCTGTAATGCGTTGGTCATTCTGGTGGACAAACACTGGATCGCTGTTCTTGATCGAGAGTCCACGCTGACGCCCAACGTCGCACAGCGTGCGCACGAACTTGCGAACAACTCCAGTGTCCACTTCATCGAGAATCAAAACGCCCCAAAGCTCAAACGAAACGCCCTTCACCATGATCTTGTCTTTCAGGCTCCACTCCGCGTTCCTCGGACGCTCCGATGTGTTTTGGTACTGCACGCACGGCGGCTCCAACTCGCGCGCATTCGTCGTCTCCATTTTCAGCGTCACTTTCATACCGAACGCAGCGAGGTACGGATCGTTGGAGAAAGCGGCGTCCTTGACGTGGTCCAGAATGTTCTTTTCACGCTTTGATGGAGGAATCGCAGTCAGCTTCGTGATGGAGGGCGAGTCCAAGTCGTCCGCATTGGCGCAGTGCTGCCCTGGTGCCACCTCGCACACTTCAATAGGCAGCCAGGTCTCTTTGCCTGGCCGTTTACTTCCAACGTTGACGCATGGCAGTCTCGGGTACTTGAGACGCTTGCCGTACTTCGATTCAAAGTACTCTGCGACAGTCTGCTCCTCGCCTTTGATACTTACAAGCAATTGATCGGCAGGCTCAGCGCTGACGCCGTAGATGGCACGCGCGCGACCCTCACGATGCGTGGGCTTCACTTCGACGTTGTGTAGCGCGTGCGCGAGATTCTTCAGCTCCAGCGTCGACAACGTGCGGATTCGGCTCGGGTCCTTGGCGCGCAGCGCACTCAACGTCAGCTGCATGAGGGGCCCCGGGGTGTAGAAGACGGCAGAGGTCTCGTTCAGATTCAACACCAGCTTGTCCTCCGCCTTTCGGATGGCTTGGTGGTACCCCCAGCATAACTCCTTACCCCCGTGGAGTGAATAAGGATCCTTAAGCGTGTACAGGTCACGTCCGACGACAGTTAGGCGTTGGCACGCCAAATGACGCGCGACTACGTCCAGAGCTTGGAGGACTGGCATCACGTTCACGTCTGGGTCCAAGTAGTGCTCGAGTAGATCTCTCATACAGATGGTCTCCACTAGAGTCATCGTGACGACGAATGTCCTGGGGCCTCTGCGAGCTCCGCCGTCGCCCCCGTTTGTGGTCGTCGTAGATGGAGGAGGCAACGTCGTCAGGCTCACGTCTTTAAATTCCTTGGACGTCCACGGCAGTTTGGCCGGAGAGTAGACCGCCGACATTCCATCGTGGACGACGCGAATACCTGCAAACTCTTCTTCATTCTGTCGCAGCGCAGCGTTGACTACACCGGTCACTAACGAGCGTTGTAGCGGACGCTTCGGCCGTCTTTCAGGCTGTCGAGCGTCGGGATCAGCCTCGCCACCAACTTGAGCTCCAGCTTGAGGCCCGTACTTTTCCCCTTCATCGTGGTCACTGGTATGCGTCACGGTGACGTGATACTTGAACACTTGATTGGGGCCGGAAACGATCTCAATGCCGAAGTAGTTAATCTTCAATGGCACTGTTCTACCACTACGGCCAGGGGCCGATGGTGGAGGGCAGAACTCGACGCTCTTAAGCAGGTCCGGGTCGTCAGACTTGACATCACGGATTCCCGCTGAGCCGCTCCACTCGGCCATGACGTTGGGGTCCGTGATAGCGTCGCCAATCGCCTCGTATCCAGATCCAGAGATGAACCCCGCGCCAGGCTCACCTCCCCCACCTTCTCGGCGACGATCACTGCGGCGGCCGACACGCCGTCCTCCTCCTTGGTCACGGCGGGTGCGACGATCTTCAGGGTTTCTGTAGCTGCCATCTCCATCTCGGCGACGGTCACCGCCATCAATGCGTTCAACGCGTCGGTCGTAGCCTCGGTCCTCGTAGTCACGGGAGCGGTTGTCGTATCGGCTCGCTGCATCATATTCGTGTGATCGATTGCTGCGGCCTCGATCATTGTGATAGTTTTCACGGTAGGTGGAGGAATCTCCGTAGTCAGTGTGTCGGCCTCGTGGGTCATACCGATCCGAGCGGTCATACCAACCCTCATAGCCATCATCATAGGAAGAATGGTCTTGATCGTAGGAGCCGTAGCCCCGAGAGTCGTAGTCGTCATAGCCATAGCCCGGATTGTAGTCGCTGCTGGAACGAGAGCTTCTGTGTCCGTGGTGGCCCCGATGGCGCCCGTAGTCGTCGTACACGTCGTATGGGAAGGAGCTGCTGTAGCCCCCTCCGTGGAAGTCTAACGGGTCGTACGTGGTCATTTGCCTTCCTCTTGCTTTATCCCTTCAAGCGGCAGTTTGCGAACTAAGCGGCTTTTGGCAGCTTTCACAGCATCGGCCAAGAACTGGGACGCGCCGACAGCATCGCCGTCTCCCAGCCCACGTCATTCAGCACTCCACGTTGCAGTCGGAAGCTGCAGCTACCAGTGCAGCAATGGTTAGAACGCGCAGTAGCATGGATAGCCACCCCACCGTTTACTGTCAATTTGGCAGTGCCAAAGGATTTGGCGACAAAGATCCCAACTGCCCGAACGGCCGCGTCCCTCAGTCTGCAATCTTCCTCGAGGGGACTGGATCAAGCGGCGGTGACCATCATCTCTCAATGGGCCTTGCTCACCTTGTCGGCGTTACGCTGGCTGTGACCTCCGCCGCCGTCTACGCCGATGACGCGCCTCGCTGCTTCCCCGCGGACTTCATGTTCGGCTCGGCCACGGCGTCGTACCAAGTGGAGGGCGCGTGGAACGAAGGCGGCCGCACCATGAGCATCTGGGACGACTACTGCCGCACGCACGCCAAGAAGAAGGTCGCGTGCGCCAACGTGGCCGACGACTTCTACCACCGCTACCGAGACGACATCAAGCTCATGGTCGAGACGGGGCTGCAGTCCTCGCGCTTCTCCGTGTCGTGGTCGAGGGCCATGAACTGGAACCCGGAGACCAAGCGCATGCAGCCGAACCCGCAGGGCCTCGCGTTCTACCACGCGCTGGTGGACGAACTCAACGCCAACAACATCGTGCCCATCCTGACGCTCTACCACTGGGACCTGCCGCTCGAGCTGCACACGGAGCTGTCGCCTCAAGGCTGGCTGAACCCGGACATCACCAGTCACTTCATGGACTATGCTATGCTCATGTTCCACGAGCTCGGAGACAAGGTGGACTTCTGGACGACCTTCAACGAACCGCTCACGTTCACAACCGCCGGCTACGCGAGTGGAGCTGGAGCCCCCGGGCTTAAGAAGTCCGAAACCTTTGCGTACATCGTGGCGCACAACGTCATTCGGTCGCATGCGGCCGTCGTCAAGGCCTTCCGAGACCTGAAGACGAGCTCTCCGTCCGTCATCCACCAGAAGGCCCGCATCAGCATCACGCTCAACAGCGACGCCGCGTACCCGCTCGACCCAAAGAACCCGTTGAACGTAGCAGCAGCCGAGAGGAAGATGCAGTTCGAGCTCGGCTGGTTCCTCTCGCCCATGATCACGGGCGACTACCCTGCCGTCATGCGCGAGCGCGTGGGCGATCGCCTGCCGCGGTTCACGCCCGAGGAAACGGAGCTGGTCAAGGGGTCGTACGATTTGCTCATGTTAAATCACTATAGTTCGAAGCTGGTCACAGACTGTGGAGTGGCGCCTCACTCCAAGTCTCCATGCAAGAAGCTGGGCAAGGGCTGGGAGCGCGACTTGGGCGTGGACATCTCGCAATCGAACGAGCTCCCGGGCTCGCGTCGCTCGAGCAAGGACCGCCACGGACGACTCAACTGCGGCTGGTTCACGGCCTACCCGCCCGGATACCTCGAGACGATCAAGTGGCTGCACGCAGCAGACCCCACGGCCGATATCCTGCTGACGGAGAACGGTTGGTGCGGCAACGAAGAAGTGGAGAACCTGGACCAGCTCTGGTACTACCAGGAGTACGTGGCGCAAGTGCACAAGGCGCTCGTGGAGCTCAAGATCCCCATCATCGGCTACACGGCCTGGTCGTTCCTGGACAACTACGAGTGGGGCTCGTTCGAGCCGCGCTTCGGTCTCTACTACGTCAACTTTTCGTCCAACACGGGCGCTCAGGACGAGGTCTACGCGCCGCAGTCGACGGGGCTGGAGCGGATCCCGCGCCCTGCCGCCAAGTGGTTCGGCCACGTCGCCAAGACCAGGTGCCTCGATGGCTGGACGTACGAGGGCCCCACTAAGGAGGAGCAGCTCGCCGGCCTCGAGAGCATCAGCGAGCAGAGCTTCTCGCGCTGGATGATGGGCGTCATTGGCGTGCTGGCCATCGTCGCCCTCACCGCCATGGCCGCCGTGGGCCGCAACATCATGGTGCAGCTCTCGTCCCCCAACGCGCGTCGTCTTCCTCGCGAGACCGACCCGCTGCTGCAGGCCAACACCATGATCTAACCGCAAGAGCTAGAAGAAGAAGAAGATGAGAGAGAGGGAAGAGAGCGCTGCCTGTGTAAATAGCGTCCTTCAATCGACGTTACAGCGACATACGTCCACCGGTGTCCACATTGAAGTTCAATATCAGGTGAGTGGGCCAACACTTATGCGGTGATTGGTCCACTTTCCACATAAATCTTCACCCCGCGTCCCATCAGGCCAGCTGAGTCTGATTAGCGGACGTTGGGTCATTCTGGAATCCGCCGGCCCAAGCTCACGTCGCGTTCTAGGGCCTCCCTCCATGCCGCCGCCGCGCGCGTCCGTCCTGCTCGCGTTATGCCTGGGGGTCGTCGCTCAAGTCGCCTCTGTAGCCGCAGTCGCAGCCGCTGAGGCGCGCTGCTTCCCGCCCGACTTCCTCTTCGGCACGGCCACCGCCGCCTTCCAGGTCGAGGGCGCATGGAACGTCTCCGGCCGCGAGCCGAGCATCTGGGACGACTACTGCCGCTCACAGCCCGATTTGCAGTGCGCCGACGTGGCCGATGATTTCTTCCACCGCTACCACGAAGACGTCGGGCGCATGGCCGCCATGGGGCTCTCGTCCTTCCGGTTCTCCATCTCCTGGTCCAGAGTCATGCGCTGGGACGCGCAGGAGAGGAGGATGCGACCCAACCCACAGGGAGTGGCGTTCTACCACGCTCTGCTGGACGATCTACAGGCGCGCGGACTGCAGCCCATAGCCACGCTCTACCACTTCGACCTGCCGCTGACGCTGCAGACGCAGCTGGAGCCCAAGGGGTGGCTCAATCCGGACATTGTAACGCACTTCGAGGACTTCGCAGCGCTCGCGTTCAGAGAATACGGAGACAAGGTCAAGTACTGGGCCACGTTCAACGAGCCGTTGACGTTCATCAGCGGTGGCTACGGCTCGTGCGACGCTGCGCCAGGTGGGATGCATCCGTCGAACACCAACACGTACACGGTGGCGCACAACGTGCTGCTGTCGCACGCCAAGGCGGTCAAACTGTTCCGTGAACTGAAGCAGAGAGGGGAGAGCACAGTTGCTGCTGACGCGCGCATTGGCATCGTGTTGAATGCGGAATTTGGGTACCCCGTGGACGAATCCAGCGTTCTGGACGTGACTGCGGCCGAACGCAAGATGCAGTTTGATCTGGGCTGGTTCTTGACGCCGATGGTGGCCGGGGATTACCCGGAGGTCATGCGGGAGCGTGTGGGCGAGCGTCTGCCGCGGTTTAGTGCTGAGGAGGCGACGCTAATCAAAGGCTCGTATGACGTGCTGATGCTAAATCATTATTATAGCCGCATTGTCACCTTCTGCGACTCGGAGCGCTCGGAGATCAGCTGCGACGAGCTGCCGCTGGGCCACGCGCGTGATCGCGGTCTCGACGACATGCGTGCTCCTAATGGCGCACGCGCACCGCCTGCAAGCAGTCCTGAGTGCTCGTGGCTTGCGGGCTACCCGGACGGCTATTTGGACACCATCAAGTGGATGCATGCGAAGGACCCGTCGACGGACATTTTGCTGACGGAGAACGGTTGGTGTGGGGACGAGGAGGTGGAGAATTTGGATCATCTCTGGTACTTCCAGGCGTACGTGGAGCAGGTGTACAAGGCTGTGGTCGAAGAGAAAATCCCCATCATCGGCTACACGGCGTGGTCGTTCCTGGACAACAACGAGTGGGGCTCGTACAAGCCTCGGTTCGGACTGCACTTTGTCAACTTCACGAAGCAGGACGCTGCGACGGAGTTGGCACGAGTCCCGCGTCCTGCGGCAAAGTGGTTTGCGCACCTCTCTACGACCAAGTGCCTGGACGGCTGGGATATCGATACCGACACTGTCCAAATGGACGCCGAGGAGGCGGCAGCTCCCCGAGATAAAATGCGCAACCCAGAGGCTGGGGGCAACGATGTGGGCGTCCCATGGTCCCTCACCGAAGTCATTATTTTGATTGCAGTCGGTGTGGTCGTGCTCGGTGCCATCACGTGCGAAGCGATGCGCGAGCTGCGCCTCAGTAGCCAGGGGTCCCCAGAAGAGCTGCAGGTGCTCATAACCATCGAGGACTGAGAGAATCGCGCGTCAAGTAGAGATGAACCAACGTACGGTAAGATATCTAAGATAGTAATGCGATTCTCACTCACTCTTGATGCTACAGTTGAGTTTTTTTGTTGAAGTTATCGTCCGTTGCTCGTTGCTCGATGCGTTGTGTGAGTCACCAGCGACACGGCGTTGAGAGTGCGACCGCTGACAAATCGCCAAGATCTTCTCGCCGCGCGAGCTCCAAGTTCTCATCGCACGGGGTGCACGACGCCCTGACAACGGAGCTTCATGAACGCTACGGACTGGTGGCTGGATCGTGTAGTCCAAAGCGGTTGCTTGGACATCGGAGTGGAGACAAACAACGTGGTGGTACTGCACAGCTTCGCCAAGGACGCAGTTTGGACGCTTGGGGTCATGCTTGCAGTCGTTCTCGCCGGAATCGGTACAACGATCGCTGTGGCTCACCCATTGCGACTGGGGATACGTCACCGTGAGCCTCTGAACGAAAGAACCGCATTGCTAGTTTGATATCGATCCTGTGCTAAAGAATGGGATCTATTCAACATATCGTCTACAGTTGTGTCGACTTACCAATCTGAGCTTGAGCTTTCGTACAGATCTTGGGAGCCGAAAAGCTCCTGCGAATCGACGGTAATGTCCGAGAAAGTCAGCTGCTTCAGGTCTTCCATGCAGCTTGTGTCTACGTTCTTGAGTACACCATTCTCCTTCACATAGGACACCAAAATGAGTACGCCGCAGGTTGTACCACCACTGTTCATAGGCGTCGTGAACGTCGTGCAATGGCCCGCATCGTCGAAGTTCACCAGCATGCGCTCGCCGCTCATCATTTCATACTCCAGCTCGCCGTACATGCGGCGCGTTTGCAGATCCATCCCGCCCGTCATTAGCAGCGCGGTGACACCGTCCGGCAGCTCGCCAGTCTTGTTCCAGTACTGATCGCGCTCGTATACCAGCGGCCGGGCCTCCGGAAGGTGGATCAGCTCCTGGCACGCGTGTTCACGGCTTCCCGTGAATAGACAGTAATACGGGAGCGATAGGTAGTTGTCGGACGCCATGGTGGAGTTCTCGTACCACTTGAGAAGCGTCGCCTTGTCCGGAGTCGGGCTTTCCCACATCTCCGAGAACACGATGAGGTAGTAGAGCATGTCGGAGTCATACAGCAGCGTCTCCGGCTCGGAGTCACCAAAGCCACCGTCGCCATCGCCAGAGTCGAGGCCTTCAGCGAAGTACGCAAGCGCATCAGCATCTTGGTCCGTGCACCGCGACGCCCGGTAGATGACCGCTGGGATGGCGATCCGCGTGCGGTCAGACATAAGGTACTCGCCAAAGGTGGAGCGCAGCAGGTAGGAGGGTTTCTTGCCGTTCTTCGCCAAGGCGTCGGCGCATGCGTTAACTCCCTTCTTTCCATCGGCCACAGCAGCGTCCAGCTTGTCATACAGTTCATGCACGAATGCTGAGAGGTCCGTCACTGTGGGGAACTTGCTCTTGCAAAACTCATCAGCCAAGCACGCGGCGAGGAACCTGTCCCCCACGACCCCGACATCGTGATCCCAGTTCGAAAACGTCGACCGTTTCTCCACCGTGTCGCCACTCTCCGAGACAATGCCGTCCACTGAGAATCCGCGCACACTCGGTGGGGCAAAGTGCACCAGCCTCTCGACCAGATACGTGCCGTAGCTGAGGCCGTACACGTAGACGTCCTGGTCGCTCAGCTCGTAGCTAATGATCGCAGCCAGGTCTTTCGCCGCGCTCGTTACCGAGAACGCCGCCGCCTGGTTGTCGATCTGGAAGCGGATGTCGTCCATGCACGCGGGCAGTTCGTCCAGTCGGATGGCGGAGCCTCCAGGGCTGCCCAGCGCTCCGGCCTCCGCGGCCTGACACTCCAGTCGGGCACTGCGACCCGTTCCTCTATGGTCCATCGTGTACACGCTAACCTCCTTGTCCAGCTGCAGATACATGGTGTTCATGAGCCCTTCCACGCCAGTGGACGAGGCTCCGGGGCCTCCTTGCAGCACCCACAGCGCCTTGTTCTTGCCGCCGCTGGGCGTGGCCGTGGCCTTCACGCGCTTGACGAACACGTCGATGGTGTTATCGCTCGTGCACACGCCATCGTAGCACATGGGCACGCGGAACTCGGCGCACTCGTACTGCGGACTGCTCTGCGATCCGTGGCCCTTGTGCCTGCCGCCGTGTTGCTTGCGCTGGTGGATTCCAGGCGCGTTCTGCTCAGGCGCCGCCTGCTCTCGCTGCTCCTGCTGCTTCCAGTCGCCGTGCTGGGCGAATAACCGGTCGAACGACTGCTGCAGGAACGGAAGCGACGAAGCCGGAGCCTGCGCGACGCTGGCGGTGGCTCTCCGTCTTGTGGGGCTGGAGTAGCTGGCTGTCTCGAGGTAGTACTGATCCGGGTGGCCCATGTTGGTGGTGTCGCTCTGCAGTGAGCTCTGCGTGCACGGGTACCAGCCGTTGAGCTGCACGGGCGGCTCGGCGGCCGCAGAGCTGAGCGCCGCGGCCAGTAGCAAGGTCGGCAGCAGCTTCATCGGATCCAGTAGGTGGCGGATTGGCAAGTGAGATCCGATGATTGCCGAGCGAGAGGTTACGCACCAAGCTATATAAGGATTGCTAGGTCGGTTAAGTATGCGATCGTGTTGAGTCAGGTGAGACGGCACCTATCCGAATATAACCGATAGCAGGGAAAACATGCACCCATATCAGATTATCGCACCGATCTGTACCGTTTCAAAAGTACACATATCTTAGTGTACCACTGAAAGAGGTACATTTTGGTCCCACCACACGAAAGTATCCACTAGACCACCGTCATGGACGTGCCCTCCTGGCATCCGGCCAACCAGAACGCCGATGCGCTGCGGCGACAGGCGATGAGCGGCGGCACGCCCGCGGCGAAGCGCACCGAGTTCATGGTGATGGCCGGCTCGAACGTGGACACGTCGACGGAGGCGGAGCGGCAGCTGGTGGCGAAGGAGGAGAGCGCCGTGCGGCTCGGTGGCGGCCGCGGATTGCTGGACCCGTCGGACCGCCTGTACCTGGTCGAGCAGCTCGAGCTGGAGCAGGCGGCCAAGGGCAGGGAGCAGCAGGAGCGGGAGGCCGGTAGGTTCTTCTACTGATTGATTCGTAATGCAATCTGAACGGAGAGAACTTACGGACACGTAGCGCTGCAGACGTTCCGCTCGAACGCCCTCAAAGCGCACAAGACGGCGGTGGTGCCGGAGATCCCGCTGGTCGCAGCGGCCAGTGCCAAGAGCAAGGTGCTGTCTCCTAAGAAGAAGCCCGTGGTGGTGATCAAGGCCAAGAAACGGGTGGCGACGTCGACGGACAAGGACGCCAAGGCGAAGAAGGTCAAAACCACGGCGAAGAAGAGCGTGGAAAATCCCGCTTCTGTAGGCATCAATGGCCGAGCGGCGACAACGGAAAACAAGAGCGACGCGAGAGGAGGCAAGAAGAGCTACGAAACCACGAACACTACGAAGCCTGCGACTAAGCCTCCCGCATCAGCGCTATTGCTGCAGGACTATTCCAGCAGCAGCGACGAGGAGTGAGTGACCTTGATGTACTGAGGAGCTTCGACGTAAGAACTGTGCAACCCATGTATTTTAAGGGCTCCTGCGCGCGAACAGCACGGCAGCGCAACTAATCAAAGCAATCTACAGCGAAATAGATCTCCCCTCCCTCTCTCCACGTCTGTCTACTTGGTACCTATTCTATCAAAGTCGACAGTGCGTCAAAATGTTCTGCCGATGCAAAATGAGCTTACTCGCCGTCACTGTCGAAGGTGATCTTGGTGGCCTTCTTGTTGACGTCAATGTTCTTGGCGAACGCGCCGTACAACTTGTGCTCTTTCTTCTTGACGTGCGTACCGAACTTGGTCAGGTCATTTGGTACCTCCTGGTTGCCATCACGCAGCAGGTTCACAAGCTCGCCAGCACGCGGCTTGTCGTTGGCGGTGAAGAACGTGTGGGCCGTGCCCTTCTTGCCACCGCGGCCCGTACGACCGATACGGTGCACGTAGTCCTCGATCGTCAGAGGGAACGAATAGTTCAGGACGTACTCGACGCCCGGGATATCCAGACCACGCGCGGCGACATCCGTGGCGATCAGCAGCGGGACCTCGCCCGACTTGAACTGCTCGACAGCCTCCGAACGCTGCTGCTGGCTACGGTCGCCGTGGATGGCAATGCAGTTCCAGCCGCGCTGGTGCAGCATGCGCTCCACGCGGTCAGCCTCCTTCTTGTACAGCACGAACAGCAGGACACGGTTCTTGCGGCTCGAGTGGTACTTCTGCAGCAGCGCGTGCGCACGAGCGTCACGGGCACGGTCGTCAATAACCTCGACGATCTGAGTAACGTTGCCACTGGCAGCCAGCTCGTCCGATCCGATAGTGACCTTGACGGGGTCGTTCAGGAATTCGTGGGCCAGCTTCTGAATCGACTGCGGCCAGGTAGCACTGAACATGGCAATCTGACGCTCCGGGTGGGTGCTGCCAATGATGGCGCGGATGTCCTTCTCGAAACCCTCGTCCAGCATACGATCAGCCTCATCCAGCACAACAAACGTCACCTTGGACAGGTTGCACGAGCGCTCCTCCACCAGGTCTTTAAGGCGACCAGGGGTAGCCACCACAACGTGGACACCGTCACGCAGTGCCTTTTTCTGCGTGTGCTTGGGCACACCGCCGTAAATGCAGATGCTCTTAAGTCCGCACTTATTGCCAGCCTCGGAAATCACCGCCGAGCTCTGCATGGCCAGCTCGCGCGTCGGCGCGACCACAAGCATACGCGGGCCCGGGTGCTTGGGGGACACAGCAGGCTGAGCCGCGATGTGGATCAGGCCGGGGATGGAGAACGCCAGCGTCTTGCCAGAGCCCGTCTCGGCGATACCAATGATGTCACGGCCGGACGCCAGGATCGGCCAGCACTGGCTCTGGATGGGCGTGGGCTTGTCAAAGCCCTTGGTGGTCTTCATGAACTTGGACTCGAAGGTCACGTCGTCGAAGCTGAGGACGGGGCGGTACAGGCAGTTGTTACCGCTAAGGATCATCTGGTTTGCCTCGTGGAAGGCGGAGACCTCCTCGTTCGTCATCTTAGCCGTCTCCTTGCCCTCCGTGTAGAAGGACTTCTTGAAGCTGCCGTCCTTGGCCGCCGGCTGCTGGTACGGGCCGCTGGAGAAGTCCGTGTTGGGCGCTGCGTTCTCCTCATCGTCGTCCTGGTTCTTCTTCTTGCCCTTCTTTTCCTTCTTCTCCTTCTTGTGGTGCTTCTTGGGCTTCTCAGCGCTTTCGGCCTCGGCCTCCTCACGAGCGCGCTTGTGCTTCTTGTCCTTCTTGTGCTTC
The DNA here is from genome assembly GCA_016169955.1 of Phytophthora vignae f. sp. vignae. Taxonomy (NCBI): domain Eukaryota; phylum Oomycota; class Peronosporomycetes; order Peronosporales; family Peronosporaceae; genus Phytophthora; species Phytophthora vignae. The sequence goes on along the minus strand of JABJUM010000076.1, from coordinate 108,005 downwards.
TTTGGCTGCTCCTCCACCGGGTTCTCGGCGGCAGCGGCCTCCGCGGCCTTGCGCGCGGCCTTCTTGGCCTTCTTCTCGGCCTTGCGCTGAGCCTTGGCGTCGTTCACGTCCGTCATGATACCTGCGTCTCGATGTCTGTTCGAGTCTGACGCCGTTACACGCAACAAGCGCGTCAAAGCACAGCCAGTGCTTCATGCAGATGGCTACATCGGACAAAACTCCATGTGTTTCACACCAATGTATCCATCTAGGTTTTACCCTCTCCCCGAGGTTTTTCCAGTTCAAATGGCATTAGGGTTTGAGTGAGCGAGTGCGCACAGACCCTCCGTCGACGCGGGAAACCTAGAGTGCGCACGGACCCCATGGCCGACGCCGACGACGCCGATGACTCGGGCTACGAGCTGAGCCTGAGCGCTCCCATCGCGCGCCGCCGAGAGACCATCACGCGCCAGCTTCAGCGCGGGATCCTGCGCGAAATGGGAACGGACAAGCCGCAGGAGCAGCCGCCGCAGGAACAGGAGCTGGAGGAGCGCAAGACGGAGGACGACGACCCCGAGAGCATCAGGAGGCGCACGCTGTCGCCGTCCAAAGCCGCGCAGATGCTGCAGGACATGGGCGCGCTGGACGCCTCCATCTCCAGGCGCGACACGGTGAGTCCCCAGGCGGTCAAGGCCGGACTACGCGCCGCTGAGCAGCAGCAGCAGCAGCGGGAGGAGAGCAAGGAGCAGGTAGATCAGGCAGAGCACTCTCTTGACAGCGGGAGGACGGAGAACGAGGAGAACGTGCTGGACTCACCTCCCGCATCGGTGAGTAATGAGCACTCGAAGAGCCTTCAGCCGCCGGCTCCTGCTGCAGAGCAGGAGCGCAGGAAGTCGGTCAACACTAGCGACAGCTTCACAGACTCCATGTTTGCGCCCAATCTGTTGGAGAAGGATGCGGCCAGCAGAGCGACGCTGGACCCGACGGAGGCGGCGTCGGTAGTAGCGGCGCTGCAGCAGGAGGTGCGGAACATGAGCAGCTCGACGCTTGAGATGGAGGAGACCGATTCGGACAGCGACAACCAGAAGAGCGCTGCGGCTGCTGCACAGCCCAAACAGTCTAAGATCAAGGCGCCCACTCCGCTGAGTGAGTTGGCTAGAAAGAAGACGCCGCCGTCTGTTCAGCAAAACAAGCAGGCACCTGCTCCGACGAAGGAGACGAAGAAGAGCAAGTCGCCGTCACCGGCAAAGCAGAGCAATAGCAGTAGGACGCCGTCTCCAGCGAAGGAGACCAATAGAAAATCGTCATCCCCGACTGAAGAGGCGAAGAGCAGAAAGTCGCCGTCGCCGTCGCCGTCGCCGGCGAAGGAGGCGATCAGCAGGAAATCCGCGGCTCAAGCGAACGATCCGAAAAGGAAGAAATTGCCGACTCCGACGAAGAATAACTCGAACCGACGGGCTACTGTTGACCCTAGCGACGTACTGATGATGCTTGAGGGCAGCTCGCAGCCAGAGGATGGTCGTCGGCAGACAATTGACGAAAATGGATTGCTCGAATTGACTAGCGCACTGGAATCCCCGGCCGCAGGTGGTAAGGGCTCTGCGCACAAGCAAAGTGAAGAGGTTTCGCGCAAGCGTGCTCATGACTCCGATGTGCGTGAAGAAAGCCCGGAAAAGCGTGCACGGTCGGATGGAGATAACAGCGGCAACCAAATGATGGAGTCGATGGACGTAGACTCGCCTGTGCAAAGTTCGGCTTCACTCCGCAACCAGACACGAGAGGAAGGTCTATCCTCTGGAACCGCGCAGCCTTCGCTGTTTTCACCTCCGCCAACAGGAACGCGAGTCAGGACTCCACTGAAAGGGATTTTAAGCGCACGAAAAGGAAAGAGGAACGCGATGCAGACAACGCCGACGAAAACGGTGAATTTCGGTCCGTCGCAGGGTGCCGAGTTCAACCATGGATCCCCATCGACGTCGATGACCCCCATGCTAGCCAAGGATGCCTCGAAGCGTTACCCGTCAGAGCTGCCGCCTTCATCAGAGGAAGAGCCCGACGACGCCGAGACTTCGCTGAACTCGTCCATTCTTGAAGAAGCTGATTCGTTTGACGAGGAGGAGGAGCAGCAGCAGCCGAAAGAAATCATCCCGCCGAAGGTGACACAGATGAAAAAGTCCGGTTTTGACCTGTTGGCATCGCGGAGAAGTAGTCTTATGGCGCCCAAGTCAGTTGATAGAAGCCGCCGTCGACAAAGTCTTCGGGGGTACAGTCCGCTCGATAGCCAAACTGAAGCTCGACGACGCAGGCGCCAGACGATTAACATCGCTCGCCAAACCTCATCGAAGCCGACACCTTCGTTTGCTACTGCGACCAGACCGATTTCCAGCTCGCAATCTCCGCCGTCCACGACAACTAACTCGTTTTTAAGAGCGACCGACGTGGCGGAGACGACTCGTTTGCCTTATGCAGACTCGTCAGCGTCCTCTGACGCTGGGGAGGACATGGAAATCACGGGAGAGTACTCGATCGTGATGGGACGTGATAGCATAGCACCGAGCACATTGGCATCGTCATCTGCTGGTGTGCCTCGAGATGAAGACACGGCGGAGTTCAGCTTGGGACATCTTCTCGCTGAATCATCCGTATACGAACTAACCAAGTCTGCGCCTGAGCCTGACCTGAACGATCTTCCTGGAACGCTGGGTGATCTGGCTAGTGAAGTTGCTGACGTGCCTTCAAGTCAAGGTAGCCAGGTTGCCAATGCCTCTCAAAAGATGAATGACCAAGACAACACACTCGACCCAATTCAAGAAGGAGACGAAACTATGGCATCCTCGCGTGGCCAGAGCATGATGAGCCTGGTTTCTAGTGACGACAGTGACGAGGAATATGCCGCCCGCCGAAATTCTATTAACGTGAACCTGACGCCTCAGTTCGAGCGGGCTAGCATTACAGGTGAACCCAGCCAAGCTTTTCAAGCCCCGCCGACACCTGAGTCACTTTCGGTTCACTTGATCACGATGGAAGAACTTCTGTCGTCTGTTACGTTGGACGAAACAAAGGCGATGGTGGAGAATGATGACGAGTTTTTCGGAGAGGAAGCCGAGTCAACGGACGATCGGATCTCGACGAGTGTAAAGCTTGCGTGTGCCTATGATACTTGCTCGGAGGCAGTCGAGTCCCGTGGTCAAGATATCTCGTCGTGGTCTGCGGCCGTGACGGAAGAACTATCATCCCTGATGCAGATCAAGGCTCCGGGCGTCTTTAGTCCAGAGAACCTCGATGATGCAGGCCGCGAGGCCATTCGGGAGCTGTACGCTACTGAGGCAATGCTTGCTCAAAGTAATTGGTGCCAGCTGCAAACTCAGATGGAAAAGCAACTGGCGAGCAGTTTGTCGTTGGGTGCGGATGCATTAGCGAACGATGTGAAAACGCTGAAGAATAGCGTGTCCAGCGACAACTTGAAGCGTCAAAATGAGCTCGCTGCTATCCAGGAGATGATCGATCGTGAAGAGCAAATGGCCCTTCTGCTTGATGCGATCGAGGAGCAGCAGGGCGCTCATGACGAGTACGTGACTGCTGTGAAGGATCTCGAGAATGAATGTTCCTCGCTCTCGCTGGAGGAATCCGTACTACAGAGCCGCTTGAAGGTGCTCGAGGGACGGGCGGCGGAACTGGAGCCGGTGACTTCGGCAGCAGCAACGCTCTTCGAGCAGGAAGTGCTGGCGACGGAGGAAATGCTTGCGATTCAGGAGAGCATGACTGTGTGGAAGATCCGAGAAGCAACAGCTTCTATTCTGCGCGTTAGCGCTCGTTTCGAGGATGTGCTGTTTGACGTCGAAGTGAACGTTGATGTCCATTTGGGATCCCCTTTAACGGGTGGGGCATCCACGTTGATCAGAGTAAATGAGTCCCTCAAGCAGAGAGAACAGAACACGTACCTTCCAATCGAAGGTGACGTGGTGTTGGTGCTGCAGCGGCTACTACTGGATCCTCATTACATTTCACGCATCGCGGACGAGTCTGAACTTGGAGACGGAACTGATGGTCGCGTATGTTCCAAGCTGCAGATTTTGGAGCATTTCATCAACAGGTCTTTCCGTTTGTTGAAGGAGTTACGCGAGCTCTCAACCCACTTTGCGATGCGCTTCGTTGAAGACGATAGTACGCTCTGGATTGATTTCCTGAAGTTCCCGTCTACTTTAGCTCGTATGAGCGTCGAAGGCGCGCACTTCAGCGTTGGGTTCTCTCTCCTTCCAGTGTTCCCCTATACCGACTATCAGACGGCTGTACAGGTCCCACACGGAAAGGTATGTTATCTCTAGCTATCCGATTGCGCTTTCATCGCTGTACACTTACTGACGTTGTTTTCGTTTAGATTTCTACCGAGGACGTCACGAAGGAGATCGAACTGGTACCCAAAGAAGCGCCGAAATATTTCACGCGAGTTTGCCGGAGGCTCCACGAGAGTTTTGTGCGGTAGCACGACCGATCGGCGGCGGTCGTATAGGGTTAGTGTCGGCGTGGACTGGAACGAGCGGGCTGCTTAGAACTGTGAAAGATGCTTGCAGCTCGGCGATTCTATCAGCGTCAAGTTATCTATTGTGGAGCGGGGGCGTGGGGAGTGATACAACACGAGCAAAGAGGGCGAGCGATCAAGTTTGTACTACGTCTGGGTTGTAAAGTATAATCAAAATTGCTGTGGATCCCCTGGTTGTGGTGCATCGACTCACTCACTCCCGTCGTGCATTAATTTGCTCAGTCGTCCCAGTCGTCGTCACTGTCGTCGGCTGCTGTCTGAGCCGCAGAGGGGTTGACACCAGTATGATGGTTGGAGTGCAGCGTCGGCTGCGCAGCAAGTGCCTACAGAATTGAAGCAGCCACAAAGCACAACGTCAGTACTCACCCCATCACTGGTGCATCGCTATTCTGACCACCACTTACGCTGAGCCGCGCAAACTGAGCTGCTTTCTGGCGCTCCCGCTCCTCCTCTTCGCGCCTACGGGCCTGGAAGTCCAAGGTCTTGGGGCGCACGGGTGCGGCGTCCTTCGGCTTCTCGGAAAGCGGCACCATACCTTCAGGCACAACAGAAGCGAAGAATCCGGGTGAATATCAATGTCAGCGAGCACACAAGGAAGGGTAAGTAGCAACGACGTACCATCCGGTCGGAGCGATTCGTGCGCTGGAGCAACAGTCTCGCCCGCAAACCACTGCTCGGCGGTCACCGTTGGTTCCTGCTTTGGCACCAAGCCATAGACGTCGTCTTGGAAGAACTCCTTGAGTTTCTGCGCGCGCGGGAGTGAAAACGACACGCGCTCCACAACGTTGGGAGTAGCTACCAGCAACCGCGCCAACTCGACATCACGGACATTGCAAATTGACTTCGGAAGCAGAGTTACTCCGCCGATGGTGTCGGTACCGGCCATCATGAACGGCAGGTTCGCTTGCACTGTAGCTGCTGTCGGGTCAACTTCGTAGCTCCAGATGTGACGGCTGCCCGTGCCCACGAGGAAGAGCAGGTGGGAGCTGGCGTCGTATAGCGGTAGCGGTGTGGTGATGCTAGCCGCACTCGCAGCGGGCTCGACCACCACCGGCACTCCAAGAGGCTCCAACAAGCTACGCGAGTCCCAGAAGCTGACTTGCGTCTCATTGCGTGCGTTGACTCCAACTGTCAGCAGACGCGTTGAGTCGGCCCACGTGACAAATTGCGGCTTGCTGCTCTCATGGCCGCAGCCCATAGCAACCAGCGCGTGTTCGGGCTGGCGAGGGTCAAACACACGCACGATTTTGGCTCGACTTGCAGTGGCCAGCAGAGATCCGTCGTTGCTGAAGGCCATATTCCACGCAATATCGTCCAGCTTTCCCTCCAAGCACAACTTTTCTTGGCCAGCTTCAAGGTCCCAGAAGCGCAGCGAGAGATCGTAACTGGTTGAGCACAGCACATCGGCCGCCGTCGGGCTGAACTGTAGAGCTCGAAGACCCTTTGCGTGTCCTGACAGCGTCAATGCTGGTGTACTTGGAGCTTCGAAAGCTTCGGCTGTGCTCTGAGAGTTCAGAGACCAGAGCTGGATGGTTGAGTCGGTCGATCCGGTAGCGAGAATGTGGTCATTGAACGGGTTGAACGCGAGGGCGGAAACCTCGGCCTTCTGCCCGTTAATTACCGGAGCAGCTCCATGCTGTGCCTTTCCAGTCGCGCCAAGCTTTTCCACCAGGACAGGTCCACCCGCACCAGCAATGGGGGCTGCCCAATATGATGCGTTTGCAGCAATCACGGGCGAGGCTTGCATCGAAAATGAGACGCGTTTGTCACCAAAATGGAAGATATCGTTGCGTGGAGCCTCTTTGCCCTGCAAATACTTCAACTTGTGTCCGTATTTCGCGCCGAGTCGCTGCGCTTTGTCCGACAACTCGACAACATCCGCGATAGTCATGGACCCTGAGTCAGTTGATGGCACGTCAGGTGTTGGCGTAACTTCGGTTGGGGTGGGGGTTACCTCGGGATTTTCTGACGATGCTGTAGCTGTGTTCGACGGGGCTGGAGGAGGGGACGATGTAGTAGCAGCATTGGTTGTAGCAGCAGTCGTGGAGGATGCGAACGAAGAGTTCCACTGCGCAGGGGGTGAAGGCGTACTCTGAGCTTTCGGCTCTGGCTCATTCCACTTTCTGGTGCTTGACCCCCAGCCAATCTTGGCATCGGACGCAGTTTTCGACGGTTCAGTCGACGACGCTGTTGACGAGAGCGCTTGACCCCAGCCAGAAGTCTGCCATCCATTAGCCGCAGAAGTGCCGTTAGCTGCTGCGCCCCACCCCGAAGTTGCAGGCGTGCTCGTCGCGGGCCTCCCAAACACGCTTCCAGTCATATCCTCCGCAGATTTGACTGTCGGCTTGACAGCTTGGACCTTGGGCTCCACGTTGCGTCCCTGGGTCCACTCCTTAGCAGTCATCGCGGCTTCAGTCGCCAACGTGTCCGGATACAAGTCGCTCTGGAATGTATGCGTCGCCTCCTTGCGAGGCACCCGGTAGCTCACCACTTCACAGCTGCCCCCGACGCTGCTTCCACTCGCACTGAGGTTCAGTACACGAGCCACCTCACACACGTTGGTATCGCACACAGCCTTCGGTACCAGCGTGGCCGCCAGCGTCATATTTCCCAGTGCACTGTGATCAAGCGCGTGCACATACGGCGCGCGCGCCAAGTCCACCTCGAACAGCCTTGCGCTGCGGTCTCCCTTGCCCAAGACATACAGCAGATCCAAATCCGCGTCATACAACGGGAACAATTGGCCCACACCTCCAGCATCCAGCCGCTCACGATGCAGACACTTGCCCAACTGCCTCGGGTCCCATATTTTGAGTTCGCGCTCCTGCATCCGGTCGCTGCCACATGTGACAAAGTGCTGAGTCCGGCCGCACCAAACCACACTTAAGTGGCGTTTCCCCGTGTGCGCAGCTTCAATCGCGGGGGTCGAAGCTCGATCCACTCTCGGGTCCAGGATCCTCACGGCCTGGTCCTGAGTGGCCAACACCATGGCGCTACCGTCCCAATTCCACGCCGCACCACTCAGCGCCGCGTTATCCTCTACTCCAACTTCCCAACTCAGCTTTTCCACTTGCAGGTCATAAACTCTGAGAGACCCGGGGCGTGAGTAAGTAGCAACAATCGAGTCCGCGGACGGGTGTGGCACAATTCCAGCCACGATTCCACTTGTTGCATCTTGTTGCAAAGTTGCCACGGGGGTCACCAAATCCTCCGTAAGAGACTCAGAAACCGGTAACTTCCACACCTTAACCGTGGCATTGACGTCCCCCGCGGTCAGCAGCAGCTCCTCGTGGAATGGCGAGAAGCTCAGCGCCGTGACGCGCCCCGTCGGGTGCGCGCGCACCAGCGGCGGCGTGGTGGCCTTCTCCTTGCCCGTCTGACTCAAAGCCTTGACCTGCACTGCGCCGCCGCCGTCCATCTGGTGCGCGAAGGCGAAGCTCGAGGAGTTGGCGGCCAGCACGTTGCCGTCCACGGGCGAGGAGGACACCTGCAGCTGGTCGAAGCTCTGCTCACGCGGCAGGAGCTTGCACTCCACATTGCAGAACTTGCTGAGGGAAAAAAAAATCCGTAAACACGTATATTGTTAGAGATAAATATGGATAGAAAGTTGCCATGGATGAAGGAAAGAGCGCACCTCGTGCGGAACGCGAACCGCGGCGCCATCGTCGAAGAGAGCAAAGGAGGGGGGAGATGAACGGGATCAGCTTCAAGTGGCGTAATGTTGGCCACACTAAACATGTGTTTACGGACGCCACACAATCTTTAACTCGGCGCCTTCGCAGCCGTACGTCAGTCGCAACCCGGTGGTCCAGCTCGACGATGCTGCGTCGCGTGTGCCAGCGCGCGGCGGCCTTGCGGCCACGCGCGCGCCTAGCAAGCTCCTTCTCCATGGCCGCGGACGTGCGGCCGCCAACGCGCCCATCAACTCCGCGCTCCAGGAGCCCGCGCAGCCATTCAGCGCCCCGCGACCTGAATCGAACGCAAAAATTACGCTGTAAGGATAAATACGTGAACACGCTGCTGTCCCGTAAGACGACGCCCGACAGCTTCGTGTTCGCGTGCCGCGCGCTGCGCTGCAAGGATGAGATCGCGCTGCTGGCGTCCACAGACCCGCGCGCGTGGAACGAGGCGCTGCAGCGGCGGCTCCAGTCGCGGGACGAGCGCGGCGCCGCGGAGCTGCTGGGGCTCGTGGCCAGCTTCGCCCCGGAGAACGCCAGCGAGCCCGTATGGATCGACCTTTTATTCACGGTGTTGCAGCAGCGGTCGTCCCGTGCGTTCCGTACGGCAGAGATCCACGAGCTCCTGGGCCAACTCAAGAAAAGATACGGCCCGCAGTTCGTGGCCCGCGTGCTGGTTGAAGTTGTCAACGGCTGCGCTAATAACAACATGCTCGCGGCGGCCTACGAGTTGCTACTGTACCAGCAGAAACTATGGCCGGAGATTCGGGAGAAGTCGGAGTATGGGGTAAGTTCCCACGAGCCACTGATGCCTCCTCCAGTGGTGGGGCACTTGATGGGACAAATGATGAAGAACAAGCAGTTTAAGGAGGTGTTGCAGCTGGGAAATGCGTACATCACCAATCCGGAGTTTGACGCGGTTAGAGATTTCCAGCAACAAGGGTTCCTGGAGCTGTTCGAGGCGAGTGGCGAGACGGAGCAGAGCGCGAGGAAAATTGTACGCAGCTATTTGGATTACGTGGATCGGAGCGTGGCTGCAAGTGGCGGAGATTTAGAGAAAATCAACGAGTTGGTGCTGGAACGAGGCTTCGGAGCTGCTATCCAGTGTTGCGTGGCCACGCAGGAGTTCTCACTGGCGTTGCACTGCTATTCCACGATGGAGACCACGCGCGAGAGGCTTGTGGGCAAGCAGGAGTTAAGTGAGAGCGAGTTGGCGAGCGAAAAGAGGCTTCGTGTCGTGGATGAGGTGCTTCCGGCCGATGAAAACATGTACGTGAACGTGATGAAGTCGTGCATGGCTCTCAAGGACTTTTCGACGCTGAAGGAGGCGTTCCGAGCGATGGCCGCGCGTGGTCTGGCGCGCAGTGCTGGCTTCGGATCTGCGATTCGTTATTGCCATGAACACTTGGACCCGAATTTTCTGGAAGAAGTGCTGGAGGAGGTCTTTGCCACAGAGGAGGAACTGGCAGGCGCCTGGATGCTGGAGGTGGAGAACTACAACGATGCGCTGGGCTGCTATGCGGCCACAAAGAAGTTTGAGCAGGCCAAGGAGCTCTTCTCGCAGATGCTGAACAACCCGTTCATCCGGCCCGACCACATCACGATGCTGGAGATGGTGGAGAACCACCGGGACGCCTCGATTGAGGAGATTTATAACCTGATGGACGCTTTCCTCCAGTGGCAATTGGCGCCGAACCTCCAGGTCTTTACGTCGCTGCTGTCTATCTGCATGCGCCGGCGTGAGCTGGGCGATGCTGCTGCGCTGATCGATGCTATGAAGCAACACGGCGTCGAGCTGGACGTCAAGGCGTATACGTCGATCGCTTTCATTCACGCGTCGCACGGTGACGTGAAGGCTGTAGTGGGCGTCCTGCGCGACATGGCCAACCAGGGCATTGCAACTGACACCGTGTTCTTTGACTATGTCATGAATGCGCTGTACGGATCGTGCGGGATCGACATGTGCTTCTCGCTGTTCCGTGAGCTGAGCCAAGAGAACTTGCCCATTCCGGAGGGGCTGTACGTGGCGCTGGTGGAGTTAGGCACCCAGATCGGACTGATCGAGCGCACGCTGCACATTGCGTACAACATGGAGTGCGAAGGGTTCCAGCTCACGTCGGAGCAGCTACACGAGCTGATGATGCGGTGCCACTCGGACGCCGAGATCTCGGAGTTCCTACGGACCTTCTCTCTGTTGCATCAGGGCACGCAACCCGACACGCCGCGTTTTGAGGTGGAACTGTACGAGGACCTGATCTCGATGCTGACGCAGAACAACCGCAAGAACGATGTCGCCAAAGTGATGGAGGTGGCCAAGGCTGCAGGGCATAGCGACCTGATTGTCTAGAGATATTTACCTATAGAAATGTGGTTTGACTCTTATATTCGAGTACTTTGGTACCTCCCTTCTAACGGTGGTAGTTTGTGTTGTAGCCCCTGTCTTTCTGCTGCTGGTGTTGTTAGTATCCGACGCCCACGTACGCTTCGAGCTGCTCGAGCACAGACTGGTAGACCTTCTGGTTGGCGTTGACGGCCCAGGTGAAGTCCATGTGGCTGAAGTCGCTGATGGTCTCGTCGTAGATGACTGTGGATAGCGGCATGGCGTTTCGGAGCTGGTCGACGTCGGCGGAGTCGGCCAGGATGTCGTTTTCGCCTCGGAAGAACCCCGTGCGCGGGTACTTGATGTTGGCGACGGGGAAGGCCGGCGGGTCGAAAGTGCCGTACTTGGCCTTGTTCTTGCAGATGCGCTTCGAGCAAAGATTGATGCCAAGCGGACGCAAGCAGCTGCAGCCGTAATTGTACATGGAGAAAGTGTCCTTGCGGATGCTCTGCGCGTAGTGCGCCATGTTCTTGACGGAAGTCCCGGCCGGCATCTCGGAGAGGTACACGGCCACGCGCGACGAGTTCCAGTTCTCCGAGTCGCCCGACACCAGCGCCAGCGCGGTCTCACACAGCTGAGGGTCCAGCGTACAGGCCGACGCGCCGATGATCTCCTGCAGCACCTCGTTCTGCGAGAGGAACTCGACCTGGCCCAAGACCTCGAAGATCTTGTCCAAGTAGATCTTGGCAATGAACTGGAGCGCCTTGGCCTTGCTGTTGCCCAGCCAGGCCACGGGGGCCAAGGCCGCGAAGTACGACACGGACTGGGCCAGCGTCTGGTTCTCGGAGAAGGCGACGAAAGCTTGGGTCGTGCCTTCCGAGTGGCCAACCATTGCCACGGTGTCTTGGCCCGAGACGGCCCGGACGTGGTTGAGCATGGCCGGGAGGTCGAACCTGCCTATGTCTTCCCAGCTGAAGTCCCAGAACTCCTCGTCCTCGGTGCTGTAGTTGACGTGGCGGGCCGAGTACGTGTTGCCGCGGTTGTTGCCGAGCCACACGTCGTAGCCGGCGTCTGCGAGCACGAAGGCCAGACTTTGGTTGCGGAAGTTGCAGACCCACGAGAAGCTGCTGTCCAGCAGGCCATGCTGCACCAAGATGGCTTTCTTGGTATCGCCCGCGGCCTCGCCCGATTGAGTCTCCGCGTACGACTTGGGCAGGCGGTGCAGCGTGAGGATATACCCGTCGGCCGTGGTCACGTTGTGCGTCTCCACCGCGTACCCGCGCGCTTGGATGAGCTCGACGGTGGACTTGCCGACATCGGTGTCCAGCTTGACTTGCTCGACTTGGGCGGCCTGGTCGAGTGAGTGGACGATGGATGTTGATGTTGCTAGCAGCACTACTAGCAGGAGGAGTGGGGTACACAGTGAGAAGCTCTGCGTCATGGTACTGTAGCGAGCACTGGAGTGCTTGCTGCTGGGGACTGGACTGGTGCGCGGAAATCGCAGACTGGAGCGGGTGCGCGGTCTCAAAAGCATCGTTGTTGACACGGGTGCCCGCAGATGTTTGATCGGCGACCATGATCTGCAGCGCCAGTCAGTCAGTCGGTTGTTGCCGTTCGTACGTTGGTGCTGAAGGAGAGAGCATGTGGTTCCGCTGGCGGTCACCAACGTGTGAAGGCAACGCGGAGGCCACCAGGGACTTGCACCGAAAGCCGCGACTACCCCGACTCGAAGTGGGATGCCCTCCACGCCAGCGTGAGTAGTCAATGCGCTTGTAATGGCCCACAATCGATCCGGCTCACTTGCATTGCGTCGATCAGCATTACTGTATCGACACTTCGTCATGCATGTCGGCATCTAGTCACGTGAGGCGCCCGAAGAAGCACTGGATCGGCGAGTTTCTGCTGTCCCCCAAGTGCCGTGGATTCGATAACCTGTCAAGCAGGACGAAGTGCTTGCTTCTGACCCAAGCAGTTGCAAGTTGTTTAAGCCTCCAACGAGGTGGAGGTATCGGAATCGAGGGATTTCCCTGTCGGACATCGACGCTTGTCATCCTGGGAGGACGGATTCGCGGTGACGGTGCGGTACACGCCGAGGGCCAAGACGCAGCTATTGACGACGAAGCAGACGCTGCCGAGGACGTAGTACGTGATGGCCGTGTTCATGTAGTGCGTGCCTTCGTCGACGCGGTTGATAAACTTGGGCATGTAGTACCAGCTACCGACGATGAAGAACACGAAGCCGGCGAGAGTACCGAGCGCCGCCACCGTCCCCCAACACAAGACGTTCGTGATCCTGAAGCCTGAAACGCGCGGGTCCTCGTGGGTCGTGCAGATGAAGAGGATCTCGACAACCGCGCCGATGCAGAACAAAACGCACCCATTGATGAACGCCCAGCACCCGAGCTCCGGGGATCTCGGATACCAGGACGGGAGGAAGTAGAGCGCGCCCAGGACGAAGATGGACGCGGCCATGTAGTTGCACAAGGCGGTGAACGCGCGCAGCACTTGGCGCAGTTGCGAGCCGTGGTTGTAGCGGATGCTCTGGATGAAGTCGAGGTTGGCGCCCGCGAAGAAGTAGAGGCAGCCGACCACGAAGCCCCAACTGGCAAACAGGACGGCGTTGCCATTCCACTTGGCCGCGTACTCTGGGTAGAAGAAGATGGAGCCGAGCAGAAACAGCAGCGAGCCGATGCAATAGGCCGAGGCGCGCGACACCTCGAGCCACTTTTCCCATGCTTCGAGCTGGTGATTCCCTGGCAGCAGCACCTGCGGCTCCTGGGGCTGGAGAATCTTGACCGCGAAGTCCATTTTGCGGGGGCTGTTGCTTCGCATGAGCTCTCGGGAAGCTTGGCTACTAAACTCCACGAATCCGAAAATGCGTGAGCTCTTGCATCAAGGACATGACCTGCGAGTTGCGGGACAAGATTAGAGCGGGTAAGACAGACACCGAGTTCCAAGAAAAACTCTCGCGCTGGCTGGCTAAGTGGAAGTCGTAGTGCCAATGCTCACTATTGCGGGCCCCATCGGAGACTCCCTCTGAGATCCCATTGATACAACGATACCGCGTATTGTCAAAGCTCGACACGCGCGCCTCCGCAGTTCGTCAACCGGTTGTTATGCGAAACAAGTGGGTTCCGAAATTGTGTCGTGGTGGAGGAGGATCGCGACGCTCACTACTTCCGCTGAGCAGCGAGGATGAAAACGGGCTCGAGAATTGCATGATGCTGTAGGCGTGATTCTCTGGGCGCTGGCTAACAGATCTAAGCTTACTCGAAGCAGCAGATACGGTAAGGACGCTATCCATTGGTTATCTCACCTAAAACCGAATGAACTCTCAGTCATACCTACCTGTTTGTAGGGTAATGAGTCAACGTTGGCTCAGTACATGTATTATCAGTTGAAAAGTTGAAGCGACCGGAATAAGGAGATCGACTGTAGAATTTGACTTGTGCAACCCAAAATGCATGAGCCTCCCGACTCAGAAGAGTTTTAGCATCGACGTGGACCCTACAATGTTCGTCAGAAAAAGTATCATGAAGAAACCTCGCTAGCAGCAAACACCCGAGGTGCAGCACCCAAACTGTTGTCCGCCTCCAGCTGTCGGTCGTTGTCCGGCTTGCCACCAAAGTCAAGATTTGCCTGCATGCAGGTTGAGACGAACCTTCACTCCAACACCCACCCTCCAAACCACGCAACATATCCTAATGTACCGATTGACGTGGACTCCTGTCTCCAGACCCACGCACGCACAAGTCCAGCGTGGCGGATCAGCGCCATCTTCCGACCTTTGGTCGGCACAGAGGTCGTGTTCCTGGGCCCGCGGACTGCACCCGACAGCGTGTTTTGCTGGGCCTCGCGTGTCCCCGGAGCGCTGCAGGCAAACACGGCTTTATCCCCATAGTCTCCCTCCAACAATCCCGTCTGGCCCGTCATGCTCCCTGCTGTCCCAGCCCAACACAAAGGCATTCATTGCCGAATTTCCAGCCTGACGATCACGATCACACCACTGTACACCACTACTCGTCCCCAAACGCTGTCAACAGCATGCCAGGAATCACGCCGCGGAATTCGTACTACTCGCTGCAGATAACGCCCCGCCTGCCGGGGCCAGAAGTGCTGCTACCTGAGAACCACGTGCTCGAGTCGTGGGAGAAATGGCTCGAAGTCTCGCGCGTGCTGGCCTACTTACTGGGCTCGCTGCTCTTCCTGCTGGGCTGCATCTACTTTTTCCCCAAGTACTCGGCCGTGTGGGACGGCAAGGGCGGGCTCTTCGGCAGCTGGGACTTCGTGGTCGGCTGCGCGCTCTTCTGGATCGGGGCCAACCTCGACTTCATCCAGACGATCCGGTACAACCACCGCACGCCGCTGCGTCAGGTGCTGCGCGCGTTCACCGCGCTGTTCAACTACATGGCCACGTCCATCTTCATCCTGGGGGGCCTCTACTTCCTCCCGTCCTGGTACGTCAAGGCACCGGAGCTCGGGTGCTGGGCCTTCATCATCGGATGTGTCCTCTTCTGCCTCGCCGCACTTGCCGACGTCGTATTTATCTGCATGACCCACGAGGACCCGCACGACTCGGGCTTCCGAGTCTCCAACCTGTTCAGCTGGGGGACGCTCTCGGCGCTCGGGACGTTCGTCGGCGCGCTGTGCTTCATCATCGGTAGCTGGTTCTACATGCCCAAGTTTATCAACCGCGTCGACGAAGGCACGCACTACATGAACACGGCCATCACGTACTACGTGCTTGGTAGTGTGAGCTTCATCGTCAGTAGCGCCGCGATGGCCCCCGACGTCTATCGGGCCATCAACGCAACCGGCAGCAACAAGGTCGACAAGTAAGTTAATATCAAGTGTGCAGTATCAATTGAAACCTTGGATCGGTCGGTGCACATGGAAGCCACGATGGTTATCAGCAGTCTGCTCGTGGCGTGGCAGACCTCCATTGGCTCTCGATCTTCGTTCGCGCTGCAGCGACCGGCTCAGAGTGACAATGGCTACACGGAGACGCGATGTGGTGCTGTCTTTGACAGGACTCGGTCCGAGTCTTGATAGAACTCATTACCCGATAGATACCCTGGGAGGCATCGATCGCTCGAGCAGCATGAAGGTGTGTAAGTTCCAGTCGCAAGGGCTCATCGTGTTGGTTTGCCTTATCAACATGCTCAACTACATCGACCGCGGCATCATCCCGGGCGCGCCTCAGAGCTTCCGCCACTTCATCACCTCATCGCTGGGCGTGGCCGTCACGGACCAGTCCGTGTACTTCGGGCTGCTGTCGTCGGCCTTCATCATCGGCCACTCGGTGCTCTCCATCGTCTTCGGATACTTCGCGCTGACCCACCGGCCGTTCCGCATCATCTCGCTGGGGACGAGCATCTGGATCGTGGCCATCGTCATCTGCGCCGTGTCGGAGCACGTCAACAGCTACGCGCTGCTGATCGTCGGCCGCGTGCTGAGCGGCGTGGGGGAGGCCTCGTTCCAGTGTGTGGCCCCGCCGTTCATCGATCGACACGCTCCACCCGAGCGTCGGTCGTTCTACGTGGGGATCTACCTGGCTTCGGTGTTCGTGGGGGAAGCCATCGGCTTCGTCTACGGCTCGGCGTTCGCAGACTCGTCGCTCACGTGGGCCGGCAGCTACTATCTCGAAGCCGTTCTGATGGCGTTTCTAGTGTGCTGCTGCTTGTTCTGCGTACCGGACGAGCTCAACGTGGTGCCTGCGCAGGACGACGTCGCGTTGAGGAAGTCGCTTGTATCTGGATCGACCCAGGAGCTGCCAAACGGAGTGGAGCAGTTCATAGTGTCGCCGGGGTCGTCGTCTCCGGGGATGCCGGTGAGAAAGGAGCCATTCTTCCGTGCGTGGTGGGGCGTGCTTTCCAACTTCCCGTTCTTGCTCTTCGTGCTGGGCAACGGCGCGTACACGTTCACGTTGGGGGTCTTCAACACGTACGGCCCCGACCTCTTCGTCGGCCTGGGCTTGTTCAGCGACGAAACCTCGGCCTCGCTGGTTTTCGGCATCATCGTGGCTGTGGGCGGGCTGCTGGGCACGCCACTGGGCGGCTACCTCATCGACCGACAGACCAAGGACACCGATGTGCCTGGGAAGCGCTGCTTCGTGGCCATGGCGTCGAGCTTCGTCTACGTGACGCTGGCCGAGGTGTTCATCTTCATCATGTGCTTCCTCGGAGGGGCCAAGGCCGCCTTCCTCGCGTGCTTCACCGTGGGCCTCTTTTGCATGTGCGCGCTCTGGGGGCCCCAAATGGTGGCCATCCTTGAGCTGTTCCCGGAGTCGCGCCGCTCGCTGGCCATCTCGGCCAACGCGGTCATCATCCACATCTTCGGCGACGTGCCGGCGCCGACCGTCATGGGCGTCGTGTGGGACGCCTGGGCGCCGAACTGCGGGGCCGTCGAGGGCTCGGACGGCGACGCCGACCTCAATCCGCTCTGCAGCGAAGACCAGGGCGGGCTCAAGAACTTCATGCTGCTCTCGACGCTGTGGATGCTCTGGGCCGTGCTGCTCTGGGCGCTGGCCGCGGTGGCCATCAAGAGGAGGCAACAGCGAGGCGGCTTCGTGCTCACCACGCCCGCAGAGTATTAAGAGACAGCAGGAGGGTAGTCATTGCCAGCAAAACACACACGATACATATATGTCCGTGTTAAACGTTGAGCCGGGTCCTTACGGTCTCCTCCTGGCCAAGTCAAAGTGCAGGTTCAACGCGGACATATCAGGGCTCTGGCCGGACTAATCGACGACTTCAACTGAGCCGTACCACGGCTGTCCTGCCCCTCCTCCAGCTACCGCCGGAAGCGATGCACGCCGGGTCTTCTCTCACCTCACTCCCCCCACTGCACTCTTCGATCTGCGCGCTGTGAGCCACACCCGACGAGCATGAAGGCCTGCCAGATCCAGTCGCAGGGGCTCATCGTGTTGCTGTGCCTCGTGAACCTGCTCAACTACATCGACCGCGGCATCATCCCGGGCGCGCCTCAGAGCTTCCGCCACTTCATCACCTCATCGCTGGGCGTGGCCGTCACGGACCAGTCCGTGTACTTCGGGCTGCTGTCGTCGGCCTTCATCATCGGCCACTCGGTGCTCTCCATCGTCTTCGGATACTTCGCGCTGACCCACCGGCCGTTCCGCATCATCTCGCTGGGGACGAGCATCTGGATCGTGGCCATCGTCATCTGCGCCGTGTCGGAGCACGTCAACAGCTACGCGCTGCTGATCGTCGGCCGCGTGCTGAGCGGCGTGGGGGAGGCCTCGTTCCAGTGTGTGGCCCCGCCGTTCATCGATCGACACGCTCCACCCGAGCGTCGGTCGTTCTACGTGGGGATCTACCTGGCGTCGGTCATCGTGGGCACCGCCATCGGGTTCGTCTACGGCTCGCTGTTCGCCGAGTCGGCCTTGACGTGGGCAGGGGCCTTCTACTTTGAGGCCATCTTGATGGCGTGTCTGGTCTTCTGCTGCTTGTTCTGCGTGCCCGACGAGCTCAACGTCGTGCCGCCCACAGACGACGCCGTGGCGTTGAGGAAGCCCCTCGTGTCCACGAACGAGTTCGCCAGCGAGGTGATGTCGCTGTCCCGGGAGTCGCACGACACCGTCGAGAAGAACGCGGCCGACCTGTCGCCCGGTGAGTTCGCCGAGAAGTTCGGCGCCGAGATGCTGTCGCCCGAAGAGTTTAGCGAGTCCAAGTCCTTCCTCCGTACGTGGTGGGAGATCCTCTCGGACGTTCCGTTCTTGCTGGTGGTGCTGGCTCACGGAGCGTACACGTTCACATTGGGAGTGTTCAATGCCTTTGGCCCGGACGTGTTCATCGGCTTGGGGCTCTTCTCGGATGAGACTTCGGCGTCGCTGATCTTCGGCGGCATCGTGGCTGTCACGAGTCTCATCGGCACTCCACTAGGAGGATACGTCCTGGATCGACACACCAAGCGCACGACTGTGCCAGGCAAGAGATGCTTCGTGGCGGTCTCGTCGCTCTTCGTGTACGTGAGCATCGCCGAGGTGTTCGCGCTCGTCATGTGCTTCATCTCGGACAGTAAAGGCGCCTTCCTCGCGTGCTTCACCATTGCGCTCTTCTGCATGTGCGCGCTGTGGGGGCCCGAGATGGTGGCCGTGCTCGAGCTGTTCCCGTCTTCGCGTCGATCGATGGCCATCTCGGCGAATGCAGTGATCATCCACGTGTTCGGGGACGTGCCGGCGCCGATCGTCATGGGCGTGGTGCGAGACAAGTGGGCGCCGAACTGTGGCACGGTCGAGGACGATGGCGACGCAGTGCTGAATCCGCGGTGCAGTGAGGACCAGGACGGACTCAAGAACTTCATGCTGCTCTCGGTGCTGTGGATGGTCTGGGCCGTGATTCTCTGGGCGCTGGCCATGGCGGCGGTGAAAAGACGGCAAAGGAAGGGAGGCTTTGTGCTCACTGCACCGGCAGAGATCTAGGATTGAAGCAGCAAGAAGGTGTGTTGAAGCGCAATGGTATTCGTTTCGGTTACTACTCACTCAGACTTCGGCCTTGGGCCAGCTCACATCTTGCTCGTAGGGTGCCCAGGCTTGTAGTGGCGCTTGACGAGTCCATAGATGTCGTCGAATGCCTGGAAGAGCGCGCGTTGGAACTCCAGCGCAGTGACACGGGGAAGTGGTGGGCCAGGAGGGCCTGGGAGCAGCTTGTCGCGGTCGCTTGGGTCGAATGAGGTGATCATGAAGGCGAGGAAATCGCTCTCGCAGCCGTAGCAGAGCCCGATGCCGTGGGGCAGCATCGGCACGAATCCGCCCCAGAGCCACGGGTACCCGGACACGTTGCTCGTGGAGAGCACGAAGTTGCCACCCCCTCCGCTCTTGGCGTAACTCGGATCAGCGAACAGCGCTGGCGGAGACCCCGTCTTCTGCATAGCTGCGATCTGCAGTCCGAGTAAGTGGCGATCGATGCCATCACCCGACAGAGCCTCAAGGGAAATCTCTTTGTGGCGGGCCATTGCGCGCTTGAGCTTGTCAACCACTTCAGCCTCATCCACACCAGGCTGATCGTGCACCTGAAGCCACGCGAGCAGCTCGGTGGTCACCGTGCGAATGGTTTCCGTGCGTCCTTCGACGAACATGCGCGTGTGGCCGCTCTCATAGGTCGGCACCACACGGCCAAATAGTCGGTAGCCGGCGAGCTGAATGCCCATTTGGACGAAGGTGTCGGGGAACAGCTTCACGGCACGCAGCTTGGTCTTGCCAATTGCCTTGTTCCTCACTACGACCATGCGCAACTTCTCTCCGTTGCGCTCAAAGTCAGCCAAGGCCGTGGGAATCGTATTCGCCACAATATCCTCCGGTAAACGCCACCGCAGCAGCTCTGGTGGAGGCAGGAACTCCAGTGAGTGGTGGCGACTCTCGATGAACGTCTCGTAGCCGCCATTGCGGTTCAAATAGCGCTCCCCCAGCCAGCGGAACATCGACTGTAGCACTGTAGCGTCGGCGTTCGCGTGCTCCATGTTGGCCCCCACCATTCCGTTGGCAAACACGACGTACTGGAAGCTCTTGTCGAACCAGCGGTTGCCAGCGTTAGACGCCGCGCACTGTCGCGCCAGCTCCGACGGTGAGTCAGGCGACGCAGACTCGAGACAGAGCGCAAAGAGACTCGTCTCGATCTTGCCGAGGCCGCGCTCGTTCAGCGGATCAAACTCTACGAGGACTTGACGCGCCTCCGCCCACTTGTCACGCCTCATGGCCGTCAACGCCCCCACGAACTGCGGCAAGTCATCGTCGTCACGACTTGAAGTAGGAAGCGACTTCAGGTACGCTGAATGCCGCAAAATTTGCAGAAGCTGCACCTCTAGGTCTCCAATGGTCAACAGCTCGTCCTGGGCGTCGTACACGCGCAGCAGGAACACTCTGCCCTCGCAGAAGACAGTGATGTGATGAATCGTAGCAGGATCCACGCGCTTGAACCGGTCGGTCGGCTTCTCCGGGATGCGGCAGGTGGAGAATAGCCGTCGGAACATGTTCATGCACAGCACGTGGCCGCCCATCGTCTCCGGCGGCACCAACTCGCGTTTGAGTCGCTCCAGATACTCGCACGTGTAGCGCACGGTCTCGGCAGCTCGTCTGGCCTGGGATACAGGCCGGTCAAAGTCTTGGAAAGAGCCAAAGCCCGTCACCATGTTCACGAACAAGGCGTTGGGCGTCGGGTCGCTCAGATAAGCCACTTGCTCCCACCATTCTGCCAGCTACAAGTTCATTAACCAAAATCTTTAGTGTAACATCCAACTTGCTTGCCTCGGTGGCGTTGGAGTCCTTCCTTACCCAGTTGTCGCGCTCTTTGGCACGCTGGAGTAGCTCTGTCTGCAGCTCCTCGCCTTGACCTCCAGGCTTGCCGAATTCTACTACGAGCTGCTTGGTCTTCTCCAGCTCCTCCTTGGTGACGAGTGGCTCTATCGAGCGCAGATACTTGTCCAGCGTGGCGCGCAGTGGGGGAACGGGAAGATGCGGCAACGACGCCTGCATCGCGTACCTGGAACACACATGCCCTCATTAATGAGAGCCAAAGGAAGACTCGGTTAGTCGTTAAGGGGGGGGGCATACTTACGTTGAAAATCTGCGGGTTGAGCGAGATGTCATTGGTCTGAAGCGTCTCTTGGCCGGCAAAATGAGGAATGTTCCAACTTCAACGACGATCTCAAATCGTTTGGAATCTCTTCTTTCCAGGACGTCGCAAGTTTGACTTCAATTCGACTGCAAGTTCATTTTTCAGCTAAGAAACAAGCTACCGTAATGCACATGAATAATTTGCTGCGCGGCGAAAGAATACCTTCCTACTTTGGCTGTCCTTGATTTTCGCATTTGTCCGCGCCTTATCGTGTAACTTGACTTGACTCGGCAGCCATTCTGTTAGCCTGGCTTCGGCCTGAATGCTGCAGGTAACTTTCAGCTGGCCGCCTACGCGATAGGCGACGCGCTGCGTGACTGACTGCTCGAGCTGTCGGCGCTCCGGGTGCTCGCGATGGAGCTGCGGCGCTGCTTCTTCATGGCGCGGAGCACTTCGTCCAGCGGCTCTCGTACGCGCTCCATAAGGCGGAGTTCAGCCGCCTCGCGGTTCGCGCGCTCTTCTCCGCTCAGTACATCAAAGGCAGCATGGTACGCCACCGAGAACGTCATATCCGGCACGGCCCCCAAGATGCTGTCGACGACGAGCTTGGCGCGCGGGATCTGAAAGTTGGACGTGACGACGTGCATGCGCTCGATGCGCAGGTGCCGCAGCGACGGAATGAGCTGGATCACATTGTCGATCATAGTTGTCTGTTCCAAGTCAACATGCCACAACGAATGAAGTTTCAGTACAGGGATGCTATCTCCACCAATGTACAAACACTCACAGCAGAGCAGTCCATGATGTGGTGCGGGGAGATGCCCGCCTCCACGAGTTCGTTGCGAATCGCTTCCGTCTGCACGATCCCTTCCCTCTCGTTCTCCCCTCCCGTTGGAACCTGCATCATCAACACAGATATCCTCGTCAGCTCTCTCAAACCCTGTAAGAAAAGTATCTTTAATCGTACGAGGTAGCAGAAGGCATTGACTTGGTGCTGCGCGTAGACTTTCATCGTGTCCCAGTAGAGCTCGGCCGCTCTGGAAATACGCGTGGCTCCTAGCGGCGTCACCTGTCCGCGTCGGTCAAGTGCGTCACCGAGAATGAGGATCACCTGGCTGTCGGTCGTGGCGTGGAACGCCACAGCATCGTCGTCCTCCGGGATGCTCTTGAGGTTGGGCGACACCGCCGGATGCCGCGGCGTGTGGCGCTGCGGATACACGCCGTCCAGCATGAGGCCCTCGCGGAAGAGGTCGAGTCCCGCGGCGGCCAGCAGTGCGAGGTTGTTGGCCCGCTTGGCTTTGCGGCGGCCGAGCTTGGGGAGCTTCTTCCTGCGGCCGCTCATCGAGTCCAGCGGCAGTGCGGTGCCCTCCATGCGGGGGGCCGTGACATCCACGGTCACATTGGACGGTCCTGTAGTGCGTGCGAAGCCCGTCAAGCCCGGTGAGCAGCGGAATCTGGCCGGCATCAGGGCAGAGAGAGGTCCGGGCAGGGATGCCGAAAATACGATATAAATCTATTTATCTCAAGTTAACGAAATACGTATTTGTTTGTATGCGAAGAAGAGAAGAAATAAATATCTACAGACTTGGCGCTGCCGCAGTAAATTATTCAGTAAATTGCTGCATTCGTGTTACCTTCGTGGCTTACTAGAAACCTACTCACATCGCCACATCTGAGTTAAGCTTGCTGAACAACATCGCTTTTAGCATAGCGGGGAGATTCGATGACATTCGTGGCATTTACAACAGCGAAATTAAACTCAACCGCGAAGGATTTTTTAACTAGAAGGAATAACATACTGAACTGTAGACCGAAGCTAGAATAAATACCGGATAAAGCGACTAGAGATACCTAAAATAAAATATTGGCTCCCAAAATACAAATATATTTTTGACGATATTTATTTTTCGGGATCCCTGGGTCCGGGTCGAGGGCTTGAGCTTGAAGAGACGCAGAGAAAAGTGAACGTTGGGCTAGTGAAGTGTACCATAGGATTGGCACACAAGCATAAGTGTGATCTTGAAGCGACGCACGCGAGGTATCATCATTGCTGCTGGACGGAGACCATGACGGACTTCGATGCGCTGGACCAGGTGGACCCGTTCTACATGGCGCTGCTGCGCTCGCGCCAGCGGCGGTTCGCGGACTGCATCGACATCTGCACGGACATCCTGGCGCAGAACCCGTACGACCAGGCCGCGTGGGTGACCAAGACCAAGGCCATGACCATGCAGAACTTCATCGACGACTCGGAGCTCGAAGAGGACGGCGCCGCGGACCTGCTCATGGACGACAATGTCATGGCCTCCATGCCGCGGCCGGGCACGTCGCTCAACCGGCCCAACTCGCGGGCCGGCACTGGCGACCCGAGTCTGCGGCCCATGACGTCCACCGGCCGGCCGCTCAGTGGCTTCGCGCGGCCCGGAACGAGCTCGAGACCGGGGACAGGCAGCATGTCAGTGGATCGCGCGCTGCAGGGCAACCGGCCAGGAACCTCTCGACCGGCCACGACACTGGGACGGCAGGTGCGGCTGGGCACGGCGTCGATGCAGGCGTCCGACTCGGGTGTGTTCATCGACGTGAATCGGCTCGACTTCAAGCGGTACGCCAAGCGGCCAGCTATCGCGAAGGCGCTCGTGGACTACCTGCTCTACTGCGAGCACAACCCAAGGAAGGCGCTTGAACTCGCTGCAGAGGCAACTGTTGCTGCGGACTACAAGGACTGGTGGTGGAAGGCTCGCCTTGGCAAGTGCTACTACCAACTGGGGCTCTTCCGCGACGCGGAGAAGCAGTTCGAGTCGTCGCTGCGCAATCAGGACATGGTGATCACCTTCCTGGAGCTGGGCAAGGTGTATTTGCGCCTGGATCAGCCGAACACGGCGCTGGACAGGTACGAGAAGGGTAAGACCAAGTTCCCTGGAGACGTCCAGCTCTTGGTTAGCATTGCGCGCGTCCACGATATGCTCAACGACGTGGAGAAGAGCGTCAGCGTCTACAAAGAGGTGCTGCAGCTGGACGCGTCCAACGTCGAGGCCATCGCGTGCCTGGCCTCCAACTACTTTTACACAGATCACCCGGAGGTGGCGCTGCGGTACTACCGGCGCCTGCTGCAGATGGACGTGAACACCGCCGAGCTCTGGTGCAACATTGGGCTCTGCTGTTTCTACGCGTCGCAGTATGACATGACGCTCTCGTGCTTCGACCGCGCGCTTTCACTCGCGTCGGACGACTGCATGGCCGACGTTTGGTACAACATCGGGCAGGTAGCCATCGGCATCGGTGACCTTGGTCTGGCCTACCAGGCTTTCAAGATCGCCGTGT
Source organism: Phytophthora vignae f. sp. vignae (assembly GCA_016169955.1). NCBI lineage: Eukaryota > Oomycota > Peronosporomycetes > Peronosporales > Peronosporaceae > Phytophthora > Phytophthora vignae. Next base: position 83,597 of record JABJUM010000076.1, on the reverse strand, counting down.
CCGTGGATAGCAACCACGCCGAATCGTACAACAACCTCGGTGTGCTGGAGCTGCGTAAGGGCAATCTCGACCAGGCGCGTGCCAACTTCCAGCTCTCCGAGACGCTTGCGGACTTCATGTTCGAGCCAAGCTACAATCGCGGTGAGTGATGCGTGCTCTCGGCGATAACCCCTGCTTGTTTGTCATTGATGGGTCCTCACGGTTCTGCTGTGATTTGTGTCGTGCGCTTCAACGTCGACCAGCACTGCTGGCGTACAAGGTCGGCGACTTCCACGACTCCTTCACCAAGGTCAACCGCGCGCTCACGACGAACCCGATGCACAGCGACTCGCTGGAGCTCAAGAAGCAGCTGCAGCAGTTCCTCACGATGCTCTAACCAGCAGACTACGGCAGGACAAGGAGACAACGACAGATCCGCAACCAGCCAACACAACAACCAACTAAATCGTGCATATATGAAGAATACCGTCATGCCCCACCTTGTGAACAAAGAGGCCTGAGTGAGAGAGAGAAAGCAGGGAAAACACCTTGGTCAAGTGACGAACGACACCAGCCAGCCAGAGCTTCCTCACCAACCCGTCCTCAGCCTCCACTTGCCCTCGGGTCGACCACCACCTACCTACCTACCTACATGCTCTGCTGTTCCGGCTTCTCTTGCTTCTGTTTCTCTGCGTCTCTGTCTTCCTGCCTCCGGCCGGCGGGCGAGGCCTTCCCTTCTCCCTTTTGCCACCGCCATCACGTCCCACTAACGCATCGCTCGCTTTCTCGCGCATTCATTCTTTCATTCACTCTGCTCGTCTTACAGGAAGTAGTCGGGCGTGCGCTTCTTCTCGTTGAAGCTGCTGTCCCGCGGGGCCGGGTCGAACTGGATGAACTTGCACGTCTCGTATACCTTGTCGCCGTTGCGGTCGGCCATGACCTCGTCGATCTCCATGAGCGCGGCCTGGTTGCCGCAGCGGTAGCAGTAGTTGGGCGCGCTGAAGATGGTGACGACGCCGCGGTTGTGGGTCCACTGGTAGCCCTCCATCACGAGCTGGTGCGCGCGCGCGATGAACGTGAGGCCGTTGCTGCGCTTGAACTGCTCCGTGATGTCCTGGCCGAACGTGTAGCCGGCGCCGCGAGGCGAGATGCCCCATCCGCAGCGGTCGTCCGGGTCGGACCACACGAGGTCGCACATGGGGCCCTCGTGAGGCACCTCCTGCACGCGGTCGAGCGCGCGCGCGTGGTCCAGCGTGTCGATGGACGGCGACAGGCCGCCGTGCATGCAGAAGACGCGGTTCTCGATGAGCGCCGTCATGGGCAGGTGGTCGAACAGGTCCGTGAAGTACTTCCAGACGTTGGCGTTGCCGTACTTGCGCAGGCACTCGTCGTAGAAGCCGTAGACCTGCGTGATCTGGCGGCTCTCGTGGTTGCCGCGCAGGATCGTGATGCGCTCGCGGTGGCGCACCTTGAGCGCCACGAGCAGCGCCACGCTCTCGAGCGAGTAGTAGCCGCGGTCCACGTAGTCGCCCATGAACAGGTAGTTGGTGTCCGGGCAGGCGCCGCCTATCCGGAAGAGCTCCAGCAGGTCGTAGAACTGCCCGTGGATGTCGCCGCAGACCGTCACGGGGCAGCGCACGGGCTGCACGTTGGACTCGCCCGACAGGATCTCCTTGGCCTTCTGGCACAGCTCGTAGATCTCCGTCTCCGTCAGGTTCTCGGCGCGGCGCAGGCGCTCGATCTGCGCGTCCAGCGCCTTCATCTCCCCGCGCGAGTCCATGGCTTGGCCTAGGTCTTCCTTCGTTTAGGTCTTCGTGTTCTTGGTGGGGAACCTCTCGACTGCCCGGCTTTCGGCCCCCCTCTCCTGCGCGGCTGGCTATGTGGGATCTACAGCCTGTCAGAACGAATACTCCCCGCCAATGGGCGTGCTTAGCAGAGTGTAGGTTAGAACCTACAGCTGCGAAAAAATGTGGCAGGTGAAACCATTTCTGCCCAATCAAAAGAGAGTTGAAGTGAGCTCCAGCTGGGCTAAGGATAGACAGCAAAGGACGCGAGCTAAATGCGGCCGGCGCTGCTGGACGTTGACACCAACTTAGACAGCTTCGAGTAAGTAAGTGGACCGCGCCGCTGTCATTCCGGCAAGAAACCACCGAGCAGGAGGAGGAGACATACGAGTGAGAGAAGAGCTCTGCAGCCATGTCCAGGAAGCACCACTACGTGCCCAAGCGCGAGGCCACCGACAGCTTCGAGGAGCTCTCGGCCAAGCTCACAGCCGACCTGCGCAACCACGTGCGCTTCATGGCCGACCACCCGGTGCTGTCCGACGACTGGATCCAGATGGCCGAGCAGATCGGCCGCATCGGCCACATCACCGAGATGGAGCGGCAGCTGCCCAAGAAGCACGACGCCACGCTCTGGGAGTGCGAGGAGATCGCCCTGCGGTCAGTGAACACAAGACGCTGTGCTAACGGTTCTGCACTCTATCCAGACCATGGTACTGACTTTAGCGCTGCTGTTTAATGTGTTCAGCTATCTGCTTGAGGACGGGAAGTTGAATCTGTAGGTGCTGGAGAAATTGGTGCTCTATATTGTGCTGCATAAGGCACAGTGCTGATTGGTGGCTGGTGCAGGTGCCTGCGCAATCTCGTTGACTACAACAACTACCTGAAGCGCATGATCGAGCGCGGACCCGTCAAGGTGAGATTTCTTTTGTTTAGCATTGCCTATGGCACATCAGAGCTGACGTATCGTTGCAGACTGAGACGATGGCGACACTGGAGAAGTTTGAGCACGGCATGGGGCTAACTCTGAAGAATGCATGGCTTCACGCTGAGGCAGTACAGGTGCGGTCTGCAACAGAGATTGTACTGTAAATGGCCCAGCTAACGGTGTCCGGATCGCTACAGACAACGGATCTGCCACTGTTGATCGAGTATATCCACGACATTTTAATCTATTGCCTCGAGCGCCCAGACGTGAGCAGAACAGCAGGGTTGGTGGTCACTGAAATCGAATCGAACGCTAACTTGCACTGCTGAAAACTATATGTAGTACCTGCCCAACAAGAAGCTGGACAACTGCCAGGAGGTCACCGTCATCCACTTTTTGCTAGGCCTGTGCAGACAGCTAGACTCGATCGACGAGTCAAGGTAAAAAGGGAATTGCTGGTAGCGCGACTACGAATCGCGGCGCCCCTGACCTCATTTCGCTGTGATCCGCGTATCAGAGTCATGCCGTTGTTTGCTGAGAAGCGTATTTTCGCGCTGCTGGCGATGCACCTGAGCACACACATCAATCTCCTGAACGTACGTGGGGCTGCAGCAAGAAGCTCGAAAGGAAACTGCGGCTAATCTAGACGGTTTTGTACATGTAGGCTGCGGATGTCGCCGTGGGTGCAGAGGTGCTTGCACTTATCTGCAGTACAGAAGACTTTGAATCTCACGACGACTACTTCGTGGACTCCCCTGAGGCGGAGTCTGCTCTCCTATCCCTCTACGGTGCGTGCACGTTGCCGTGCTTAGTGCTCTGATCAGGTAAACTCACACTCCTACTTTATGCTGCAGACGACTACCTCGAGGAAGCAACGGAAGATCTCGACACACGCAAACGATTGCGTCCGCTGCTCGATGCGGTTCGACAGCTAAACTACAACCGCAAGTAGGTCAGCCGCAAAAGCACAGCCCCTCGTCGCGTTGTCGGTCAAACACACAGCTCAGCATACAGTCACATAGCGTTGCTCGATCCCCACACAGTCGAGCTGCATTTGAACCTCAGCAACGCCGACTATACTGCATAAGTACTAAATACTAAGCAAGCATCTTCAAACGCCCTCGAGCTCCTTACTTGAAGTTTCCCTTGTGGCTCGTCACATGGCTACACTCGCCTCCACGCGGTACAGTGTACCACTTCGATCCACCGCCCACTAATCAGGTTAGATTTGCTCTTCTGAATCGAACGCACCAAGCAGCAGGCAGGCGTCGCCCGGACTTGCGGCCGCGCGCGGGGCCTTCTCGCTCTCTTCCTACAGCCCCGCAGCGCCCAAAGACGCCACCAACTCCTGCTCCAGACACATACATAGCTAATCCACCGGTGCCATGATCGCCGGCGCTGCCGCGGGCAGCAGCAGCACGTACGAGCCGACGGTGTACACGCTGCTGCTCACGGGCATGTGCCTGCTGCTGGCGCTGTTCCTGCTGACGCGGCTGCTGGTGGCGGTGCGCAACAAGAACAAGCTGCTGGCCTGGTCCACGGGCTTCCACGTGCTGTGTTTGCTCTGGACGGGCGTGCGCGCCGCCTATTGGATCATCATGTCGATGCAGTCGAGCATGCGCTACCTGACGCTCTACCTGCTCTACTGGTCGCCCACGCCCATCCAGTTCGCAAACTTCTCGCTGCTCATCCTGTTCTACATCCAGGTGCTCACGGGTCCCGAGTGGCGCTCCAAGTGGCGCAACGTCTGCCTGCCGCTCTACCTGCTGCTGACCATGACCATGACCACGTTCACCGTCGTCTGGGCCTTCAACTCGTCCAACGATATCTCCAAGGCCACGCGGCGCGGGGACGAGTACGACCAGGAGTTCTCTAGGGTCTCCGACGTCAGCGTGCAGCTCAAGTACTCGGCCTTCTGCTTCTTCCTGCTCAGCGTGCTCTTCGGCTTCTTCGGCTGGAAAATGGCCAATGTGCGTCCAATATTTGTTCGGTTATAACGCCATTAGCAGGCTGACATAGAATGTGTATATATTGTTGCTGTTTGTTATACCAGGTTGAAAGCTGGAAGCGAAGGCGGCTCTTGATCTCAAGACCACGGGTACGAGTCTTCCGTGCCGTAGGTTACTGTGAGGCTGGAAATTTGTTCTGACAATTTTTTTGTTCGTGGTCCGAGCAGAGTCTGGCGGTGATCAACTCGCTGCTGTGTGTCATCTTTTTCACACGAGGGATCCGGGATCTGGCCACGTCTCAGAGTTGGTTCCTGAGCATCTGGAACAACCTGGACATGAACGGCCGCGTGACGACGGTCGCCTACTTCGTCTTCTTCTGCTTCTGGGAGTTCCTGCCCACAATACTGCTGCTCTGCCTGATTTCCTCGAAGGCCGGCGGCGTAGGAGGTAAGCGACAGCATTGGCATTGCTCAAAGGGGTTGGCACTTGACGAGAAGGAGCTAAATGGGGTTTCTGGTCGTGTAGCTCCGAAGCATGGACCTGCATCGCAGAAGCTCCCGGATTACGGCATTTTCCACATTATCAACACGGGCGAGGGCAAGGTGCTGGCTGCAAGCCCACTGGGCGCTAGCGCCTACAGCTCCTACGGAACCCGTACAGAAGGCTCGGTTGGGGGCTTCGAGCGAGAACCCGGGCGCGAACGCCCGCGGTGGACGCACGGAGGTGACCTCTTCCAAGACCCCCTACGCTACGACTCGGATGATGGACCGGTGCCATCACCTCGCCACTTCTCGGATAGTTACAATAGTGATGCGAGCAATAGCAACTACTACTACGAACGAGTACCAGGCTATTCGACCGGAATATAAGTATCATTTACCTGTGCACGCTAGTACCTTTGGTCGACTGCAAGACGGGGTGGTGTGTATAGGCTTATCTACCTTTACTTGTGTTTGCTCTAGTTGGTGCTCGTGGGGCGAGGGGCATTCCGCTCAACGACATACTCAACGAGTCTTCGCCCATTGAGTAGCCATCAGCCGTGCCTCGTCCGCTTCGTTCGGAGTGTGGCTCCGTGGCGAAGTAGACAGCAGGTGAACGGTGCTTCTCCCTTTGGTTCGGACTCCTCGAGTGCTTGGGCGGCGTCTCGATGGTTTCTGGTGGACTATCCTGCATGTCCACGAAGCTCTGCGACCGGTTGATTTTGGCAAACACGAGACGAAGGACCCGTTCACGGTCCTCCCAGCTGAGCTGCCGTAGGTCCACCTTCTCAGTAAAATGCTGCGGTGGGCCCGGAGGTACCGAGTCTCGTCGTGGTGCCGAGCTGTTGGGCGACGTCAGCTTTGGAAACCGTAGACTGGGTTTGATACCTTGCGCACAATTCACTTCACAGTGGTAGTGCTCTACCTCTCGGTCATGTTTCTCCTTGCGCTCGCGCTCGATCTCACGCTTGACGTGCTCGAGTGAGTCGAGGAAGAACTGCTCGACGTCCGTGCGCTGGTTCAGAATCGTTTGAGCTAGCCGCCTCAGGTTCCGCAACTCGCGGTTCTTAAGTCGCAGCAACTTCCGTAAGCCTTCCACGTCCAGCGTCAACTCTTCGCGCTCCCGCTCGTGGCGAGTGGCGTGTGCGTGAGCATCCCAAGACGCGGCAGCAAGACCCGCACCAAGCTTTTGCTCGGCTTCACGCAGACTGGCACGCAGTTGAGTGAGCTCTCGAGCTTGTCGCTGGGCCTGTTTGGCGAACTCGGCCTCCTTCTGGACCTGGAGCTGCAGCTCGATGTTCAGCGTCTTGGCTCGAGCCTCGAACTGCTGCTTCTCGCGCTGCAGCTCCTCCGTCATCTGCAGCTGGAATCGCAGCTCCTCGCCCATGCGCTTGTTGTCCGTCACGATCTTTCGGGTGTCTGCGTCGAGCCCATTGCGCGCGTCTTCTTTGGCTTGCTGCTTGACGACCTCGATCTTCTTCTCGTGTTCCTTTTGCAGACGCGCCTTCTCCTCCAGGAACTTCCGTTCCAGCGCGCCGGACGTCTCGCGCGCCTGCTCTCGCTCCAGCGTTAGCTGCGTCTCGAGGTCCTTCAGCTTGGTGGCGATGCTGTCCTTCATCTCGCGGAACAGTTCGAGCTGGTGCAGCTCCTCGCGCAAGTAAAATATCTGCTCGGACGCAGCTTCCTCTTTGGCAACCGCTTGCTGCGTGAGGTGTTGGCGCTCGGCATCGCGCGCCTGCTGCATCTGCTCAAGTGCGAGAGCATGGCTCAGTCGCGCCGCTGCGAGCTCTTCGCCAAGCTTGGTGAGCTGCTTGTCTCGGGTCTGGATCTCCTTCTGGAAGTAGGCCACGAACTCGTGCGTCTCCTGCTCGCGCTTGTCGTGCCTCGCACGCAGCTCCGCGTCTTCATCCTGCAGCTGCGCGACGCGGGCTGCCATCGCCGCCAGCTTCTGCTGATCCACCTGCTTGTTAAACAGCTCGGCCGCTTCATTGGCTTCAGCTGCAGTCGAGCCGACCGCGGCGTTGGGCTTCTCGGGCTCCATGGTGCTCCCGCTCCACAGGAAGTGTCGCCGCTAGGGTCGAGCTGAGTGCCAATGAACAAAACTAAATTATCTCTGGCTTACCTTGGACTTGGAACTATTTTGGAGAAGTACCAGTAGATTGACGCACGTCTTGAGCAAAAGAAGCCCATATATGAAGACCAACGGGAGTTGAAGTGTATTGTATCGGTCAACTACGGCAGGACTCTTTCAAGTTGCATGCCCTTCACAATGTCAAAAGGTCGGGCAGCGTCATCAGATGCCCTTGTTGTAAGTCACAACGCGCACCGGTTGCCCGTCCTTCTTGCACGTAGCGTGCTGCAGCTCCGGTTCCAAATACTTGGAGTCGAGTTGAGCCGTCTGGCGGAATAGACCGAACGTGAGCGGCACGGAGAACTGAATTGCGCAGCCCACAAGCCCCAGCAGCGTCGGAACGCGCAGCCACCGCGTCGTGAACAAGCTGCTGTGCCTTTCAATCCTCGAGATCACGAGCGGCGGCAGCAGCAAGATCGGCGCCGCCGCGAAGATTCGACCGGCAGCGCAAGACGCGACTGCCAGCGCCCCGCACCTCCTCGACTTGCCCACGTAGTCGCCGTTCTCGTCGTACACGTGGACGCCCTTCAAGTACTCGCTCTGCCGCATGACCGCCATGTTGAGCAGGTCGGCGGCCGCCACGGCAGCAAACGGACCCATGCGTGCCACAGCGGGCGCCCACTTGGCGTCCGTCATGCGGCTGGCCAGACGGCGCACACCCAGGGACGCGCCCACCGAGCTGGCCGTGGCCCCCACGTAGGCTGCGAGGCGCTGCTGCGCCGTGTCCTCGTTGGAGGCGTTGCGGTTGGCGTAGTAGTGCAGCGCGTTGTACGTCTGGTTGAGCCACTGTGCGAAGACGGTGGTCTTGGTGCTGTTGGCCAGCAGCATAGCGCCGTCCATGATGACGTTCATGGGCACGATCATGGACGCACGCAGCGGCGTGAAGACCGGCTTGCCCGTGTCCGGGTGCAGGATGGCGTGCGTCACGTACTGCGCGTGCTCGAGCTTGGCGGCGTCCACGGACTCGCCGCGTCGGTGCGCGGCCACCAGTTGCTGCGCCTCCGCCAGCGCGTGCTCCGTCGTGAAGGCCGTGCGGAAGTCCAGCATGTAGAAGGTCTTGCGCACGCGGCCAAAGTACGTGTCCTCGTTCGGGTCCGCCAGCTTGATGTGCGTCTCCGGCGCGCTCACGGCCGCCGCCAGCAGGTCCTTCTCCTTCTCCATCGCGGCAGTCGGCGGGCAAGTGGTCGAGTGGCCCGCGATAGGGGAGCTGGGTCCTTCATTTTGGGGGATGGGCCAAGCGCTGACGTCGGCTGTCGACGTCGTCGACCTCGGCGCAACTTCAACTTGGTGTAGGATTGGTGTGGCATACAAAGCGCATAAGTACGGTGCAAAGATCGCCTCATGTCGCCGAGTGACTCACTCGATGGGCGCACTCGATGGGCGCATGTTGCAGCAACAACCACTCTCGTGGGGATATCAAGCTTATTACCGAGCATATCATCATGCGTCTGCACGCGGCAGCTAACTACTACTTCAAGTACAATCCTGGGGGGGGGGGGTTCTGCTGGTCTTACTGCGTTTTCTTAGCGACAGCAGCGGCGGCGGGCTTCTTGGCACTGCGCAGCAGGTAGCGCTCGATGAAGAATTTGAGGAAGAGCGCAAAGTAGCTCGAGTACATGATGATGCCCCACTTGAGGTTGTCCGGGTCCACGCTGCACGTGGCGCCCTGCTTCATGTAGTACACGTTGAGGCCGCACACGGCGACGCCCACGCCCATCTGGCTCAGCTGGAAGATCGTCACGAGGCGAGCCCAACGCGGTCGGTAGCCGCACGCCGTCAGGAAGTAGTAGAAGTACATGATGGCGTGCACCGAGTAGTTCATGGCCACGAAGTACAGGCCGCTGCATACATCAGACAGACAAGCGAGTCAGCACAAGATTCAAGATGCACCACCAGAACGAGGGCATCAGTCCGTCACTCACCTAGCCGAGAGCGTGGCGAAGGCGTGCCAGCAGAAGAGCAGCACGGTGATGTGGTGGTACCAGTGCAGGAAGATGAGCGGCTTCTTGCGCAGCACGATGAAGGCCGTGTCCACGAGCTCCGGCACCTTGGAGAAGATGAAGAGCATGACCCAGAGCGCCACGGGGCCGTGGCCGTAGTGCGGCGTGGGCGGCGCGCACACCGAGTGGTACACGCCGCGGCGGTAGATGGTGTTGATGAGGAAGGGCACCGTCCTGGAGGCGCCGATGGCGCTGAACATGGCCAACCCCAGGTTCCAGAGCGCGAGCGGGCTGCAGTATCCATCCACCTTCATGTCAGTTTCGCGCCCGTATACAAACTCCAAGAGAGCGAGAGTCAGACGCAACGCACACTTTGAGGTTGAAGGGCTTGAGGTCGCGCATGATGCGGCGGCCGGCGAAGCACAGCACGCAGTAGGCGGCGCACAGCGCCACGGCCATGGGCATCGACTCCATGCAGAAGCCCGGCTCCCACGAGATGACCTGGCACGAAGATATGAGAGTTAGTGGGCCGCCGCTTCGAGCTAGAACGCAGGTAGTGTACGCACCCAGTCGCGCTCGTACTGGGACGGGTACATCCAGCGCAGCGCCGGCACCTCGTCGTGCAGCTTGGGCGTGCGCGCGAAGGTCGTCTCCATGTTTCTCTCTCTCTCTTTCTTTCTGCGGTCTTGCTGCTGGCTGTTGCTGCTCCCTCCTCTGCTCTGCGGCCTCCGAGGGTTTTTGAGTTGTGTGCGACGCTCTTCGGGCTGCAACCGCCTTCTCGGCCTTTGTCGGCGGGTTTGGAGCATTTTTCGCAGAGCTCACCCACTTTGTGGCGGAAAATCCTGAATTTTCGAAAACCATACTGAACGCAGGTCAGGTCGCTGCAGGTCGACTGGCGGCCCGAGATTGCGCGCGGGCATTCGTTACAAACACGACATGAACAACTGCAACCCGCGGGCGGACAGGCCAGCGCCGACGTCGCCCGCGTTCGGTTCGCGCTGCTTGGAGCGTGCTGGCAGCTGGAGATGGCTGCGCTGCACGCGCTCAGCCCAGCTCGGTGGCGGCGCCGACATGGGAGACGATGTATCTCGTCAGTGCGGATGAGCGGCTGGGCGTACCGCGCGGATCGGCGGCGAAGTGGTCAGTAAAGGGCAACTTCCGGCAATAATATCTTGGGTGTATGTAGTATAATACAAGAGCTGCTGTTGGCACGTTCAGCTGCGCATGCATTGGCGAATTTTACTGACAAGCTCTGGTTGTAGCGGCGGCGGCGGAGCTGTTGTTGACGGGCCACGTCAACCAAGCAGCCAGCAGGACTTGGCAAACGCAAAGGAGGCGCGCGACTTGGCGCCCGGCAATGCCACTTTCCCTCCGTCACGAGTGCTCTCACTCTCTGCATTCGCACGCATTTCGCCTGGCAAAGCTGTGATGACGGTCCGCGCCAAGCAAGCTGGAGCTGTGACTGTAAACGGATGTGCGGCGAGCAGGGCCAGCTCGCCTCGCAGAGCGCCATAGCGAGGCTGTCAAACAGAGAGACCTGCGAACAGAACGATGAGGGATTCTTATCGGGATTGGACCCGACCGAGCCAACAGCTCCATGGTACGTCGGTCTCGGTAACGATGTTATGCGTACTGATGCATGTACAACCAGATCGCTGTAGGGGAAAACTGCAGTTGTCCAGCAATGTGTAAACCCTGGCTGAAGTTTCCCAACATTTACAAAATGTCATGACGAACATGTCACTTGAATTCGCCGAATACATGTAAGACGCATCTTATAATGTGGCTGCAGGTGGATCGGTGAAGGTGGAGGTGAAGCTTGGCCAACACACGTAGTGCTGCCGGGACTCGCAATGGCTCGAAACGCCTCATATAAGCTGACTCGTTCGCCTCAAACTACATCTCTGAATGTGACCTATAAATCGGGAACGTAAACATCCTACATCTGTCAGTTGTCTGCGAAGCGTCGCGATATTTCTGAAAAGTTGGCGAGCAGCATGGCGGGGCCGGCGCTGGCGGTGCTGCTGCTTCTCACGACGGGGACGATGCTGCTGCTGCGCCACGAGACCCAGGCCCAGGCAAGTGTGCATGTGCTCACTTGCAGCGAGCGAAGAGAGACGGAGGCGGAGGGGCGTAAACACTCTCGTTTGTTCGTCCGCTCGCGCGAGTGATCAATCGGCTCGGGCATCTGCTATGCACATCGTTCGAATCCGCGGACTGACGTGGCCGGCGTGGTCTGGTTCTGTGGCCGTGAAGGTGGCGCTGCCCAAGGTGCGGCAGGTCTCGGCAGGTGAGCGCCTCGCCGCTGCAACGCGAGACACGCCCATTGCCGAACGCGCCGCCTTTCGATTGACGCTGCTGCTGTTGCTGCCTTTGTCTGTGGAGCAGGATGCCTTCCTGACCAAGTGGAGGCGTGCCGCATGAACTGCCCCGTTCAGTACCAGGACCCGCAGCGCTACCTGTGCCCGTGCTACAGGTGAGTGCGTTGCTTCAAGCGCGTGCTGGCGGTGGCGAGGATGGCCGGTTGAACCGTGCGACCACCGCCGCAACTTGCACGCCTTCTGCGCGCGGTATCGACGTTTTCCTGACGATGTGCTTGTGGCTCGACAGCAAGCTGGGCCAGTGTCTGGTGCGCATCGGCTGCAGCATGAAGCAGCGCGTGGACGTGGCCGCCTTCTGCTCGCGGCGCGGCTACTGCAAGGACGGGTACTGCGAGTTCCGCGCCGGAGACCTAACGCCACGAGGCGACACACGCCCGGAAGTGTTCGAGCTCACGTCCGTGGAGACGCCGGGCACGCCATGCGTTGACAACTGCTGCCCCTCGTGGACCAACTGCTCGCAGGACGCGACGATGCTGGCGATTCGGACGCCCGGGCGAATCTACCGGGAAGAGGAGGTGCTGCTACCGCCTCGAGAGTGAGTTCGGTGGACAGGAAGTGCGTCCTATGACCCGAGCTTGTACTGAAGCGTCTTGCGTGCTTGCTCTACAGGGGCGACCCGAGACTGGGTGTCAACCAGAACTATGACCGAATGCCGTACAGCATACCGCTCGCGAATCTACCGTAACAGTCGGGTTTCATATGCGCCGACAACTGTATGCAAACTAATTGAACTAGCGGTGGGTGAGTGAGCTGTGGAGTGCGATGGTTTGTAGCGTTTGAAGAACGACTCGTTCAATCTTACTTGAAGATAAAGAAGTTTGCAGTACAGTATTAACGCACACGTGGTTGCTACATCTCATGCATTTGCTCTGTGCGCTGGACCACCGGAAATTCATGCAGACGATGTAAGGGATACATGCATGTTGCATGCTCCAGGAGAGGAGCTATTCTCTGCCGTCCAGAGTCCATTGCGCCAAGAATGCAGCAACCTCTGCGGCTGCTTGACATGACTGCGCAAAGTTCTCGTAGGCGAGGGCCTCGTTTTCACCGTAGAGTGCCTTGGTCATGTCTTCGAAGATGGCTAGACGCGGGAGCTCCTCCTCTGCGGGGGCTACAACAACACGCAGCAACTTCGCAGCACCGACGACGACTGTGCGGAACAGCAACGTTGCTTCGTCCGCCACCATCAGCCCCCTGCGATGCGTGGACACGTTGAATAGCTCAAAGATTGCTGTAGGTATAGGCATTCAACATGAGGTCAGTTGGTCTGTACCGCTATGGAAGCATGCAGCACATATATACCTTTTAGCTTGGCATCCCGAGAAAGCTGCGGAGCCACCAGGATGAGAGCTGCAAAGAGTTCGCACGAGTCCACAGCGCTGCTGTTCCTGACGTCGAATACAGCAAACGCCTGTTCGATTGTATCTCTCGCAATCGCTGGAAACAACGCGTCGAGCTCGTTCACCCCTACACAGAACTCTCGCTGACATAGCAAGGTAAACCGCTGAAGTGTTTGCTCGTTAACTGCAACAAATTCGTACGAACATCATCAACCAGCGGAACGCCATGGCTGCATTATATTTTGATGCTACGCACTTGTTCGTGCCACCTCCAGCACTGCTTGGGCATTCGGCGAGGATGAACTGGCCAAAAGAGTGCTGGCGTTGGTGCTGCTAACTGCTGCGCCCATACTTGAATAGTCGCGGCTGTTGTATCGGACAGCGCCGGAAAAGTCTACAAGACGCGACTCTGTGTTCGGCTCGGAACCAACTGAAATGCTGGGCTGACGAAGCATTTGCAGTTGCATCTGAAGCATTGACATGTATGAGGTTAGTTATCAAGCAGAGAGGCCGACTTTGGAGGCAAACTTCAGCGGAGAAACGTACTTGACGCCGATCCAGTTCCACGAGCCAAGTTTTGCCTTGCACGACGGACAGAGCATCTTGCCGTCATTATCCCTTACGAAAGAGGGGTCCATTGTCATCCACTTCATCGGCTCAACGAAGATTCCAGCGCAGGCTCCTGCAGCGGTGTCCGAGCTTGTGTGAGGTAACTACAGACCGGGGTTTGTCAGGTTCAAATCAAACTCAATCGCTAAAACGACGAAGCAGAGCGTTAATTATCTGCGTACCTGATTCCGTGTCGTTGCCAGCACATAGTTGCACTTCATGCAGCATAACGAGCTGCCTGGACGTGTGAGCTGCGGCGTGGCAACCACATCGGGAGTCCCCGTCTTTATCCGCTGCCGTCGCGCCACCATCGTGCGCAGCTCGGCGTGTGCAGGGGTGGCGCCCATAATATTTGGGTCGTTCCCCATCCTCTGAAAAAGCTCTAGCTGCCGCAAGAAGCCCGGGTTGATCGAGATGCACGGCCGAGCTGTCTGCACAACGTCGTACGCCTCCAACAGCGTTAGACTCTGCGTCGCCATCAGGTACGCCACGCAGATAGAGGCGCTGCGCGACTGGCCGTAGACGCAGTACACCAGCACAGCCGTGGGTGCCTCTTGCATCAAGTGTTTCTTGAGAAACTCGATGCACTCGTCAAAGTGCGGCAGTAGCAACTCCTCCTCCATGTCCAAAATGTCAACGAGCAGCGCATCGCACGGCTGTACAGATACCGGCATCGAAAACTGCATCAGAACCACCACAGACACACAAACTCAATGACAACTGAACATGGCCGCCACCTTTTCAATGAGGTTGCCGGTGCCCAATGCGATGACCGCCTGGATGCCATTGGCCTCGAGGAACGCCGCGTCCTGCGTAGCAATGCGTTAGTGGGCTGAGCATGGCGTCATAGGCGAGCGATTTGGCCGTACCTGGGCAGCCCCAGCTTCGCCGAGGAATAAGGGGAGGTCGCCGATGCGCGCCGCCTTCGGAAAACCTTCTAGCAGCGGGTGGTAGCGCTGGCGCTCCACCAGCAGCCTCACAACGGACAGCTCCGCTTGCGGCATGGCTTCGCGCTGTCTCACTGAGGCACATGGCGTCCTGCGTAATTTCATGTCATGCATCTTCAGAGTTGCGCTGCGTTTCTCTGCAAAAAAAACGATCCTTGAAGCTACGGCGCCACTATGATACCTTGGGCCCATACAGAACTCTGCCTGAGTACCGAACGCCTGATATATATAAGGGCTCTAGGTTTATAAAGTGATCTCAGCGTTACCATAAAAAAGGCTGTACTGAATTAGTTTAGTTTAGAAGGACTTTGAGGCTTGCTTTGTTAATCAAGCCCAAGCGAAGCCAGAAGTGCTGAATTGTTTCAGCGCTGACCTTTGACCAAACGTGTTCGCACCACATCAGTGCGGTTAGTAGCTCTAATTTGTAAGGACTATCTGCTCCCTCTCCTAGTTGATCTAGTGCATGCATCATCTTTTCAAAAAGCACATACCTTTTGATGAAGTAGATTATTCCATGGTCCATTGACTGAAAATGTGAAAGTGGAAAGGTATAGAAGACCGCACAGGCAATCAAAAGCGCGCCAATTTTCAACTGCACAGCTTGGTACCTCTGGCCAAACAAAGGTATCCTGGATTTTTACATCAGTACCTTTGCCCATCTCCGTTCGACCAGTCGTTGGACCTTGAAGTATTAGTTATATGAGGTTATGTATTGTATACCCGTTCGGTATTTAGGCAGATTTCTGTGCTGAGGCCAAGTGAACCACTGGTCCCAACCTTAAATGCTAAAGTGCGTCATTCCTGAATTTGCCTCACAAGCACAAGGTCTTCCCCCCACAGCCACCACCCCCACAACTAACATGAAGATCGCCTTCTTCTCCACGCACAGCTACGACATCGAGTCGATGGAGCGCGTCGCCAAGGAGGACGGCGTCACCCCCAAGCACGAGCTCAAGTTCCTGACCCCGCGTCTGGACGCGACGTCCGCCAAGCTGGCCGAAGGCTGCGAGGGCGTCTGCATCTTCGTCAACGACGTGGCCGACGAGGCCGCTCTGCGCGTGCTGGCCGCCGGCGGTACCAAGGTCATGTTCCTGCGCTGCGCCGGCTTCGACATGATCGACCTCAAGGTCGCCAAGGAGCTGGGCATGCCCGTCATCCGCGTGCCGGCCTACTCGCCGTACGCCGTGGCCGAGCACGCCGCCACGCTCATGATGACGCTGAACCGCAAGATCCACCGCTCGTACAACCGCACGCGCGAGCAGAACTTCCGTCTGGCGGGTTTGCTGGGCTTCGACCTGCACGGCAAGACCATCGGTGTCGTCGGAACCGGCAAGATCGGCGCGCTCTTTGCCCGTATCGCTGCCGGCTTCGGCTGCAAGGTGCTGGGCTACGACGTGGTGCAGAACCCGGAGGCGCTGAGCTACGGCGTTGAGTACGTCAGCCAGGACGAGATCTGGGCCCGCTCGGACATCATCTCGCTGCACTGCCCGCTGTTCCCGTCGACCAAGCACACGATCAATGCCGAGAGCATCGCCAAGATGAAGGACGGCGTGATGCTCATCAACACGAGCCGTGGCGGCCTGATCGACACCAATGCTCTGGTGGCCGGCCTCAAGAGCGGCAAGATCTCTGCTGTGGGTCTCGATGTGTTCGAGGGCGAGGGCGACTACTTCTACTCGGACCGCTCGGGTGCTATCATCGCCGACGAGACTCTGGCTCGCCTGTTCACGTTCCCGAATGTGATCATTACCGGCCACCAGGCCTTCTTCACCAAGGAGGCTCTGGACAACATTGGTCACACCACGATGGCCAACATCAAGGCGTACGATGCCAAGGAGGAGCTGGTGAACGAGGTCAAGTGAAGTACGCCACCATCGGTTCGAAGTCGACTGTGACTCGTTTTAAAGCACTATGAAGCAGATTTTGTTTTGCTGCTGCGATTTCATTTTCTAGTCGTTGAATTAGTCTGAGAAGTTACAAAAACGGAAATGCAGTACTTATACCTCTTCGTATAGCGACGTGAACCTTGCAGTGAGACGAGCCCTCTCTTGGTGCTGTTGTTGAAGTCGTTGAAGTTTTGGCTCGATACCTCCGGGCCATGATGGATGAGAACCAACGAAGCACCGACAAGGTGGGTAACACGTTGCAGTCTGAGAAGGTGGGGCAAGCGACGCTACCAAGAAATGCGGCTCTGAAGTAGTATGGGACCGGGTGAATCAGCGCGTTGGCCAGGATTTTTGGTGTCGTCCCCCTTCGGATCCAACTAGCTGTTGGCCGGCCGGAGCACACCGATCGACGGCCAATTCTCTCATTCCTTGTTTCGCCAAGAACCCCTCAAGCTTATCAATCGCCAACGTTCAAGCAAGTACCAAGCTTCTGGACGCCATGCACAACGCGCCAAAGTCCATCAAGATCGCCTTCTTCTCGTCGCACAGCTATGACATCGAGTCGATGGAGCGAATCGCCAAAGAGGACGGCGTCACCCCCAAGCACGAAATCAAATTCTTCGCGCCACGGCTGGATGCTGACTCCGCGAAGCTGGCCGAGGGCTGCGAGGGCGCCTGCATCTTCGTCAACGATGTCGCCGACGAGGCAGCCCTGCGTGTCCTTCATGCTGGTGGCACTCGCGTGGTATTCCTGCGTTGTGCTGGCTTCGACATGATCGACCTCAATGTCGCCAAGGAGTTGAGCATGCCGGTTGTACGCGTTCCGGCGTACTCGCCCTACGCCGTAGCGGAACACGCCGCGTCGCTGATGATGGCGCTAAACCGCAAGATCCACCGCTCGTTCAACCGCACGCGTGAGCTGAACTTTCGCCTGGCAGGTCTGCTGGGCTTTGATGTCCATGGCAAGACCATCGGTGTTGTCGGAACCGGAAAGATCGGTGCCCTGTTCGCTCGCATTGCCGCCGGTTTTGGTGCCAAGGTGCTGGGCTACGATGTAGTGCAGAACCCGGAGGCGCTGAGCTATGGCGTCGAGTACGTGTCGTTGGATGAAATCTGGGCTCGCTCGGACATCATCTCGCTGCACGTCCCTCTGTTCCCAAGCACCAAACACGTGATCAACGCGGAGAGCATCGCCAAGATGAAGCCCGGCGTGATGCTCATCAACACGAGTCGTGGCGGCTTGATCGACACGCGAGCTTTGGCGAACGGGCTGGAGTCGAAGAAAATCGGCGCGGCTGGCCTCGACGTATTCGAAGGGGAAGGCGAGTACTTCTACTCCGACCACTCGGGGACCATCATCGCCGACGACGATCTTGCCCGGTTGTTCACGTTCCCGAACGTGATCATCACGGGCCACCAGGCCTTCTTCACGAAAGAGGCGCTGGACAACATCGCGCACACGACAATGAGCAACATCAAGGCGTACGTGGAGAAGGAGCCACTGGTGAACGAGGTTAAGTGAAGCGTGGCATCGTGATGAGCGTTGCTATGTTGGACACGTGAACATACCAGTGGGCGATGGATGAACAGTGCAAGGCAGCGCATTGAATTGCTGAGAAAGCTAAATACATGTTGTAGTTTGCTCTGCACCCGAAGAAACTACTGTACCTGTTGTGGATACTTCTGGCTATGATAATTAATCATGGCGAAGATGAAGACATCGCTTCCGATCACGATGTCTTGTTCGCTCTGCTTTCAGATAATCTTTTGCCAGGCACACTTTGCCGCAAAACTTTTACTACTTGGACAGCTTGACGCGACCGAGCGGCGCGAATAATAATATTTACCCATAAAATATGTTCATCACGCAGTCTCCGGCAGCGGGGGCAATGCTGCCACTGCTGCTGCTCGTTCGGTCGTGGGGGTTGTGGTGGAGGATGTGGGCGACGACTTGATGAGCTCGGCCGCCTTATAGTCCCGCATGCTCTGCGACTCGGTGTACTGGATGGACTTTTCGTGGTTGTACGTGCGCGTGACCTGGTGGATGTCCGGCGGCGTGTAGGCTTCGGCCTCGCCCTCGCACGCCACAAACTCCACGCGGGCCGCGTCGCCGCGCATGCTCACGTCCAGCAGCAGGCCGTCGTCTCGTGCGCCCACGTACCGTCGGTGCTGGTTCATGCTCCTGAGGTAGCCCAAGGTCGAGTACTCCCAGGTGAGCCCGGACTTGCCACGCACGCACATGGGCTCCTTCATGCGCAGGTCGCGGAAGCAGCTAAACGTCGAGCGACTGAACATGTAGCAGCCCGACTCTTCGTGGAAGAAGCGCACGCGGATGCTGTTGTACCCCCTGGCGTAGCACTCGAGGCGGAAGGCCGTGCGGCCGCACGTCGTGGGGTCGTCTCCCTGCGGCACGATACCCACAGTGCCGTCGGTCCGCACCTGGACGTAGTGATTTCCTTTGACCCGGAGAAAAACACGCGAGCCCGAGAGCTTGAGCACGTTGCTCACGACGGAGCGCGAGATGGCCTTGATCTCCTCCACCTGCTTGACGAGTGCGTCCACGTCCTCCTTGGCCAGGCGCTTCTCGAACGGCACGCGGCCCCGCACCTTGGTGAGCGTCTGCTTGCACCACTGCTCGCCGGTCATGCACCAGTGCGCCGCGTGCTCGCAGTTCTGCGTGAAGATGTTGAAGTCTCCGCGGCCCAGGCCCAGCAGGAAGCGGCAGCGCGAGAGCACGACCTCGGGCAGGTCGGCCTTGCTTAGGTGCACCTCGCCCCAGCGGGACAGCACCTCGCGCAGGCCGGACGTGTGGTACTCGACCAGGCGCAGGTGCTTCTGCTTGCGGTTGTCCAGGAACTCCTCGAGCGTCGAGATGCGGAAGCACGAGTCGGCCTGCGCCTCCTGGAAGCCCTCGAGTGGGCTCCAGACGTGGCACACGCGGATGTCGGCGGCCGAGGCGCCCGAGGCCCAGACGATGCCGTGGTGCTGGTACGAAAGCGGCCAGCGGCTGTAGTCCCAGATGCACACGTGGTCGCCGGGCCGCAGCGACGCCACGTTCAACACCCGCGTATACACGCCGCCCATGGCTGCTGGCTGTCTACTGTAGTGCGGTACTGTACGCGCCTGTCGGGTAGCTCTACGGTAGCTTAATGGCCGAGAGACCACTGGGCGCACTCCGGACCCCGACGAGCGTCGTGCAGGGAAAGAGGAAGTGACCGATTCTGCGGCACTGCTCGACGGATGGGGCGGTCTGACTCTGGTGCTGTGTGGCGCGCCTGAAAAGCCCAATTGGGCAGAAAAAGCCGTTTGAGTCCACTATTTCGCGATAAGAACCCCTTTTACGGGACTTGTTTGGGTAGTGTACCGACTAGATGGTACAAAGGAGCCCTGCCCTTGACCAAAAGCGAACCCTCGTTCCCGCGGAGCTGAGACACGAGCCACATACAATCGCCATACAATGGCGCACACTCATACAGACTTCAAGCTCCAAGCGTTGAGGCGGGGGCCGGCACCAGCACCAGTACATATGGAAACATATTATTAGTATGTAATACTCGCCGAGTCTTGCTGGTTGGTGGTCGCGGGCCAGCTGCCGCCTGCAACCCTCGCGCTGTCAACCAAGTCGGTGCAGGAGACGCGAGCTCCGTTACATTTGGCCGGGCGAGACCGTTTTAGCCGCGAAAGGCCAAATCGCATGAATCCGCCGAGAAAACTGCAAAATACGCATACTGGACGAGTTTTTCTGCAAAAGACGCAAACTCGGCAAAAAGCGCATACCGAGTTTCTGATTCTACACCGTGTAGTACACGGTCAAGCAACTTACCCAACGATATCGGACGCACAAGTATGGTACGTATCCGCCAGCGTTTTGTTGCTCGCCGTTGCTCACGGAGCGTGAATATCCACGCAGTCATGCTGCATACACCGCTGATTGACCTACTTAACCTGACCCCGAACGAAATATCCGCTTGCTGCTCGCTGATTACTATTGCGCTTGATTTATCTCGCCGACAGAGCTTTGTCTTCCGTCGCAACACCGGCACCCGATAAACTCATTATTGTAGGTTAAGTATTGTGCTGGCCATAATACATGTACTTCGGACCAAGATTTGTCGTCCAATTACTCCTTTAAGATGATAATTTTCCATATACGATATTTAGATATAAGGGTATTTTTCGTCCGTAGATTCCGATTTTGAGGTCAGATTTGCCGTAGACCATTTATAATAAAAAGCGCTCTCGAAAGCTTAAAAGTTTGGGGAAAGGGTTCCATTAGGGTTAGCTGATCATTCATCAAAATACAAGTATTCTATTGGCTCATTCTGGAAAACATACGCCCGAACACACGCTTTCATGGGAAAGGATATCTCGATGGCGTCGGTGCGCATGGTTGATTATTTTAATTTTCCTGCATCCTGGCAAATCTATCTTATCAAATCATACAGGCCTTTTTACATATCAACGGTTGAGAATATGCTGTACCCAAGTCATATATATTAGGTGCTACAGTTGTAACAGAGCATATCGTTAAGCAGGCGTCGACCTGTTTTCTTGCTGGTCAAACTACAGTACGGGGCGTCTTAGAGAGCCACCTTATAATTTATGACCTGCTATCTCCTATACGCATTAATTATTCAAAGATAGAGGCCAACATACTGACAGGAGTGACATTTTGGCTTCTTCTGATTGGCTATTCACGCGGGGGACTACCATACAAACACAAAGTCAAAACCGTTTGAAAAAATTGAAAGGAGGCGGGAACACACCCGCAGCCTCATTCCAAAGCCTCCGTGTCATTCCGCAATTTCAAGATGCCCCAAGTCACCCTCACAAAGGCGCAGCAACTGCAGCTGTGTGACCAGCACAAGAAGGACCCGAGCCTGCAGTGCATGCAGTTAGCGGCGTGGTGCCAAGAAACGTTCAACCTGCCAGCGATGCCCGGGAAAAGCACCATCAGTCGCATTCTAAGGCGAGAGAGAGAGCTGCGCAGCATTGCTATCGACTACAGAGACCTTCGGCGCATGCGGGCACCGATACCGAAGAAGGTCCTCGCTAACTGTTGGAGGCATACAGGGCTGCTATCCAAAAGAGTAATGAATGTGGACCACATTCTAAATTAAATCAATACATTGTGTTTCTCTGCTACGGGGAGCTGTCCTATCAGATCGCAAACCCCGTCAAAATCGGATATATCAGGTGGCTCTCTAAGACGCCCCGTACTGTACTCTCCTGGTGTCAATACTTGCCCAAACACAGCAAACCATGGAGCATTCTAAAGCTAAAATACTGCTCTTTCGTACTGCAGTCACCTTTGTACTGAGTTGTCTGATAGCACCCCTGTTGGTACCGTTTTGGTAGTGATGGATTTGCTACCCAGCGTATCTTGGTCCCTGTACTCCACCTAAAAAGCTTGCAGGTGTAGCTGTGATGCTTAGCAGAAAGAAGAGCTGCGTAAGATTATTTGCGGGTCGAAACACTATCATTGAAAAGGTATTGATGAAGTTACGGGCGAAAAACTACCAGTGTTACAAATCTTGGTCCGAAGTATTTTGGCCAGTACAATAGTATCCGGGCGGACACCCGACCCTACGAACAGCTTTCCACCTCGCTGTAGCCAATCAGCGACATCTTCCTTACAATTTAAGGCTCAACGACGTATTTTCATCCAATCATTGTTCGTTAGGGGTAGGCTTATTCTGTCCTCTTAATTCCGGAATCATCCGGATTTTCCTTCTTCGCGCAAATAAGTAGTCATACAAAACCGACGATGTTTGTCGTTCTTATCAGATAAGTGCACAACGTGCCGGAACAAAATGCCCAAATGATGACCCAAAGAAGTCTTCCATCCCAACAGGCGAGAGAGCTTGCTTTGTTATATTTAGAAGGCCAACGTAAATGCGCTAGAGTCAATTTCGGACTTGCATCAAGACAAAGAGAGGAGATGCAGCGAGCTTCTCGCGGTCTCGACACCCCGGCTGGGACAATTAGCCAAGAATTGGCTGCAGAAAAAGTGTTTGGAGAGTTCTTCTCTTCAACAGGATTGTCGAAAGCGATGTAGATAGCATGCTGTCGTGTAGAAAAAAACGAGTTTACGAGTCCCCGCCCTATCAACCGAAGTCTTTAGTACGAGCCCTAGCAACAACACACGCCTACCCCGAAAGGTCGGCGGATATGTCGGGATGATAAAACCTGAAGACCAGGTCAGATCCCTTATACGGGTTGGAATGTGCCTCTCTGTGTGCTGCGGGTCAGGTAGGTTACCCTTTGGTTCAAATATAAGAGCACCCTTAGCCACGAGCTACGGCTAGGATGCAATGTGTAATGCGTGCTTTCGCACTAAACCTCTGTGGCCCCTCAGGAAGGAAGGGTACCAGGCCAATCGAAGCCTCTTACAGGGGCGCCGGGGCGAAGCCTCGGCTAGAAGTCAAATACACTGGGGGGGGGGGGCTCGCCTCACGCCTAGTCAAACGTACAACTGTACACTGAGGTCTCTACTACCTCTCAACACTCGGCCACCTACTCACTCTTGGCCTTACCAGGATGAACATTCGGTCAATGCACCTTATGTCCACCGGCAGTCATACCCCGTGCGGCCGAGTGTATCCAGACCCTACGCTAAGCTAAGCGACTTACCGTAGACGGACTTGACACTTGTGTGGCTTGGGGGGAAGGTTCCGCTCTCTGTTTAATGTTAGAGGCCGTGATGCCTCCCCTATAACTAATCCCTAATGCCTATACAAATATCAAGTGTGGACCGAGCTTTCGAGCTGATCTCACAACCGGACGATATCGCCCTAAATCCGAACTCCTACTGGGCATAAATGTACCCACTATGAAACTTCGGAGGCCCCGGCAGGCGGTGTATTATGACCCGCCGAGACTCTCCTGTCACTCCGTAGTCTCCATCAATCACCGTGGCACTCAAGCGCGGGGAATGTGTCCGGCCAATCAGAGTCCTCGGTCAGCCATCATCCGCAGGCTCAAGGCAGTTAGACCTCGGCCGGAACTCGCCCGGCCACAGCCATTTCCCGATCTCACAGCGGCCCCCAACTCTGCCGAGCCGTCCCAAGTGGTGAGTGCCGTGTTGCCTTCGTGCCCTTCCGTGCTTCATCGCCATGCAGTTGTGGAGAAGCGCCGGATAAGAATCCTTCTCGAACGATGTTCTCCGAGAAAGGCTGCGGAGCCGATCGACGGAATCAGGTGGGATCGGCAATCGAGCGACAGGCGTCGGCGTGGAGCCAGATCGGAAGGAGATCTCAGGCGATCGAGTGACGTCGACGCGTAAGTGGCATATATCAGGGTGGACTACGGGAGATCGCGTCCAGACAGTGGCGCAGAGGTGGCGAGCGAGGACCTAGGCCGAGATCGACGCCAGGCATCGGTGATCCAAGTAGTCCAAGTACCAGAGTGGGTGGATCGGAGGCGGATGGCCATCTGCCCAAGTCGTCGATCGAGGGTGGATCGCCGATCGCGATCGCCGATCGGGATCCTCGATCGCCGATCGGCCAAGATGGGGGACACAGGAGAGCGAAGCCGGGGCAAGAATCCAGTAGTTGTTTGGTTGTAGGATGATAGACAGGATGGTAGTGGTAGAGAGACATGTGGTGTGGTAATTCCGCTAAAGCCCTCCTCTACCAAAAGGTATTAGAGACACCAACAACACGCTAACCCGCAAAGGTAAGTGCTTATTGGATCAAAACCTGAAGACCAGGAACGATCCCTTACACCGGGTCGGTTGCAAGCGCCTCTGTGCACCTTAGGTTGTCTTCGGTCAACCCAAAAACCTGTACCGCTAGCCACGAGCTAAGGCTAGGATACTATGTAGCGCTTTCGCGCAACCCCACTGCAGTCCCTCAGAAAGGAAGGACACCGGCGTGTTAGGCCTTATACAGGGGGACCAAGGTAAAACCTCGGTAGGTAGACTAATACACTCAGGGACACTCTTGTCCCACAGATATACAGTGAACGACACTCCTATGTCGCTCTTGACTCTCCGGCCACGCCAACTCTTGGCGCCGCCAAGGAAACTCTCGGTCAAAGCACGATACCGTAATCTAGGTGTTAAGTGTCCGGAGTTGTTAACTGTCACCCCCATATTTTAGCCAATCAAAAGGTCGTATTTGATTAATCAGATTAGGATTTGCATCGATATGTTAAGTGTCACCATGGATATTCTAATGCATTTTGTGTGTATGGACGCCGTCCAAAACCATTAGTCGATCCCAATATGTATGCAAACCACCCCCGAATTGCCTACAACTATGATGTACTTCATCAGCATTACGGCACACTACGAATACCATACTTTAGACTCGACTGTTTTGACATGGAAAATACAATAAGAATGGTGAATGCAGCTGAGCCAGACGATCGACAGAATGGTACGCAAGCTTGACATCCTGCCAGGGCTCGATATTTAGGCACAGGAGTTTTTTCCTACAGCGACGACAGTGTAAATAAGCAGGGTAGAAGCATAAAGACTAGCATAGGTCATACATAAATTCTGCATATCAGTTTTATCCTCATCTTGAGATTTGCCTGCAGGTGGGGGGTGACACTTGACACCTAGATTACGGTAAGCTCCCCGACAGGCATCCACACGCAGCCGAGCGTGTCCAGGCACTACAATAAGCTAGCTACACTTACCGAAGTCGGACTTGACCCTTGTTGGCTTTGGGGGAAGGCTGTCTTTTTATTACTGAGTTTTATGAGGCCCAGGGGGCCTCGTTCTGGTCATCCTATGATGAGTCGTATGTCCCTATACAAATATCTAGTGTGAACGATCACAATAAGGCGATTCCGGACACATCAAATGACGACCGCGGCCACACTAATAAGTGCGGTCGAAGTACGCAACTAAATGCATCTGTACCTAAACGTGGGTACCACGAAGCCTCGCTCGGGGTTCTATTAGGACCCGACGAGGCTCCGGCCACTGACTATCACTCCAACGAGGATAATGTCGTCATCCAATCAGAAGTAGCCATCTCCGTCTCTCGCTGGGCCGCTACTTCATGAAACTTGACCTTCGGGCCGGCGAGGCAATCACCTTGGAAACACACAATTTCCGATACTACAGACACCAGCTAAACATAAATCAGAACGCACTTTGCACAGAAGACCACAAGTGCCCTCAAGTCACCAAGTCCCAGGAACTACATTGGTCTCGGCGAGTGTCAACACTTCGGCTAATGAACTAGCGGTACGGTTAAGACTGGATTACAGCTTGACCTACTCTAGTAATCTATTTCTTGTGTGCAAGTCCTCGATCGACCGGATATTAGTGCTTGGCCGGCGATCGCTGCGTCTCTCAATCGAACTCGATCCCGCTATAGGAAGCGGCAAGCAACTCAAGGAAGGGAGGAACATACCCGGAAAGGCAACTACAGGCCTTGGGTCGACCCCAGGCCGACCGATCGCAGCGAACAACCCTCGATCGGAGCGAATACCCGGACGCAGAGCGAAGATTCCCGCGCTGCTCCACAAACCATCCCCGCGTCACGCCAAGACACTCGATCTTCACCAAGTGCTGCATCCTCGGAGCCCCGAGAGAGCAGATCCAGCCCGCCGACGGGTACACAAGGTGAGAACAAGTTCAGCCGATCACGGATCGTTGGGGGACCCCCTCCGTTAGTCGGTGTCTGGGCGCTGGTGGGAAGCTCGATCAAGCCTTAACCAGATTTTGGCTGATCCCGCCACACCACAATGGTGCGCGTGCCCGGATCTCTTGGGGACTCCGGATTTCACCGTGAGTCCGCAGAAGATGCGCAAGTGAAGAGAGAACCAGGGGAAGAGGCGTCGTCGGATATCGGATCGACGGAGACGCTGCTGAACAACACGAGATCCGCGGATCGACAGAGTGCTCGGAGGACTTCTGTCGACGTAATCGAGGGCGATCTGGAGACAGATCTAGAAGACAAACCTCAACATCCTCCCCAGGTCCCTTCGGGGACCCCGGTGGATCTCGGTGCGAACCGAGATTCACTAACAAAACAAACCAAAGCTGGATCGGACCGATATGCATTTGCAGACTCGCCGATCAGGCTCGATCCCGACTACCTGGACGCGATCGCGGACTAGGCCCAGATCGCGCGGAGGAAGCTGAGAGCGCCTGGCTTGGACGACGAAGATCCCGGATCACTGGCGCCCGACTGGTCTGAGGCTGACTTGGAACGTCAGTATCACCTGAAGGAGCTGCGGGACTTCTTGCGTCAAGATCCTGTCATGGTGATCGTGCGGCCAAAGCAGATCGGCGACCCGAAGGGCCCGATCTCGGCCCCCCGCGCGGCAGACAACAAGTTGTCGGCGGTGAAGAACCTGCTCGGACTGCTGAAGGAAGCCGGCCTCGTAGCTGGCGCCTTCGAGGCAAATGATCTCTTCGATCTAGATCTCGACGTGATCCAGACATTGGTCGACAAGCTGAGACCTCTGGTCGACGAGATCGCGGACCGTCCGGACCCGAAGGCGCCAGATGTTGTGTCGCCGGCACCAGTGTCGTCGCCGCGGGTGGAGTCTACAGGGTACCGATCGTCGTCTCCCTACGTCTCGGCAGCCGAACATGTATCGGATACGTCGTCTGAACCTCAGCGGATGTCTCTCGGTCCTTCCGGATCGGCGATGTTGGAGGCCCGATCGCGTAGTCAACGCCAAGAACGCACGCGATCAGGACCTCGGAAGCAGAAACCCAAGTCGACCGATCGCACCACCAGTGCTACGAGATCGGACGAGTCGAACGGCAGACTGGAGTCCTACTTTCAGGCTGCGATGGCCAGATTCTTGAGCGAACAACAGGCCGCGGTGGCAACGCCTACTCCAGCGGTCGACGACAACGTGGGATCACGGGACGTGGAGATGGAATCAGCCGGATCGCCGGATCAAGACTGCTCTCAGTGGGAATACGACCCGGACGACATCGATCTACCGAGTTCGGCCCCTGTGGTGGTGGCTACCGCTGCCTCGGGATCCACTGGGTCCTCCCTGATCCAGCGTGTGCGGATCTCAGCAATGTCCGATCTTAAGGAGTTCAGCGGCAAGGATCAGGACGAAGACCGAGTTCGACCGTGGATCAGCAAGGTGAAATCGGCGTTCTTGCGAGATCAGGCTACGGACGAAGAGAAGTGTTTGACCTTCGCTGATCTACTCACGGGCCCGGCGAAGAACTGGTATCGCCAGCTGGGTCGATCGACGCGGAACAAGTGGAGCGATCCGCTCCGGAGTTTCCAGATCCAGTATTGTGGGCTGGGAGTATTGGTCGCCTGGCAGTATTATCACTCTCGCAAGCGATCAGACGAATCGCCGCTGGAGTACCTCTATCGGCTCAATGTGGCGGCTCTACGTGCGAGATTGAAGATCAAGGACGGAGATTCCAAGGCTCGTCGAGAACATGTCGAACCCTTTATTGAGACGCTGGGCGATCACGAACTGGCCGATCAGCTGACCCTACTTCGGCTTGCGGGTGCAGATGATCTGGAGGAAGTCCTGCGCACTCGAGAACGCGCGAAGAGCAGACAGAAGCGATCTGCCTTTGGATCGAAGTATCGCCAGAAGGTTCCGACCTCAGCCCCAGCCGCCACGACCAAGCGGGCAGTGCGTGCAGTTCATATCGCGAGCCAGGAGTCTGGATCAGACACCGGATCGGACGGATCGGAATCGGAGGGTCATCTACGTCGTGTTTACCTAGCTTCAGCCGAAGACAAGCCTCGCAGCGCTGGGGGCGACGTGACGAAGCCGGATCGAGGCAACCAAGCGCCGATCAACCATGACTCACCTCGATCAGATCCAAGATCGCGATCGTCGCCCGATGGATCGGAGCGATCCAGCCGCTGCTCGCACTGTGGATCACGGAAGCACACGGATCTGGATTGCTGGAGACGTTTGACGTGCGAGAAGTGTGGAAAGCGAGGACATCCGGCGGATCGCTGCCTGTTCGTGTGCCGCGGATGCGGCGAGCTGCATGAGATGGGCAAGTGTCCGATGGAGGAATTCTACAATCAGATCCGTCAATGGTTTAACCCGGTGAAGCACGCAGGCATGTTGCCCGCGATCGCCGAGAAGATGTTAAACTAGGACGCTCGCCGGATTGGAATCCGGTACGAACCGAGCGTTCTAGGTATTGCATCTATGCATACGTGAACAAGAACACGGTAGATCGAGTAAGTGGGCGGACTGATCTACGCGGTAATACATGTGATCTGCATGTGAAATCTGCCGCCAAGGTCTTGAGTCAACATCGATCGAACGACTTCAGCCGCTCTGGCGCCGAAGTGCCTTGGATCTCCAGTCCGGAGAAACCCGGGGTTATTGGAAGCAGCGCAGACCGGAGGAATGGTTCAGGCCAGCTGATGGAGAAGTGACGACTGAGATCCCGAAGCGTGATCATGATCGAAGTCTGCCTCACATCAGCGAACACCGCCGATCTGGTGATACGGTGACCGATCTACTTCCTGGAGAGTCCAGGGGATATTGGAAACACCATTCGCCAGGTAAGTGGTTCCGTCAAACCAAGATCACTGGCAATATCAACAATGAGAAGTCGATCTTACTCTTAGACACCGGCGCCGAGGTGTCCATTGTGGACACCGCCTTTGCTCGTAAAGTGGGGTGCTATGTCGACACGAGTCAGAGCCAGGAGTGTGTGGGCATTGGTGAAAGCGTGTACATGACGGAGGGGAGGACCAGGATCAAAGTTACACTTGCAGGATCGCTGGTGTATTTCTTCGATATCTGGGTCGGCGATCTGTCAGGACAAGAGGCGATCCTGGGTATGGACTTCATGGTTCCAGCTGGGATCCGCCTCGATCTCGCGGAAGGTTCCATCTGTCTGCCCGACGAAGTCAAGATCCAGCTCAGCGGACGCCGGCAGCTGTATAATGACAACGTACGGCATGTGTGCGTGGACCAAGGAGTGCAGATCGCGATCGGAGATTCGTTCGAGCTCCCGCTGCGGATGAAGGTGACAGATCGAGAGAAGCTGTGGATTACCCGCGGAGATCGCTGGGTGCCGACCGTGGTCCGGGGACCTGGTCGGATCCGATATCTCCAGGTCACCAACATTGGCGACAAAGATCTCGTCCTGCACCGGAATGAACGGATCGCGATGTGGCTGGCCGGAGATCGGATACCCCGGGTGCCAGCATATGTGTCGATCGGGTCTCGCCGCTACATGGAATGGTAGAATTTAGCCTTCCAAGCCACGACGGAGGACCAGCTGGCTAACGAGGAAATACCAGCCGGAACCCCAGTATCGGCCGTCGAGCGACCGACTTATCCGACGCCCCGAGCTATTCTCCGGAGACCCAAGGCAGCCCCGATCGCCGATCAGTCGATAGGCCCACTCGATCCGACAAGTGGATCGGAGGTGAGGCGCTCCGATCTGGGGGTGGCTGCCGTTGATGCGCTTCGATCAGGGGGCGAATCGCTACATGCAGTGATGGATGACGCGAAGCCACCAGTTGATAAAGTCTCAGAGAACGGTGGAACCGTGTCCCCTCACGTGCCATCGGACGATCAGGTCGACCGCTGTACCGTCGAACCAGATCTCGGGGGCGGGAGTACAGATCGGGTACCCCATGCGGTGACCTTAGCCGTCGAAGAGTCGAAATCGAATGATGATAAAGCTGTCGACGGTGTTCCAGCATCGGAACGACGGCTGCATATGGTCGAAGACTCAGCGGTCGTCGGAGGTGATCAGGTAGAAGTCGAGATCAAACCCACCGCCAATCGGGACGACCCCGTTGCGACTGAACCAGATCGAGATGTTGACGTGGATGATCGAGATGTTGACGCTGATGATTAAGTCCATTACCATGAGGGCGGGAATCTATCAGCCGAAGACGTTGAGGGCGAATTAGCTGTGCTTCCTGAAATTGTGATCTCGACGACAGATGAGGTAAAGATCGACGGCATCAAGGTGGGAGATCTGGAGTTCAACACCCCGGAGGAGATCGATCGACTACGAAAGAAGATCTGGCACAGGAGGCACCTGCTGATCGGCAAGGGCAATGCGCTTCCGCCAGCTGCCCGGGGCGTCACCTGCGACATCGACGTGGGCGATGCGAAACCGATCGCCCAACGAGTTCGGAAGGTCGCTCCTTAGTTCGTGGAGAAGGTGTCGGATCTGATCAAGGGATTGCTGTCGGCCAAGATGATCAGGAAGTCCCGATCGCCGTGGGCTTCGCCGATCGTCGTGATCATCAAGAAGAACGGAGTGGATATCAGGTTGTGTATCGATTATCGGCTCGTCAACAGCCTGACCAGGCTAATGGTGTATCCGATGCCCCTGATCAACGATCTGCTGGAAGACCTGGACAAAGTGCTCTGGTATTGCTCGCTGGACATGGCTAGTGGATTCTGGGTGGTGACGATGACCGATCGAGCCCGAGCGATCTCGGCCTTTATCACTCACATAGGTCTGTTCGAGTGGAATCGGATGCCGTTCGGTCTGAAGAACGCTCCCCAGATCTATCAGCGACTTCTGGACGACGCGCTGTACGGGTTCACCAGGATACCGCGATCGTCGGGCTCCGAAGTCACTACGGACTTGATCGAGTCAGGAGAGCCAGAAGATCCGGGGCGTCCATCAGTGTTGGGGCGCAGATCGTACATCGATGACATCCTGCTGACGGCCGGATCGTGGGATGAGCTGTGTGATCGTGTGGATCACCTGCTGGATGCTTGCGATAAGTGGAACCTCTCGATCAGTGTGGAAAAGAGCTCTTGGGGGATGCGCAAGGTGGAGTATCTGGGACATCGCGTGTCGAACGAAGGGCTGGAAGCCAATCCGAAGGATCTCGCGGCACTGACGGATCTGCCGTTCCCGGAATCGCTCCGATCAATGCAGTCATTCTTGGGCAGCCTCAATTACTACAGCCGTTTCTTGGAAGACTACGCGATCTACGCGGCGATCCTGTATGAACTGCGCGAGGTGGACTCCGCCGAACTGAAGAAGCGTCCCGATCTGCGCCAGATCTTGAATTGTGAAGCGCTGAACTCAGTAGATCGGAACTCGGCAGACCCCGATCAGACGCACGATCCTGAGGTCGAAGTGGGAGACGACCGTTGGATCCGTGCTCATCGTGCGTTCTCGACATTGAAGACGAAGATCGCGACGACACCGATCCTGCGGCATTTCGATCGCGATCGAACTCCGCTTCTGATCGTGTACGCGAGTGACTGGGCGATCTCGGCCGCGCTGCTGCAGGAGCATGATCAGATCTACCATCCAGTTACCTTCGCCAGTCGGACGCTGAAATCGAATGAACTGAACTACAACGTGGTGGAGAAGGAAGTGCTGGCGCTGTTACGGATCCTGGACTTGAACTACAATATGCTGGTTGGACGATCGATCCGGGTCCTGACCCGACACTCGACGTTGGCGTGGCTGTTCCGATCGCCTGGTCTTCAAGGTCGATTGGGTCAGTGGGCTGCACTCCTATCGCCCTGGACTCTCGAGATCACGAAGTGCACCAAGGGAGAGGACGAGCTATTGGGGGCGATCGCCGCTAGTATTACGCCTCGATCGGATGTCGATGACGCGTTGATCGCGATCGCACCGAAGAAAGAACCCCGGCGGAGGATCCAAGTTCCGATCCCGACTGTGCACGCCGATGAAGAGCTGCTGGTGATAAGTTTTGACGGATCCGCCCGTGTCAAGCGAGGCGGGGGCGCGTACAGTGCGATCTTGTGGAGGTTGCCCGAATGGAGTGTGGTGAAGGCACGATCGCGCTATGCTGAAGGGCTGACCATCAACGAGGCGGAGTATCACGGTCTGTTGTTGGGCTTCGACCTCCTCGACGGCATGGATCGCGGCCGATTGGTGGTCTGCGGCGACTCCAACCTGGTGATCCGGCAAGTACGGGGCGAGATCGACTGCAAGGCACCCAAGCTGATGTTGTTGAAGCAGAAGGTGCTCGATCGGCTACGGAACTGGCTGGATCATGAACTGTTGCATGTGAAACGAGATTGGAACGGAAGCGCCGACAGCCTGGCCAGCGCAGCACTCCAACGTGAAGGGGGCGTCGTCGTCGAGGATGAGGCCGATCACGTGGATCTGGTGACATTGAACCGGCTCGATGAGATCCTGGTTGTCAGATCTGACGAACCGATCGCCCGGCTATCGCCGATGACTACCCGATCGAACGCCCGATCACGACCGAATCCGACTGTCATGCAGGAAGAATTCGTGCGAGGACTGCGGATCGATCGGATTCGTCGAGCACAAGATGAAGAGGTGTGGATCGCGGGCATGAAGAAGCACCTGATGGGAGATGTGGCTGATCTGACGCAGGATGAGGCTCGATCCTATGGCAACATTGCGGCGGACTACGAGATCGATGACAAATGATCTGCTGTTCTACTGTCCGCCCTCCAAGAGATCGGAGGCAGATCGAGACGGATTGATGAGACTGGTTGCACCGGAGACGCTGCACCAGGATATCTTGCACCACTATCACTCTACTGTGGAAGGCGGTCACCAAGGGGCTGGGCGTACCTATCAGCGGATCCGTGATCATTTTCACTGGAGAGGTCTCTTCAGGAGTGTGCAGAAGTATGTCGGAGAATGTGTCGACTGCGAGACCGGCAAAGGACGACCTACGATCAGGGGCGAGTCACCGGGGAACATCCAGGCGACATACCCGTTCCAGATCATGGCGATGGATCACATACCTTCGCTGCCCAAGTCGTACAAAGGTAACACCGAACTGCTGATCTGGGTCGATCTGTTCACGGGATACGTGATCGCGAAGGCCAGCTCCTCCCGAACGGCGCAGACGATCGCCGAATCTTACGAAGAGTGTGTGTTCCGGCGGTTCGGTGCCAGCGAGGTGATCAGGCATGATCGCGAACCGGGATTTATGGCTGACTTCTTCCGCGCCTTTAACAAGATCCTGGGTATGCGTCAGCGAGCGACGATGGCATATCGACCCCAAGCGAACGGTACTGCGGAACGAATGGTGCAGACGGCGACGAGAGCCTTGAAGATTTTCGTAGAGGATCTGGGTCAGAGGGACTGGGATGAGTACGCGGAACGATTAACCTTCGCGATCAACACGGCACAAGATCGGATCCGTGGAGATTCGCCTTTTTACCTGGTGCATGGTTGGGATCCTCGATCGACGCTCGAGGCGACGATACCTTTGGGTAGCACTCGGACGCGGGACCGGAACCCTCGGCGGTGGCGTTATCGGATCCAGAGGCACTACGATGAGTCTCGAAGTCAGGTGAATGCTCGCCTACGGGAAGCGATTGCTGATCGGGCCGATCGACACAATGAGGAAGTTCGACCGCACTCGATCGAGGCTGGATCGCAAGTGTGGTTGTATCTGGATCGCGTGAAGGAAGGATATGCACGGAAGCTAGCTCACCTGTGGCACGGTCCATTCCGCGTTGCGGAGAAGGTGAACGAGTACACGATGTAGCTTCAGATTGCTGGCACGGACTGACACCTGTTCCCGATCGTGCATGTGTCCAAGCTGAAGTTGGTTAAGATCTTCCCCGATCGACCGCAGACCGCGAACGAAGCCGATCGACTGGATTTCGACGAGATCCTACTTCCGGAGGACAGCTGGACCCCCGATCGAGACGCGAACGAGTACGAAGTGGAAAAGAGCGTGGACATGAGGACGGGCAGAAGAACGCGGTACGGCCGGACGTATGGGGAGTTCCTGGTACATTGGAAGGGTTACGACGATCCTGACTGGGTGGACGAAGCCAATCTCAACTGTGGAGCTCTATTGTACGAGTTCCTTCGAGATCGTGTGAACCGGAACCGGTTTAACGCGATACAGTCTCACGAGGAAGAGTGAGATCGGACCGCCAAGGCGAGCTGGTCGCCTTGGTGAGCGAGATGGATGACGGATCGACGGGGAGGCCGTCGATCGGAGGAAAGGGCTGTATATGGGTACATGTTTATGTGTGAGAGGTGCCGATCTGAAGGTTGTGGAACGACTGCGAGGTGTTACGATGATGGATCTTGGCTGATTGTGGTGGAATTGAGTGGATCGACACAAGCCAAAGGCACGTGACAAAAAGACGGGGTATCGCAGTGGGATAAATTGAACTGAGTGGCGATTACAGAGGATCGGCCTCCGAACGACTACGATCCGGGGTGAGCCGCCTAACTAACGTGCTGGTTGCTGGAGCCGATCGTGCGAGCTGAGCCGAACCTACGGTCGTTGAGCGCCGACGTTGGGGTTGAACTTGTTGCGGAGACGCGGGATCCGCCGAGCCGGATGGTCCTGAGGATGATCGCGATACTGGGTCCGCCAAGGGTCATGGGTGTCGGCTTCGATCAGGGCAGTCAAGAGATCGGTCGGCTCGCCTTGGTGCTGAGTGGGATTGCCAGCATTTGCCGCGCGGGATACCACGCCGGGGTACCACATCACCGAGTCTCGCAGACGAACCGGGATCTGCAGGAAAAACGGATCCAGCAGCAGATCGACGTCGGCCCACATCGCCCGCATCATCGGCAACATGGTGGCCACCAACTGGCGCCATCGATCGCCAAGACGGATCCACCGTGATCGGCGATCGGCATGATATTGCCCGACGACTGGGTCTTGACGCTGACGGCTAGTGATCGGGAGATAATGAGTGGTCTCCCAAAAGGCTTGGCGGTGTTGCTCCTCGAACTGCATGTAGGCTGTAGAGATCCGGCAAAATGGGGTGGCGGCGCCTCGATGGAGTGCCAGATCGAACGTCAACGGGTCCGCCGGATTTCGCAGAACTTGCCAGGGGCGAGCTGCCAGCAGCGCGGTGATATTCGGCCTGGTGATCAGGTCGTCCCCGTAGCCGGTCCCAGCGACGGGCTGTCGAGTGCCACGAACAGCAGCCGGGAAGAGCCATCCTTCGGGCAGGAGCAGATGATGGGTCAACGTCGACAAGATCATGCCGGTGATCTGTAGCTGACGCAATAGCACCGAAGGCCACGGATCGGTGTCGCCCTGGGTGAGCGCCCTGGGGGCGTTGAAACCAGGGATCATGGTCCCGATCGGGGACAATGGGGGAACCAGAGTCCGGGGCCCAGGCGATCCTGGCGGAGATCCTGGCGGCGATCGTGGGGGAGATCCCGGTGGCGAACGTGGAGGCATCTGGGCGGAGATCCTGGTGGCGAACGCGGGGGTGATCGAGAATGCGCCGATCCAGATCGAGAATGTATCGATATGACGGAAGGCGATCGCGAACGGGTCGGAGAGGCATGAGTTCGCGCCGGCGAAGCGGATTGGCGGCGACGGGCCTCCGATCGGGACCGAGCCAGCGCGGCGAGAGCCTCCTGATCCGTCCCCTCGGACTCGGACCCTTCCTCATCGGCGCTAGACTCAGCCGAGGTCGACTTCTCCTCGGGTGACCGATCTGTCTCCCGAGATTGGTGAGATGAATTCGACTCCTCTCGATCGGAATTCTCGGACTCGTGCTTGTCGTCCTTCTTTCTCCGTGAGACGAATTCTACTCCTCTCGATCGGACCGCTCGGACTCGTGCTCGTCGTCCTCCTTGCGTTGATCAGGTGGCGGTTGGTCCTTGGCGGGCGATTCTTGACCGTGATCCGGCGGAGAGAAGGCAGGAGACGGAGATCTGGAAGGCGATCGACTCGGGGACTGACTGCGCGGTGGAGGTGCCGATCGTGCACGTTTATGAGCGTGCCCTGTAGAATCGGGAGACCCCGAACGACTGCGGCCGCGACGAGCGGGTGTGATCGGCGCACATTGCCGACGCCCGATCCATTGCGCCACCCCGGACAAGGTGTCGGCAACCCTCTCGAGATCTTCATTGAAGCGATCGCTGACACGTCGTAGCAGGGCGTAGGCGTTCTGGACGCCCACGAACTGGGCGTCCTGGGCCCGGATCACTTGCTGCGCGCTTTCGACACAGGATCCTGTGACACAATGACAGGATGAGTCAAGATCAATGGGGAGATCAGAGTTGGAAGAGGACTACTTACGGAGATCGGCGTTGTCCCGGAGGGCGGTGTCGCGATCCTGATTCGCTTGAGCGATGTCGTCACGGAGCTGTTGAGCTTCTCTCTCAGACACGTCCCGATCCTGATTCGCTTGAACAAGGTCGTCACGGTGTTATTGGACTTCTCCCACAGACGCGTCCCGAGCAGCACGCATCAAACGTAGTTCTCCCTCGGTCTGGCGGAGGTTGACACGCAGCCGATCTAGATCGGCGCCGCCCCCAGCGGGGGGTGCCGGGACCGGGGCGGCTGGAGCGGGCGCGGAAGCGGGAGATACACGTGCAGCTAGCGCAGCTTCGGTCGTCTGAAGGGCGGCCTGGACGCGATCGAGGCTCCCGCGTGTGATCTGCAGCTCATAGTTGACCATGTCCAACTCTCGCTCTTGAGCCGAAACCTGCGATCGGAGGTCGGATATGTCGACCGGGGCGAGATCCAGTTGGTGATCGAGGTGGTCGCGGGCGGCGCGAGCGTCGGCGAGCTCGGCCTGGGCGCGAGACAATCGACGATCCATATCCTGCATCTCGGCCGCCTGTTGCGCGAGCTGGCCCCGGAGATCCTTGATCAGTTGCGGGCCTTGCCCCTGGACGCTCTGTTGGAGGTCGTCCACTTCGGTCTGGAGGCGACGGATCTCGTCTTTCTGAGACCCGCGGTAGAGCTCAAGGTCCTGCAAGTCGGCGGTCAGCTCCCGGACGGTGTCATCCAGGCGCGTTCGGTCGCGGATCATGGTCGATCGAGAGGCGTAGGCGCACAACAGCTCAGCCTCGAGGCGGGCGATCCGGCAAGCCTCGTCGGGAGAGGCCGTTGTGCGTCGAGAGGCCGACGATCGCGTTGATCGAGGCGTCGAGTGAGCCGATCGTGGCGAACCGTGGGCGGAGTCGTCGGTGTCCGATGGACTAGGCGGGTGTGCAGGCGGACCGGGTGATGGAGTGCTCATCGGAGAGAGATCTGTATTCGAGCCGGCGAATTCGAAAGTGGCCAAGAAGCAACTGTCCGAAGTGAGCCGCTGTGCGACACAACTTACGGACAGGGGGCGGATGTGGAGAAGCGCCGGATAAGAATCCTTCTCGAACGATGTTCTCCGAGAAAGGCTGCGGAGCCGATCGACGGAATCAGGTGGGATCGGCGATCGAGCGACAGGCGTCGGCGTGGAGCCAGATCGGAAGGAGATCTCAGGCGATCGAGTGACGTCGACGCGTAAGTGGCATATATCAGGGTGGACTACGGGAGATCGCGTCCAGACAGTGGCGCAGAGGTGGCGAGCGAGGACCTAGGCCGAGATCGACGCCAGGCATCGGAGATCCAAGTAGTCCAAGTACCAGAGTGGGCGGATCGGAGGCGGATGGCCATCTGCCCAAGTCATCGATCGAGGGTGGATCGCCGATCGCGATCGCCGATCGGCCAAGATGGGGGGCACAGGAGAGCGAAGCCGGGGCAAGAATCCAGTAGTTGTTTGGTTGTAGGGTGATAGACAGGATGGTAGTGGTAGAGAGACACCAGCTAAACATAAATCAGAACGCACTTTGCACAGAAGACCACAAGTGCCCTCAAGTCACCAAGTCCCAGGAACTACATTGGCCTCGGCGAGTGTCAACACTTCGGGTAGTGAACTAGCGGTACGGTTAAGACTGGATTAATACATTGGCCAGCTTGACCTACTCTAGTGATCTATTTCTTGTGTGCAAGTCCTCGATCGACCGGATATTAGTGCTTGGCCGGCGATCGCTGCGTCTCTCAATCGAACTCGATCCCGCTATAGGAAGCGGCAAGCAACTCAAGGGAGGGAGGAACATACCCGGAAAGGCAACTACAGGCCTTGGATCGACCCCAGGCCGACCGATCGCAGCGAACAACCCTCGATCGGAGCGAATACCCGGACGCAGAGCGAAGATTCCCGACAGTAGCAGTAGCCGCTTGAGAAGTATCGTCCCGCACTGGAGAAGCCGCTGTCCGTTCACGTGCTGTTGTCGCGCTCTGTTAGAATGCGTCAACATAATATACATAAGGTTAGACACGAATACCGGTGATGTTGATACCTCCATCATAACGTACTGCGATAGCATCGACTGCTCCTTGCTGTTCACCGCGAGCAATTGCGCTATCAGTATCTCGAAGAATGCGTAGTGCTTCACCGGTCGCTGCTTGCCCTGCGGTCGCTTGTCGTTAATCATCTACTGGTGGCGAAACACGATAAAAGCATTCACCAGGGCCATGTCGAACAGGTCTAAGAACAAGGTCTTGTAGTACTTCCTTGTCTTGCAAGTGAGTTGCACGCTGTACCGCTGCAACCGGAGCTGGTCGTGGACATCGACGCCACCCATCGATCGATGGTAGTCGCGGACCAACTCCGGAACAGGCACCGACTGCATAACACCACGGATGCGCTGCACTAGAATACAAATAACAGATTAGAACGGTAAGGATATGACACACAATACCACAGAATCACTTACTGACTGTAGTCGTTTGCCGACTTCCGCCACTTGATAGCATATGGACTGCGGTGCAATCCATCCACATTGCTACCGTTATCTGCGGGAAACGCTTGTTTTGAGCAAGCTTGATCGTTCCTTGGGAAGGCAGGACAATTTCGTCTTGTTCACTTACTTCACCTCCTTCTTCGTCGCAACGCCCTTTGCGTAGCCCGATTGGTCCGTCTGGATGGTACCAGTCAAGTACAGGCGCCGATGCAGTATCTCCACGCATCAGCTTGCAGACGTGTAGAAGCGATCCGTGACAACAAGCTGCCATGGCGACGTCGTCGATGGCGGACACAGCGCATTCATGTTTTTCAGGACCGCTGTTTCACCGGTATTGTTGTCCTTGGATACTTGCGTCTGTAAATAGGTCTTGTCTCCACTGTAGATTTTGATCCTGTTGTACAGCAAGAGAGCTTATGTTAGCTTATGAAGAACCAAGGCGCTACCCAAAGACACTAATGATCTCCGGGCCAACATAAGTACTTCAGCCAAAAAAAGGAAGCTGAGGAAGGCTAACCTTGAAGGATAACCATCCTCAGCTCGAGTCACATACATCAGACAGTATGCCGTTTCAGCACATGCCGCGACGAACACCTTCGTACCCCACTTGTGGGGCTTGTCCTTGTAGGATTGACGGGTCCGGTTGTAGCGAGAGCGGGAAGGTAGTGTGGCTTCATCGAAGCTGATCACTGGGGACACGCGATACCCACGAGCAAAGGTTCGCTGCAGCACCTCCCACCGGCCGAATCTTCCACGCGCGATCGATGCTTGCCCTTGGCGATTTGTTGTTCGAGAAGTGGGGGTAACCCATCACATGAAAAAAAAAAACGATTCTTGGGCATGAATAGGTAGAACGGGTTAGATCAACTGACTTGTTCGACCAGTGCACCGCAATACCTTTGCGAATGGGCGTCAGCATGCGCGCAATTAGGAGTCCCATCACTATGAGCACCTCCCACGGCTGGATCTCCGGCACACGCGCAAGCCGACGCCGAATTTCGCCCGAATCTTCCACTGGCACGCCGGCGCGTCGCTGCTGCGAACGAATTGCCCTCGCTCTCCGCGGAATCGACTGCGTGTGGTACGTGTCGGTTTGCTGGGCAATCTGCGTCCACAACTTGGGCGGCATGAAGTAGAACAGTAGCGCTAACGGATCGTCCCCCATGTCCACAACACTGTCACTCGGTCCGTACGGTCCATCGTACAAGTCCTTGTAAGTGGGGTCTGGACCGAACTTGGATGGGTCTGAAACAGAACAATACATACGTTAGTTATGTTCTCCCTTATGTTGGATGTACTGAACACGGCCATGTGATAATGTTGGATATGAACAAGATAACTTACTATACTCCCATCCGTGCATCCGCATCATGGCGATCGCCTTCTTGCTTTGCGCAACCGAGATCCAGACAGACTCAGGAAGCCCCCCCCCCCCCCCCCCCGCTCCGACTTCCTCCTCCTCGTCCGTGAGGTCGCCGATGTCCCAGTCCCCTTCCCACTCCTCCTCCTCGCCGTTACTCCACTCGTCTTCATCTTTGGGTTCCTCCTCGAGGGACATGTCCTCGTCGGAGCTCAAACACGTGTACGCAGCGGCCCCCGCGGATATCAAGTTTGCATCACCGTCGATAACACACGTCAGCGGCGCAAACGGAATGTCAGCCGCTGCGCCGTCGCCAACCGAAGAGCCACCGTCAAACGAAGCGTCGTCGTCCTCTGCGCTATCTTCTTGCAGAAGCGCTCGGCGTCGCTTGCGCGGGTTGCCGAGGGGAGGTGGAGTCCCCTCGGCCGCAGCGACGCCAGCAACCGCAACAGAAGTCAGCACGTCCGACAGCACCTCCTCTACCATTGTTGGCACAGGCTCAGCTGCCGCCTGCGCGCTGCCTTCCGTTTCCTTCGCCTCCTCCGTGACACTCGCAGGCTCATTGCGCTGCGCCGTCTCCTTCGCTTCGGCGAAAGCTATCGACACACCCACCGCTGCCGCCACAGCGCCGGGTGCTTCCTTGGCCTGGGCCGTCTCCATCGCCGCCGTCGTGGGCTTGGTAGCTCTCTTCCGCGTCGCCTTCTGGGTCCTTTTTCCCTTGCCTCCTACTCCATCCTTCTCCTCCGCACGGCGAACACGGCGCGCGTGCCGTTCACTCAGCAGCCCCTCCAGACAAAGCTGCCGCTCCCGCTCGGAGAGCTCGTAGCGTGGTGTCTTGCCCGTCGTGCCGACCATCTCGATGTTTCTGGAATGAGCGGTGAGTGGACGGGGACCACTTGGGTCGTGGTGGGTGACAAGCCGCATTTAACCGAATCTAACTGAGCGACACCTAGATCTGTGCAAATGGCGATTCCCCAAAATTTGTGTGACAATGTGGGCCACATCTAGATTTGCGTTAGACATCGTGTCTGCCATTGTCCAAAGTCGTGATTCGCTTCCCTATTTAATTATGTGGGTACACGTGCAAATCGTGATACACACAGGATCTGTTAGACGAGTTGTCGAACCAGAACACACAAGATCATGATTGGGATCGAAGCAGTAGAACTCACTGTGCGTTCAAGCGTTCCTAATCGGACTTGCATACATATACCACAACAAGACACGCCTCGCATTCTCAAGCGCATTTCCAAGGTAGTGTAGATGTAGCTACAAGGGCAGTAATGTAATAGTATCACAGAGTTGGCGAGGGGTTCGTCACCCGCCGACGAGATAATATAATACTTACGATATTCGTTGCGCGAAGAGATGGAAGGAAATGAAATGCTATAGGCACTTCGCAACGACTTGGTCGTGCGCAGTGCGTAGTTCGCGCGGCGCAGTTGACACTGTGGCGGCACTAAAGCGGTCAAGGTGCTACCACTATCCTATCTAACGTCATTAATATCCTATTGAACATCATACGAATTTTCACGTCTGACGATTGTCTAACCACTTCCGTCTAAGAACCATTTCCCACTCAACCAGTTATCTTGATTTCAGTATGGATATGCAGTGACAGTACGTACATACAAATTTCTATATAAAAATGTCTTATGTTGTAGGGTATAGCATAACAAAGACGCTGCGAAAAAACTGACGGAAGCTATACACCCTTTATGCTCTACGGTACAACCGTTAGGAAGTAAGGGGTTAACCCTTTCGCGTGCAACCGGGGCATTCTGCCCCGAACGATGCCCTTCTCAAAAGACGGTGTGTTTAGACCCCCTCGTTGGGAGCATAATGCCCCCATCGACTCCAAGGGTCGCTCACATGCACCTTTTCAATTTTGGCCAGTCATATCACGGGAGGTTCGGGTACGGGTTGGGGTAATGTGCTCACCTCCCTGTAAAAGTCGATTGAGCTCAGTAAATCTGATGAATTTTACGTATATCTTACCGTGTCGGTTGAAGATCAACTTGAAGACCAGCTTGATATCAGCCGCATGCATCATCAATCACCAAGCTGACCCATCATACCGTGTACATTGTTGTTACTCTACCGAGAACTGGGTGCTGCATCTGACACCGGGTATCCACTGGACATTATAGCTCGTGCTATTCACAGGCAAGGCGGCTCGTCGTGCAGTGCACGTGACTCATACAGCTGTCGTTGTTCGTGCTATCACGCTGCAAATGCTTGAAAACCCTGGTCTATGGACAAAAGCAGAGGCAAGCTCGCCTTGGGTTGTTTTTTTCTTCAATTGCTGAGTCTTAGTACTGCTAACGTTTCTACTACCACCTGAGAGCTCCGCCTCGTTTTTTGTTCGAGTATAAGATGTGCAGAGGCTCGCTGCTCCGGCCTCGTGCACACGTTTGAGGGCGGGAAGGGCAAGAGGGTCACGATGAAGGAGGATGATGCAAATGTACCTGCACGTACATGTAACAGTGTTGCACAGAGCGATAGCCGCAGGCGTACTTGTTCCGCAAGATCAGCTCGCTAACTGGTAGCGTGAATACCTCATCATGCAGGCGACATAGCCTTCAGTGGGAGCACAGCAGAAGTCTCAACGCGCTGCGAGATCAGCAGACGTCTCCTTAGGGCACTTGTGCTGTCAACTGCGACGGCCAGGCTGTCTTCTCCTTTCATTTTCAGCGCGAGCAGCTGAAGTCTCCCCGCTGTCCACCCACGAACGCGCTTCGCTCTTGCTGTTCGCGTGAGCCGTTGCCGTTGCCGCCTGCATGCTGTCGTCCGCACGCCTCCACCACAAGTCTCAATCGCACCCAGCCTTCATACAGCCTTAATCGCACCTAGCTTTCATACAGCGGCTCCTCCTCACAGAAACCACCCTACCATAGTTCTGTGGCCTTCGTCTGCGCTCAAAGTCGGGCTCTTTGAGGGGTTCTCGGTGTCTGCTTCTGCCTTGGACACTTGAGCTGGAGGGGGATCTTTCGAAGTGGCCGGGAAAACGGGCGGGAGACACCTGCGATCGGATTAGCCAGGATATTAAATGAAAGGTGTTTTGTGTACGGACACATAAGCGCGTTTTTCGCCTTGTTGACGACAACAACTTTCGATCACGCCGCCTAACACAAAATATTTTACAGCATACATTACGGAATCTTCGTTTTTCAAGTAAATAGCAGTTGTATAATGTTACCTTTATTTTGTCAGCACAAACTACTGCCGAACTATGAGCATATTACCAAAACCTTGGCACAGCGATAGGGGCCGGCAGTTTACAGCATCTTGACATCCGTAGAACTCATGGTGAGAATCGGGACTCGTCTAGCGTCGCATTCACGATGCCAGTGATTTGGACTGCAAAATACACACGCTCAGTGTAGTGGCTGGTGCAGTCGAATAGGCTTGCAGCATGCCGCCGGTGGAGTCGTCCAGAGCGGCCGCCCTTGCACGCATGTCGGCGGTGGAGTCGTCCAGCGTGGATGTCATGCATTCGTTGGACGAGGTTCAGCAGCGTACCAGCGGGCCGACCCGAGGCACCGCCCGATTCCTCGCCGACCAGCGGTGCAGCACGGCTCAGTGCGCCGCCGATGCCGTCGTCAAACACGTGCGCAGTAGCCCAGCATGCCGCCTTGTAGTGACTCAGCAGCATGCAGCCGTGCCGCGTGGAAACCTTGTAGGCGTCCGGCGTCCGTCAGGGTGTCGCCCTGTAACGTGCGGTTTTTGCAGCCACCAGGCGCCCGCCAGCATGTCATCCACCGGCGTGCCGTCCTGTGGCGCGCCGGTCTTGACCTCGTCCACTGTGCCGGTACTGTACTCGTCCGCCAGGATGACGTCCGCCAGCGAGTCGTCCAGCAGCGTGCCGGTCTTCTAGGCTTCCGCCAGCGAGTCGTCCGCCAACGTGCCGGTCTTGTTGGCGTCCGCCAGCGAGCCGTCCGGCAGCGAGTCGTCGGGCAACATGCCGTCCTTGTAGCAACCGAGTCGTCCGGCAGCGAATTGGCCGCCAGCGTGCCGGAACCGTCCGCCAGCGAGTCGTCCAGCAGCGTGCCGACAGCGAGTCGTCGGGCAGCGAGTCGTCCGCCAACGAGTCGTCGGGCCGCGTGCCGGTCTTGTTGGCGTCCGCCAGCGAGCCGTCCGGCAGCGAGTCGTCGGGCAGCATGCCGTCCTTGTAGCAACCGAGTCGTCCGGCAGCGAGTTGGCCGCCAGCGTGCCGGAACCGTCCGCCAGCGAGTCGTTGGGCAGTGTGCCGACAGCGAGTCGTCGGGCAGCGAGTTGTCGGGCCGCGTGCCG
Source organism: Phytophthora vignae f. sp. vignae (assembly GCA_016169955.1). Classification (NCBI taxonomy): domain Eukaryota; phylum Oomycota; class Peronosporomycetes; order Peronosporales; family Peronosporaceae; genus Phytophthora; species Phytophthora vignae. Next base: position 39,165 of record JABJUM010000076.1, on the reverse strand, counting down.
GTCTTGTTGGCGTCCGCCAGCGAGCAGTCCAGCAGCGAGTCGTCCGGCAGCGAATTGGCCACCAGCGTGCCGGAGCCATCCAGCAGCGTGCCGTTCTGGTAGCGAGCGAGTCGTCCGCCAACGTGCCGGTCTTGTAGGCGTATGCCAGCGAGCCGTCCGCCAGCGAGTCGTCCGGCAGCGTGCCGCCAGCGAGTCGTCTGCCAGCGAGTCGTCGGGCAGCGAGCCGTCCTTGTAGCAATCGAGTCGTCCGGCAGCGAGTTGGCCGCCAGCGTGCCGGTCTTGTAGGCGTCAGGCGTCAGTTGTCAGTCGCCAGCGGCGGTCCGGCGGCGAGTCCATCGTTGTGTTACGGAGGGACCGCTTCGCCCCAAGCCCGCAAATTCGGAAATGAAATCCAGGCAAAAACGGCACGAACTCAACGTCCTTGAGGGGGATCCAACGATCCCAGATCTTTGGGCACCAGATTCGGATTGACCAATCACATGCAGCGATCTTGGCGCGCTCAAACATAATTGGTGGACCCCTCCGTGGGGGTGACATGATTGGTGGAATCGCCAAAAAAGCGAGCCCAAGGAAAAAACCTTATTTTTTACGTGGCCAAGCATACTTCAACTTCAACCACGAATTAGTAGTCGTAAATGCATACACGAAAACGTTTAATCGTGTTTTTAGCGGAGAAACCAGCGGTGGGTAAATCCGTGATGTAGACATCGTATTAGTTGCGAGAGGAAATAATAGCAGTAACTCGACCGTAGCTTCAGCACGGCGGCAAGGCAGCGCGCGCTCACGCTGATCGACACTTACCATGATATTGGTGTTAAGTAGCACGGGGTATTCAAGTCGTATCACGAAGCGATGCAACATATGTGTGTGGTCCACGGCCGAACACTCTTGTTCCAGTTGTCTGAATTTGTGAGTAAGGAGAATGAGCCTGTGAATGGCCGGCTATGTTTGTGAAAGTAAAGGTGGCCACTATTTTGACGAGCTGCCCTGATGTAGGACAAAACAGTTCTCCTCCTTACTGCATTGTTGTGGCATTGATGCTAAAACATCCTGATGCTGATGACAACTTTTCTAGTACTTACTCATACTTACTATACACCCTATTTACTAAGCGCGCCTGCTTTCTTCCTACCACCTAATTTACACTATCATAAGACTTACTGGTCGTTGCACGACACTAGTGCAAGCACTACCAGCGTGGAATATTCACTACACTATACTACGCTGCGCGGTATTGCTCTTGGCTATCCACACTTAGCCTCGCAACATGCCTCTACTTACAAACTGGCGGTGGTCATATCAGTCACCACTCGATCGGCAGATTCATTGAGCCTTTGCTCGATTGTTGCTACACCCTGGCGCCTTTGCGGCCGCACGTACGTCGTGTCCACCGCAGCGACGTCCAGGGGGTGAGTCTTACTAACCTAAGCGGTCTCTAAAGCACACGCATACTTACTGAGTAAGGTAATTCTAAATACCCCCGACCATCTTCCTCGATGTAGCCCAAACAATGCCGCCACGACACTTGAACCGCAGTGATAAAAACGCCTTAGCTAGTCGCACCGTAGTGTTTATACCGCTTATATCGATAGCATTGCCAAATCGAGTGTGTACCTAAAACAAGCGCCAACTCAATGATCTTTGTCAGCGCCAACCGTTATCAGTCCTGGGTCTAAAAATTGTCTATGGCCACTTGATACACACTTTCGCCACACGAAGATGTGGATGTTTGAGCGGTGACGAATATTATATAGGATACGCGCACCATGCTGGAACGGCAGGTCAAACATCGGCACTTACGCACAACCCTAAACGGATGTGAGCTGTCCACTGGGCAGTCTTTCTTGTAGGCACGGATGGCTCTGGAGGTGTGGGAACACCACAGCCGCTCGCGCTAGTTAACATAGAGCATTACAGTGGCGGCACCAGCGTCGCGCTGGGTCGATCAGCGTGAGCGCGCGCTGCCTTGCCGCCGTGCTGAAGCTACGGTCGAGTTACTGCTATTATTTCCTCTCGCAACTAATACGATGTCCACATCACGGATTTACCCACCGCTGGTTTCTCCGCTAAAAACACGATTAAACGTTTTCGTGTATGCATTTACGACTACTAATTCGTGGTTGAAGTTGAAGTATGCTTGGCCACGTAAAAAATAAGGTTTTTTCCTTGGGCTCGCTTTTTTGGCGATTCCACCAATCATGTCACCCCCACGGAGGGGTCCACCAATTATGTTTGAGCGCGCCAAGATCGCTGCATGTGATTGGTCAATCCGAATCTGGTGCCCAAAGATCTGGGATCGTTGGATCCCCCTCAAGGACGTTGAGTTCGTGCCGTTTTTGCCTGGATTTCATTTCCGAATTTGCGGGCTTGGGGCGAAGCGGTCCCTCCGTAACACAACGATGGACTCGCCGCCGGACCGCCGCTGGCGACTGACAACTGACGCCTGACGCCTACAAGACCGGCACGCTGGCGGCCAACTCGCTGCCGGACGACTCGATTGCTACAAGGACGGCTCGCTGCCCGACGACTCGCTGGCAGACGACTCGCTGGCGGCACGCTGCCGGACGACTCGCTGGCGGACGGCTCGCTGGCATACGCCTACAAGACCGGCACGTTGGCGGACGACTCGCTCGCTACCAGAACGGCACGCTGCTGGATGGCTCCGGCACGCTGGTGGCCAATTCGCTGCCGGACGACTCGGTTGCTACAAGGACGGCATGTTGCCCGACGACTCGCTGCCGGACGGCTCGCTGGCGGACGCCAACAAGACCGGCACGTTGGCGGACGACTCGCTGGCGGAAGCCTAGAAGACCGGCACGCTGCTGGACGACTCGCTGGCGGACGTCATCCTGGCGGACGAGTACAGTACCGGCACAGTGGACGAGGTCAAGACCGGCGCGCCACAGGACGGCACGCCGGTGGATGACATGCTGGCGGGCGCCTGGTGGCTGCAAAAACCGCACGTTACAGGGCGACACGCTGACGGACGCCGGACGCCTACAAGGTTTCCACGCGGCACGGCTGCATGCTGCTGAGTCACTACAAGGCGGCATGCTGGGCTACTGCGCACGTGTTTGACGACGGCATCGGCGGCGCACTGAGCCGTGCTGCACCGCTGGTCGGCGAGGAATCGGGCGGTGCCTCGGGTCGGCCCGCTGGTACGCTGCTGAACCTCGTCCAACGAATGCATGACATCCACGCTGGACGACTCCACCGCCGACATGCGGGTCTGCTGCCGTTGCCCACACCGACGGCTCACCGCCGGCGTGTTGCTAGCTCACGGTGACGCCACCGCGGTTGGTGTGGTTTGGAAACCACGCTGGTGGTTCTGTGTGCTGCAGTGCGACGGCTAAGCCGAAGGACTATAGTACGTCTTCATGGTCGCCTACAGCCGATATCAAACGCAACGAGCGCACGGGCAGCATGGCTCCTCGTCGACGACACCACGGATATAACGGCACAGAACTCCCAATGGTCCCCGTCGAACCCCGCACGCTGCTGGACTGCACTTATTACGTTGGAGGTTGGGGGTCAATAATACAACGTACTACATGTAGCATTAGGATGCTGAGGAGATACTGGTTTTTGTCTTTTGAATAATCTGACTACTGTAGTATAAGTTGTAATTTCCGCATACCGGAGTATTACGATTGTTTGTCCGCAACGTTCCATGTGATGTACTGCCGGTAGTAGTAAGCTGGTAGCGCACTGAATCAGGAAGTCAAGTAGCGCTATGATTGAAGACCGCCGAACGTGATGATCACGTCCGGCGTGTCGTGAACTCGATCATGATGAACCTAGTGCCGCTCTTTTACTGTCAGAGTAATGAGCGAGCACTTTCACCAGCATACACTGCACGGGCATCGTATTTTAGGTTTTCTTCATGCGCTCACAGGGAAGAGGTAACGATTCGGGGCTGCTTATATCATCAGGCGCTAGGTATCAATTCGTAGCCAGTGGGATTTTTTAGCTGCCTTAGGCCCAAAGTCCCTCCTGCCTGCGTTTTACGCGGAGCTTTCAACTGTAGCTTCAGCTCGGAGCTGAAGCTACTGAAGGCGCTCCTTCTGACCATCTTTATGTGTATTCCCATCATCGCGTGTTCAGCCATGGGGGAGGCCGTCTAAAGTGCCGCTCTTGCGCACCTCCGGGTGCGAGTCTTACGTCGTGGGCGTCGGATTAAGTACATTGCTGAGTCTGCAGTGTGAACACCGCGTCAGTAAGCTGTGTACACAGCTTGAGGACTTTGAGCGAGGCAGAGAGCTAGTCATTGCAGAACGGATCAAAATAAAGTTGAGGGGCAGAATCAAGCATGCACATCTCCATAACAGCCCGTGTATCTTGCGTAAGATATCGCGTAAGATATGCATGGTCAACTCTCTCAAGAGTAGCATCCAGCGACGGTTTGCGCCACGGCTCGAGCCAATGGCGTGAGGGCGGCGCCTTTTCAGCGAGGCGCCTTTTCAAAAAGATTTCGTTTTGACCTATCATGACGCGCCGTTCGATCTCCTCGTTGGGGGCATTATGCCCTATTCCATTTGTGTACCCAACAATAGGCCGGGATGGCTACATGATAGAATGGGGCGGAATGCCCCCTTTGGTTTTCAAATACCTTGAGTTTGTATGGTATACTTAGTGACTTGTCCACGAAAGGGTTAAAAGATAAATTTATTTAGTATAATGAAAATATGTCGCGATACGAAAATGATGAACAGAGACTCGAAGCGAGACGCGAAGCGAACAGGAAATACTATGAAAAGACGCGTGAATTTGAGACTCATGAAGGCAGCGACAATATTACCTCGATCACAAGGATGAGATTAGCCATACCAAGCCAAATCCACGAGTTGATTATCTGGTTAATTTTTTTGGACTGGATGAATATACTCTCAAAGTTTTTTTAGAGGTCATTTCATCTTAAGAAAATAATTCATAATATATAACCCCGTCTTAAGAGAATATTTCATAGTGTGGCATCTCAACTATGCCGATCTCATCAGCTCTCAATAAAACTCAAAAGCACCGTAGCGACCTATACAGGTTCGCCAAGGGCAAGAATCGGACAGTCCACTGGGATATGAACACGATGAAGATGAAGGAGATTGTTAATGCCTTCAAGAGCAAGAAAGCTAATACTATCGTCAAGGCTCTCAAGGCATCTATTTGCGATGGATTTTATACTAGGAATTTGTATGCCTACCTCCTGATACAAAACCGTAATTCATGGCTAGATGCATGGTTTTACGCTGCAACCCTCAAACCAAAATCGGACATAAGACTGGTTTTTGTTCGTACCTAATGTAAAATATCCTACTTAGCCATGTTCTAGTACGGTTACCGCCCCGAATCTTACTGGTTAAAATTATCATCCTAAAACCTGATTGTAAAACATGCTAGTTAGCCATGTTTTACACAGAACCATCGCAAACGGGTTAACAGTGACCAATCAACTCTCAAAGCTATCAACACCACGTCGGGTAAGGTCAATCTCTCCCTCGGACGTTTCAACGGTATTCGTAAGGATATCGTTTCTCCAGCCGATAAGAAGCTCCTACTTTGCTTTAAGGATTCCACTGGCGTAGTTGTGAAGACGTACCATCTCCAGGATCGTCTAATCAATATCAAAAATCTCTTTGTCGATCAGGAGAACCAATACAGCTCTGGAGCTGATGTTGATCTGAACGTTCTCCCTTCAACGTCGGTTGAAACCGAATGGCTGTCAAACCCGCCGCGTTCTCGTTCGGAGCGGAAGAACTTATTTCGCTATCTAACGAAGCCGAGTACAAACTTGAAGCATTCCAAGTATATTCTGATGATTTTCTATTGGATGATACTATAGGTTCGTTTGACCCCGGGACAGATTCTGACATCCAAGCAACTAGCTATCCGTGCTTCCTCTTCGCTCGTCACAAAGCAGGAGTCGATCCGAAGGTGGCTAAGCAAGTTTCGCAAATGATGTTCAACTCAGGAGCCACCGTTGATTTCATCATGAAGACAGCCGAAGCGTTCAACCTCTGCATCTCGGCTAAGCAATTCCCCATTGATAAGACCTCTGGACGTGCCAAGAATGACATCACTGTTTATGGAGAGAAGAGCGACAACATCTTCAAACTCGGCTCTGTTGGTGGGCATCTCTTTGCTATCGCGCCAACTAACATCACCAAGGGTACTCTTGACAATCTGGAGTTAGTTGCTGAGCATGGACGAAGCGATTTCAGAATCAAAGGCAGTCGCGTGGTTTTCAACGATAAACCACGCGACTGCCTTTGATTCTGAGAAGATAAACTACTCGACAGCTACGAGATGATTAGCTATCTCTATCATCGACGTGAGACTCACCTAACGCCTATTACTCAGCAAAACATGCCTAACCTACTGAATAACAAGTATCAAGAAGTCCGCTCATTGGACGAAGGAGGCTTCCATGAAACTAAATTTTAAAGAGATCGGCAGAATTGCTGGTAAGGAGCTGAAGCTCGGTCAGGCACCCTTCCGATCCTTCAACCGTACGACACGTAAGTTCTACGGTGTCAACAATTTTAACGTAATCTATTTCAATTTCGAAACCCTCTGCATAAATAAGATCCATGTTCCATACTGCGTATCATACTGCATCGCTGAAGTGACTGCCGCTTCATTCTCTACCCCTACGTTCAGCGAGACCAACAACATCTATGGATTCGGCTGCGATACGCAATTTCTTGCGGCCCTGCCAGAGAAAAGCCATAATCTACTCTGGGAATACAATGCTGGCTTCGATTATCGTTACCTATTGAAGCACATGTAAAAACATACTAATATGATCGATTGTGGAACGAAGATCAAGCAAGCACATGGCTTGTTCAAGGGTCGCGAGATTGTTATTAAGGATGCTATGTTTTTTTTCTCTCTTTGGAGACCTTAACAGTCTCCCCAAGATGTTCAAAGAGGCCTCAGAGTCGTTCTCACTCGAGAAAGAATGCTTCCCGCACAATCTGATCAATGATTATAACTACCATTCTCACTGGTCGATTGAGTATCTGTTTTTCAATTTTGCCTTTCGTGTCGTAAAAGCACTCCCACCCGTTTGAACAAAGTCTGCAAACGGGGCGAGCCAAAAGCTAAAGAGGGGAACCCTTCAGAAAATTACCAGACACATTCGTATTCAGTAGTTTATGAAGATCACTTGTTGAGTCCGACAATAGAACAAAGCGAGTGAGCGCTGCGGTTTGTCAGCCCATGTGCAATGGACATTGTACCAGCGGTGCTTGTTGTGGTGTCATTCATGAACGCAAATAGCTTGCTACAAACCCTCTAGGACAATTTTGTTTTGTTCTCTGCTAGATGATGCTAGACTTCTCTGTGCGAGTGTGTTCCGCAGACAGGAATTTCAGCGGATTTGGGCCATTTTGACAGATAGATACGTTTTGGAGGATTACACAATCCGCTATTTGCATTTGAACACAAGAGGCGTCTTTTTGGCGAATACTTAAGTATTCAGCGAATTTAATCCGTCCGAATTTGGGCGGATATTGGGTGCATCCTGAAAACACAAATTGTGCTCGTAGCAAAAGTAAAAGAAAACGAGCAGTGAAGTAAATTTATGAGACGTAGAATGAGATTGTCAAAAGGGGTAACACCGCCCATACGAAAACCATATGAAACCCTCAACTTGCAACCAAATAATTGTACTGTCCGTACTTTTTTCTCCGTAGATGCAACATCGTCGAATATAATCACGTAGTAAATGTATCATAACCTAGACAATTGTGCGTCACAAATCTAAAATGTGATTTCAGGATGTACCCGTAAAAGTACATACTGTAAAACCTCTAATGGTGCCCCACCCTCAAATAGTACCGCACCTCTCATTTTTTATTACTTCGGATGGGGACTTACAACAACACCCCACCCTCTAATAGTGTCCTATTCCAGACCATCTTAATACAGGTATATGCCAAGATGTGCTGTATTAGCCTAATACCGGTTCTTCTAGAACCTTAAATCTGGCAAAGTGCCGGAAAGAACCAGTAGCAGCCATCTAGTATCTAAAGTTTACCTAGAATTTTGGACTGTTTGGCCTGAAAGATGTCTTCAAGCGCCAGCGACATGAGTTGGGTGCGACGATCGCCCAACTCCCGTTTCAGAATGGAGAAATCCGATTCAACACTCGTGTCGATGAACTCGGACGACAGACACACTGCGCTGTGACGAAGCGGGGTCCTGTCGGACCGCTGTCATGGCCGGAGATGAGCCGCACAGCTCTCTCTATGGTTATGCTACGCGCTGACCGGAAAGATGCCGTCCCTTGCGGGAGGTACCGCCGCGCGAACGTGCCAGCAGGGCCCAAGGGCCATGCGACGCCAACTGCTGGTGGTCTGCGAGAGGAACCGCAAGTTTGGAGGCACATGCATCCCGTGCCGAGGCACTCTGCGCCTGCTAGCCTGTGGATACGGCCACTAGAGGCGTCGGCTTTGATGTTTACATCGCCGAGGGCAGGGAGGTGCCGCGCGGGGTGCCCGCTGCGGGCACAAGTCACTGTGGGTGTGACAATGAGGCGCGCCAGCCTTGCGGCGGCGGCGCCCGAGAATCCGACCTTTGGGTGTTCGGATTATCTCGAAGCTGATTGGAGAATCAGATGTGATTCTCAGATAAGTGGGGGAGGATGTAACGGGGTACAATCAAGTGTACCCATTACATGAAGAGTGACGGGTGTCACTCTCCCGAGTACGTGGTACATGGTACCAGTAGCTCCGAAAGCCAACCATTTGAGTTTGTGTGGGCTTTAGTATAGTTAACTTGTAGTTTGTATTGAGCCAAGTTAACCTCTACCAAATACAGTCAGTCTTATAACCTACTCCTTTGTAGCAAGTCAAGTCGTCCCCTTAAGGCCAGGGACACGTGAACGGCAGTTCACTTGGAGTTTGTATACTCCTGCTTCCTCTGTTAAAAAGTGCTGTGTGCCCCGTCACAGTCATGCACGAAGATGTTTGCTAGCTCGAGTAAAATTCGCCGCCATGAAGACTGCAACAGGAATGCCACCGCAATAAAACCGAATATTATTGTGCCTTTCACCTATTTTGGCGGGTGGGCTGTTAATTCAGGCGAAATTAGATCCATAAAAGGGCGAGCAACGCTTATTTAGTATAAATTCTGCCTAAGATTGTAAGTGCTTCCCCTAACTCCTGCGATCAGCATTTGCGATCCAATCGACGGAGATGCGAGCATAATGACGTGGGTTGGCGGGTAGGAAACCGCCATTCGCCCTGTTTCCGCCTAACGCAGGCTGGATTAGCTTATTCCGCCTTAACTCGGCCTCACCATCGCCGCTCTTAATTCGGTCACGGAGGGACGACCCGGAATTAACACGGGAATTAGCTAACTCGGGGCATAATTAAGGTCAATAAGGGATCAGAGTTATGCCAGAATTCTCTAAGCGGATAGCTTAGAGCCGGCGTCATTTCTTGTCAGACCATCAGTTTGTTACATTCGGTACATTTTAATATGAACTAGAGTATCCAAAATCTCATGGCATTACCGGTATAAACAACGCAGCGTCCGGATCGATGCTTTTAACAAATTTTCGGATTTGGAATAAAACTTAAGCAAAAACAAATTGCGCGGTTTAATTCACACCAAGCCAATATGATGCATACTTTGCACACTTCACGTTGGGGCCCTAGCAGCCTGCGGAATCGTTAACGAAGTGTAAGCAGTGTCTGGACGTCGCACCACAGTAGTATGCGTAGTGTTTCTGGACGTCGCATCATATTGAGCTGCAGTAAGTATCAGTAGAGACATGGATTAGTCTATGGTGGTGCACTTTAAAATGTTTGCTGCAGCAATAACCTAAGTAGAGCAATATGAACGCATAACGCAGCGAAATGGGCGCCTTCAAGCCAATATGCACCGCGTACTTCATAACTGCGGTGACGTGTAAACTGCAGATGTAGTTCGTAAAAAGAGGTAGTTGACTAGGTGCAGTTCGCGAAAAAGTCTCGTCAGATGACATCATTCTCGTTTGAAACAACTCAAGCACCATGAAGTAGACCTTGACAGTTTTTCTTCCTGATCGTGAGGCGCGCAGAAAAAAAGTTAATAGCAGAAATAGCGATAACAGTATCAGTAGCAAAGTAATTCATTAATAGTGGTGGGGCAGTAGCATTGGCGTGCAGTGGTAGCGGGCAGTGATCGTGACCAGGGCTGCCGATTAAGGCATTTTTATTTATGTAAGTCAAGCTGGCTCATAAATAATGGTAGGCCTGCCAGAAAGAAGAGAACATAAATAATGTCATGCAGAGATTGTGTTTCATAAATGATGATAACATATTATAAATCATGGAGTACTTAGAGTTTGTATAGATCCAACGAAATTTAAATTCAATTGGCGCTCCCACTTCCGACACCGTTGTGATGTCGGAAATGGCCGCGCTTGCCGAGGCCTAACGGTCTTGAGCTTGTGAGTGAAAGCCATCCGAGCCCTCTGATTGGTTGCTCTCATTTTACCGCGCTAGAGTGATTGATGGATGCCGTTTAGTGACAACGCTCGGTGGGTCATAATAAATCCCCACCGAGCCCTCCAAGTAGTCATAGTGGGTACAAGATTTGCCTCTCATTAGGAATTCGGATCTAGCCGAGGAGTCGTCGAGTCGTCGGATCAGCTCGAAGGCTCGGTTGATACTTGACTTTTGTATAGACGATAGGGATTAGCGATAGGGAAGGCCTCACAGCCTCTAATCACTAAATCAGAGCAGAATTTCCCCCCGAAGCCACACAAGGGTCAAGTCCGTCTACCGGTAAGTCTTCGCTTAGCTGTAGAGTCTGGATACGCTTGGCCGACACGGGGTATGTCTGCCGGTGAGCATAAGGTACATTGACCGAGTGTTCATCCCTGGAAAGGCCAAGAGTGAGTAGTGGCCCAGTGTAGGAGGTATTAGAGACCTCCCTGTACGTTTGTACGTTTGTCTGGGTGTGTGGCGAGGCCCCCCAGTATATTTGACTTCCAGCCGAGACTTCGTCTCGGCGCCCCTGTCCGAGGCCTCGATTGGCCTGGTACCCTTCCTTCTGAGGGACCACAGTGGGTTTAGCGTGAAAGCGCGTGTCTACATTGCATCCTAGCCGTTGCTCGTGGCTAAGGGTGCTCTTATATTTGATTTACGGGCTCTACCTACCTGACCGACGACTCGCATAAGGCACATTCCAGCCCGGTGTAAGGGATCGGATCTGGTCTTCAGATTTAATCCCAACAATAAGCGCCGCCCTTTTAGGAGGGAAGCGTGTTGTTGGTAGGGGCTCATTCCAAAGGCCTTGGCTAGAGGGACGAGAACTCGTTAAATCGTGTTTTCCTACACGACACCGTGGTCCACCTTTAATTGTCAGAGTGCTAAATTCAATAAAAGTCAATAAGTTTTGGTAGGTAAAAGACCAGTCATTCACAGAGCTCATGGAGCAGGGCCGAAGGTGCTGCAGTGTGCAGTGTACAACTACGTGCTCACTCGCTTCGAGGACATGCGAGGCCGCGTCACGGCGTAGAGGGAGGTGCGCTTCAAAAAGTATGTCGATCGCAGCCGACGTGGTGGAGGACGAGAGTGAGTAGAGTAAGACCGAGCTGCTGCGACAATCTAGAAAACGATCAGGAGTCTGGCTGCTAGCTCTTACTCCAGCGGCACTGGCACCGGTGTTTGTTAGAATGAAAACTCAAAACCCTTTTACCAATTCACCTTGCAGTGTATTAGCTCAGTTACTCTATTCCTAATTGCCCTACTCTAGACGTGCTCAGTCTGAGGCAAATGAGGAAGTGAGCTCGTCCTCGGACTTCGTCCTCGATTGGCTTCACTTCTTTGCCTCTTATCCTCATCGCACTGATTGGTGGCAGGCTACCCACTGCCGTCTGTTATATGATAGAGTTCAAGATCAGAACTCCCCTAGAACTTGCTAGAAATTCAGTTTTATCTCATATAAGAGGGTTTCGGTGCTCCGCACCTCAGGCCCTCTTCCTTTCTCTCTTATCGGCAGCCAGGCGACATGCCCGGCGACCATTCAGCGCAGCCACAGCGCCACGCCACTCAACACTCTCACAAGTGCTAGGGTAGAGGTCTAGATCTCGAACCCCAAGTTTTTCTCTCAGCTTTAGGAATTGTTTTGTAGGCAGCGCCTTGGTTAGAATGTCTGCGGTCATCTCCGTGGTCGCACAGTAGGCTATCTTAAGTCGACCTAGCTCTAGAAGGTCTCTCGTAAATAGATACCGTATCTCAATGTGCTTATTGGCTTTGTGGTTTCCTGGGTTCTTAACTATGCTGATAGCGGCATTACTGTCGCACCAAACCTGCACAGGAAGCTTTTGCGGAAAGCCCATCTCTCTAAGTAGATGCCATAGCCACTCACTCTCTTTGGCTCCTTCGCTGAGTGCGATGAGTTCTGCCTCTGCGGTGGACAGGGAAACTCCTCCCTGTTTACTACTGCACCACGACACACTAGTACCAGCCATTTGAATCACATAGCCGGTTACGGATTTGCGTTCTTTTGGTAGACACGCGAAGCTCGCGTCTGTATACACTTCGTAAGTCACGTCGCTCTTTTTCCTATCGAGTAACAGACCGTACGTCGACGTCCCTTTCAAGTATTTGAGTACCCGCCTAGCCGCATCCCAGTGTGTGCGGTTGTAGCACGATAGAAATCTGCTGAGTTCTCTTACCGCGTTGGCCCGGTCGTGTCCCACGGACTAGGTATTGGAGTGAACCAACGATGCCTCTATAATCAAAAAGCTGAGCAGCGATCTCTGCTGCACTCATCTTAGTCTCTGGTTCTAGGTTGAGTCCAGGAACTTGTGGGGTAAGTACTGGTGAGCTATCAACCATTTTGTACTTCGTTATCAACTTTGCAATGTATTTACGCTTCGAGATTCTCATCACACGCTGGGCCCTATTGCGCTGCACCTCCATTTTGAGGATGTAATGAATGTCACCCAGGTCCTTCATTTTGAACCGCCTTGACAACTCTGCTTTGAGTTTGTTGATGAGCCGCATCTCCCGCGACATGATCGTGAGATCATCAACATACACCACGACTATAAGCCATTCATCTCCCACTTTTTGTACGTAGATACAAAACTCTTTGTGGCAGCGGACAAAACCCATGGATGTTAGAAAGGTATGAAGGACTCGATACCAAATCCGAGGGGCTTGGTTTAAGGCCGTAAATGCTTTTGAGAAGTTCACAGACCAGATGCTCGTGGCCTCGCTTCGCAAAACCGTGTGGTTGCCTCATGTATATCTTCTGTTCTCCCTCCATTGTGCCGTTTAGAAAGGCTGTGTGGACATCCATCTGGTGGATATGACAGCCCAATATGGTGCCGATTGCTAGCACTAAGCGTAGCGACTCAAACCGTGCTACTGGCGCGTAGACTTCGTCACAGTCCACCCCAAACTCTTGGTGGTTACCCTGTGCAACGAGTCGTGCTTTGAACCGCTCGACACTACCGTCGGCGTTATACTTCACTACGAGTACCCAGTGACAGGGCAAAGCTTTGCGTCCGGGTGGCAGTGGTACAAGTCTCCACGTTCCGTTTCAATCAGGGATTCGTACTCTAACTCAAGAGCTTGTTTCCACTGTTCTCTATGAGGTCCACTCAGGACGTCCTTAATTGACCGTGGCGTAGGCACTTTGTTCTCCAACATATCGAGTGCGATATTCTTGTCCAAGATAGCTTGGAAGCACTGATAGTCTTGGTACCTTTTAGGCCTCTTCGTCTCACGGCGCGGGCGTGTTCTCTGGGTGTCTTCCACCAGTCCCGCACGTTGCCGTTTAGACGCTCCACTGCTCCGGTATTCTCTGTACCGGATGTCTGAGTTCCTACTGTTCCAGTACTCTCGGTAGCAGGTGACTCCCACTGCTGCGGGTGACTCTCGCGCGGCAGATTCAGAAGTGAGAGCAGGCTCAGCCTGGCCGAATGCCCGCTTCACCATAGTAGCTACATTGGTGGTGTCGAACAGTACATCCCTTGATATGATGTGTTTGTTGCTGTAGACGTCCCACAAGCGGTAACCCTTAGTGTCTTCCGAAATCCCAAGAACCGGCACTTTAGTGCTCTGGCAGACAGTTTCTTGTCCTTCCTTAGTGCAGCCGGGATGTGTGCAAAGCATATTGCTCCCCAAACCGGCAGCTGACTCACATCTGGAGGTGTCCCATACACCATCTCGTACGGTGTCTTACTCCCCAAACGGCTCATAGGTGTGCGGTTCTGTACATACGTCATGTACATGAGAGCTTCTGGCCACCATCTGTGTGCCATGTCCGCATCCTTTAAAGCACAGCGAACTCTGTCGCGTTTGCTCTGGTGATCTCTCTCTGCAGATCCGTTTTCTTCCGGGCTATAACTATTCGAAGTCTGAAAGACTATTCCCTGCCCTTTGCAAAAACTTTTAAAGGCGGCGTTCACAAACTCTGTACCCCCATCGGACCGAATCCGGCGAATAGTGAACTTTCCCTCACGTTCTAGCTGCAGTAGCAACTCTTTGACCTTTTCAAAAACCTCCTTCTTGCTGCGGAGGACATAGGTCCAACTGTAATGGGCCTACCTTAGCCCACTACAATAGCTTACACGTGTGCGCACGTGTATGAGGAAGCGTAGCTTGGTTTAAACTAGAGTTAATTATACTCGGGCCTCCGAGTATAGATTAATCTAAATAAACGATCCAAATAATGTTTTTGGGTTAAAATGAGAACTGCTATTTTTTGTTTTATTTTATGTTTTCTGACTTCCTCTAAATGTAATATTCTAAGTTAGAAATCTGCCAACGGCTGGTTGGCAGAATTCCACAGCTATGCATGTCGCTCATTGGTTAAAAGATGCTGCTTTCAACCAATAGGAATCCTAAATGTCTATGGGCCACCCGTCGTGGTGACCGTAAATGAATGTGGCCCTTGATGTAATGTACATCAAGGCCGAGGAAGTGTCTGTACCTATAACAGACATCGCGTCTGTTATAGTTACAAGTGACTGTAGCCACTTGTGTGTGTAACCCCGTTACACCATCCCCCCCTTAAGGTTAGACGCGCCGGTCACGGCACGTCAATCAGGCAATTGACCATTCGTCAATTCTTCACGTTGGGAGAAAGAAAATCTCGAGCTCATTCCGCAATGAGCTCGCCAAAGGAGAAGACCGCCGACACGACAGAGGGTAAGCTCTCTGTCGTGGACTACCACGAGCGCCAGCAAGCGAAGCGCGGCGCCGCTGTTGCCACGTCTGCGGCGGGGACAACTCAGCCTGAGATTGTCCTTCAAGGCTCATGCATAGTCAACGACGCCGTTGACTATGAAGAAGGCGACGTGGAGATGGAGGAGGGCGAGAGCTCTCCGTCCAAGCGCAAGGAGTCTATCGACAGTGATAGTCTCGACCCGGCATGCCGGGTCGAGACGCCCTCGTGAGGAAGACGATTCGGACGCTTCGAGCTCGAAGCGTTCGCGTAGCGCAGGTGAGACTCCGCTCTCTGCTACTGGGGCGTTGAGCTCACCACGCGCCGTGGCGACTTCAAGTTCTCCGCGCGCTGCTCATGCAGCGCGCGATCCGTGGATGCCGTCCGCGACGGAGATCGCGGCACGGGTGGGCAACTCCGTGCCACCGAATACTATCCCGCTGTATGTATGCAGCGCGATTGTGGATGATGCTGTGGCGGAGGGACAGCACTTTGATCCGATGACGGATCAAAGGCGCGACTACTACATCGGACTCTTCCATGAGCTCCGATATTACTCTAGCAAGAAGACCTCTTCTCGCAGCAAAGTGCCTGAGTGGCAGGCACTTTGTCAAAGTTGGAATGCTTTTGTTGAAAACTTCAACAAGAATCCGGCAGCTTACCGTGAGCGGGTTAAGCATGCCCGTGAGCGCTTCGAGACGTTCTCGACGCGTGGGAGGCTGGAGCAGCTCCACAGATCTTCTGTGGATGCAGGTGTTCCGTGCGCCGTGCCCGAAGACCAGCAGTGCACGTTGTGTCTTCCGGGCGCGGCGCGCTTGAGCGACCGCGACCTAAACGGGTACACGACGATCCGTGTACCTGCGAGTCTCAAGGATCTCCGTGCCAAGTTCATGGCACGCGAGGAACGCGACGAGCGTGGTGCTTCGAGCGCTGCGGGTGACCACAGCGCTCGCACTACCTTCGCACCGGCAGTGCGTGGTGGGCTTCGTACGCCCTCACCATTTCCGGAACGTCCTGCAGCAGGACGTCCCGCGGCTCCCATGTATCTTGGTGGGGCGGAAACCCTCTCCAACGAATACGATAACGAACCGGGTGCCGGTTCGTTTTCGGGATACTATGGTCGACAATACGCTCAACAATCCAACGTGTTGAGCCGTGGGCGTCACGGATCGGAGGCGGCGGTGGTGGGAACACGCCCCGGGTATGGTCAACCTGGGGTTGACTTTGTGCCTCCGTCTCTCGAGGACCGAGTTTCTGCCGTGGAGCGGCTTCAGAGCAGCGACTTCGCTGCTCTGAGGCAGGAGATTGCAAACCTGAGGGCTCAAGTCGCTCAGGCCACGCAGACCGCGTCTGACGTTTCCGCCGACATTGGAGGTCGTGTCGAGCGTTTGGGCCAGCGCGTTCGCGCGCTGGAGAAGGGTTCGGCTCGCGCTTCGGGTCAGCCGAGCTAGCTGGCTCGTGCTGCCGGTATGGCTTCAGCCGCCCGACGTAAAAGGTCGGATGGAGGCGCATGCTAGACGGGATGTCTAGTGTGTAAGCGTTGCATGCCGTGCCAACACTGTGAACGGCCCGATGAAGCGCGGAGCGAGCTTACTCGCCCCGAAGTCAGAGACTGCATGTTTAGGCAGGTTTTGAGTAGCTAACAAAACCAATGAACCCTTCTTGAATTCATTTGTGTTGCCCCTGCCAATGTTGTCTGCGTTCAGCTTCTGTCGATGGACAGAAGCTGCAATAGCGTCTTGGACAAACCGAATGACGGCTTGTCTGCGCTGCACGAATGCAATTGCGTCCGAGCTGAACTCGTTCAGCTCGCCTGTAGCAGTAGGCTCGGCCTTTGCGTTGGTCTTCGCGGTGTCTGTGCCCCGCACAGACACGTTGTTCTTTTGCTTGTCGGCGTCTGTGCCCTGCACAGACGCATGCTTCTTCTTCTTACGCGTAGTCGCTGCTGACACTGTGCAAGTGTCAGTGGCATTCTGCGGCTGCTGCGTTGCGGCCGTAGATCCTCCCCCACTTAAGGAAGGAGCCACCATCCCGAGCAGGCTCGGGAGGCGTGGGTGCCGCAAGGCATTCACGTAGAACGGTGTATGCCCGGTCGAGGCATGCACCGAGTTGTTGATGGCGAACTCTGCCATCGACAGGCACTCGCTCCAATGTTGGAACGAGTGAGCGTAGCTCTTGAGAATGTCGACGAGCACGCGATTCACGCGCTCGGTCTGCCCATCCGTCTGCGGATGGTCCGCAGTCGACATTGAAAGCTGACTCCCAAGAAGAGTGAACACTTCTTGCCACAGGTGTGCTGTGAAACGCGGATCTCGATCCGACACAATGTCGATCGGCATGCCATGGTGTTTGAACACCATGTCAACGAACAGACGTGCCGTCTGCTTCGCAGTCACTTCAGCGGGCACCGCAGCAAGATGCACCATCTTGCTGAAGCGGTCAACAAAGACCACAACTCCCGTGTTCCCCTGGCTGTCCGGGGGAAGACCGAACACGAAGTCCAAGGACATGGACAACACTCCGACGGAGTCGGTAGTGACTGCAAAGGAGCCTGCGCGAACGGCGCAGGCTTCACACGTTGGCATACCTCGCAAGCACGGACGTACTTGCGCACCCACTTGTACTGGTGGGCCCAGTAGAAGTCGCGCGTGAGAAGGACGTACGTCTTCTCACGGCCCGGATGCCCCGCGGTCGGTGCATCATGATACTCATACATGATCCTGAGGCGCAGGTCATGATCGTTGGGCACGACAACGCGGTCCGCGTTGTCGTCGACTGCACTGTAGAGTAGCAACCCGTCGTGCACCCGGTAACGGTGTGCACGAGCACGAAGATGTTTTGGCAGCTTCTAACGAGCTTTGTCAGAAGGCGCTGAGCCGTAGGCCAGCAGGAGCTTCGCGTCCGCGCCGTGCGCGAACGCGGCCTTCACATCGTCGAGCAGAGACGACGTAGGTGTGCTCGACCGCATGGCGTCAATGGCATTGACGTCGGCATCAGTTGAAGCGTAGTCAGGTCGACGCGATAACGCGTCGGCCACCACATTGAGTCTTCCGGGTTTGTACTCGACCCGGAAGTTATACTCCGCGAAGAAGGATAACCATCTCGCCATCCTTTGCGAGATGTGTGGCGACTTCACAGCCGTCCGCAGTGATGCGTGGTCCGTATAGACCACGAACGGTTTGCTTCCGAGTAAGTACCCTCGGAACTTCGCGAGTGCATACTTCATGGCAAGGAGCTCCTTGTCATGCACCGGGTAGTTGCGTTCAGCTGGCTTCAGCTGACGCGATTGGTAGTAGACGACGCGATCACGGCCTTCGTGATCGTGCTGCATCAACGCACATCCGATTGCGAAATCGGATGCATCACACACTACGTGGAATGGGCGATCTTGGTCGGCTACCGCCAAGATCGGCGCCTCAGTCAAGCCCCGCTTGACTGCATCGAAAGCCTGCTGACACTCAGCAGACCAAACCCACGGCATCCTTCTTTAGGAGCTGTGACAGCGGGCGTATCGTGCCCGCATAGTCCTTCACGTACTTGCACAAGTACGTGGCCAAGCCAAGGAACTGCCGCAGTTCCTTGACGTTCGACGGTGTCGGCCACTCGTTGATCACTCTGACCTTTTCAGGGTCAGGGCGGACACCATTCTTCCCTACGAGACACCCGAGCACGGGTATCTCGCTCGCCCCGAAGATGCACTTCTTCAGGTTCGCGTAGAGCTTGTGCTTGCGCATCAGCGCAAGCAGCTTGCGGAGATGCACCTTGTGCATCTCAACATCGCTCATCCCGTCCGCAGCCCGGCTGTGGACGAACACGTCGTCGAAGTAGCTCGGTGCGAAGTCGCGCACCGAGCGCAACAAGTGCGTCACGCACCTGTTGAAGGTCGCAGGGGGCGTTCTTCAGACCCTGCGGCATAACTAGCCACTCCCAGAGCATGCCGCTTGGCGTGCTCACAGCCGTGAGAGGGATATCACTCTCACGCATAAGGATCTGATAGAACCCGTCGCGCAGATCAAGAGCACTGTAGATGGTGCTCCTGGCCATCGAATCGATGATAACATCTTTTCGCGGTATCGGTGTCTGAGCCGGTATCGTCGCATCGTTCAGTTGTTGTAGGCATGAACGATGCGCCAGCCGCCCTGTGCCTTCTTGACACAGAACGTCGGAGCACTGTGCGGGGACTTCGATTCCCGCACTTGTCCAGCTTTGCGACGACTCTCAAAGAAGTCGTCGATCGCCTTGACTTGTTCTCGCGGCAGTGGCCACTGCCGCGTGACACAATACTTAGTGCCCGGCACGAGATCGATCTCGTGCTGAATGCCCTTGTCCTGCGGAAGCTCCGCAGGGATCTCTTCCGGAAGTACGTCAGCGTACTCCCGTAGGATCTCGTAGTAGGGACTCGACTTCAGCGAGTCCCAGCTCTGTTCTTCAAAGCGTTCCTTCTTCGTCTTGGCACTGAGAGTGTCTTCACTCTCAGTGGTGCTCTCCATGAAGAACTGCCTCAGTTCTTCATTCTCGCTCTTCGTTCTCTCGGCGTCCGAGAGAATGCATATTTGCTCGATGCGTCCATCGTGCAAGTCACGCGCGAAGCGCTTCCAGCTCATGACTGGAAGCGAAGTCAACTCCGACGCTTGTGTCGGAGGATTAGCGAGAGTCATCTCCCTGTACCGGAATCCGGCACAGGTACGCGTCAAGACGTTCAACGTCTCGACGTCCGGCTTCTCTGCCTCCGTCTGCCCAGCAGACATCTCTTGTAGCGTCTCGGCCCCTGGCCGAGACTTGCGCAGCGACCTTCGCATGCGCCGTCTTCTCGTCTTGCGGAGCCCGGCTCCGCTAGACCCTTGACCTCGTCCAGGCCCAGCCGTGGACGGGTGTTTTTCTTTAATACCGCCGGCGGGTTCATCCCGCGGGCGAGCGACTTCAAGCCCGGCTTGGTCGCCCGGCGCTTCGTCGTGCAGCCCTGCTGCACGACAGCATGCAAGTTTTTCCGGTGTGGGACGTTTGCAACCGTCCGCACCGCCTGCAGCGTCGGCTCCCGGAGCCGACACGCCATCTTCACTTCGACGCCTGTTATTGGCGGAGCCCTTCGTTACAAAGGGTGCGTCGACTCCCAGAGTCGACGCGAAATTTCTTCTCGCAGCGTCGGTTACGTGACTTCAACACCTCGACGCCTTCCATTGGCGGAGACCCCCAATATGGAGGGTGCGTCGGCTCCCAGAGCCGACGAATCGAATTCATCCATGCCATCGACTCCCGGAGTCGGCGGCGTTCTCTCTCCCTGGCCAACGTTATTGGCCAGGTCCTGCCCAATCAGGTTCGCATCGGCCTCTTCGGCCGAAGCGTGTGACTCGCTTACGTCATCCGCGCCGCTTGAGGCCGGAGACTGTCCTTGATTCGCTGAAAAGCGAGTGTCGACCTCCGAGGTCAACACTTTTCCTTCGCTAGCCGTCGGCGGCAACGCCGACGCTACGTGTACCTGCGCGCGCGCTCGCGCGCGTCCAGGGTGCTCCGGGACAGCAGCGTTAGGTGCTGTCTCGACTGGGGAATCGCGCGCACCGGTTGGTGCGTGTGGGGCGGTAACAGGGCCATCGCTCTCTGTTCCGCTTTCGCGACCGAAGCGCACAAGAGTGCGCTTCTCCCAATCGATTACCGGATCATGCCGTGCGAGCCACGGCATGCCCAATACCATGTCGAACTTATCGTCCAGGTCCAGGACGATAAAGGGTTCGACAAACACTCGACCTTTGTACGTGAAGCGCACGCGTATCATGCGCTTCTCGGTCTTGACGACGACACCTGTCGCCAAGCGTACTTCCAACATACTTCGAGGTATCTTTAAATCCTCGAAGTCAAGCATTGATAGACTTCGCAGTCGAACAAAGTTCTTCGACGCGCCGGAATCTACCAAAGCACGACGAGAGTCTCTTGCTCTCGTCGACATCACTTTCAGGATGGCAAGGTCATGCTTGTCATCTTGGTTCTTGCAGTGAGAGTCAACCTCACTGGGGGCTGCAGTCCTCAGTGTCGCGTGTCCAAGGTTGACACGCGGAACTACATTACCAGTAGGGCGCCCCGCGCCTACTGGCGTCCAGCGTTTTTTGTTTGGTTGCGACGGTGTCCGGCACCGCCGCGATAGCCACCCTGCTGGTGCACGGGAGCCGTGCATTCTCGAGCAAAGTGACCGATCCTACCGCAACGGTAGCATCGCACATTGTTTCCCTGCGACTGCTGAGGTCCAGCAGTGGCAGCGCTCGAGAGGTCCATTGGTTCTGGCCCTCCCGTCCTCACTACCGGGCGCGGTTGTGGCCTCGGTACGTGTGCATGCAGTTTAGCCTGCCGTAGGCTAAACTCCTCTTGCATGGCAAGAGTGATTGCAGCTTCGAGAGTACTCGGGTACTCACGGAAGAGATAGGTCTTCACAGGCCCATCTCTCAGTCCCTTCATGAACGTGACGACCTTTGTCGCCTCGTCAATCGGGTTGGTCACGATGTTCGAGACCAAGTACCGTGCTCTCTGAGCGTAAGCATGGACGTCATGCTTACCCTGCTGCAGGTCGAGGAACTCCGCCCTCGACCGGAACTCATTCTGCGGGGGTTCAAACGCTTGTCTGAGCTCCTCCTTGAACACCTCGTACGTGCTGAAGCACGTAGGGTCTGAGAGTCGGCGTCCGTACGCCCAACTCCTTGCACGTCCGCCAAGGCAGGACATGGCGAACGCGACCTTCGACAACGGGTCGACGATACGTCGAGCCGCAATGGCAGTGTCGAGTTCGACAAGCCAACGGAGGAGAGGCTCACCCTCTCTTCCTACGTAGTTGCTCACGTTGAGCTTCAGCGATTGCGCGCGTGGTGTCGTCCCCGACGACACCGCGGTAGTGGCAGCAGCATCTTGCTGCTCCTTCAAGATGAAGCCCAGAGCAACACCGTGTTGCTCTGTCGGCGTTAGCGTACGCAGCATCGTAGCTACAGCCGCCTCACCAATGACTGTTGACAGTCGTTGGAGGGCCTCCCACTCTGGGTCTGACAGGTGGGGGCAGTCAGCGCGTGCAACATGGGTTGCAGGCGTCGTGGAGCTTTCCATGGGCACCTCGGTATCCATGGGAAGGTTCTCGGCTCCGTGTTCGTGCGGTCACGTACGAACTCAACTTAGTCGGTCGTTGGACGGACTACAAAGTGCTACCAGGTGTAATGGGCCTACCTTGGCCCACTACAATAGCTTACACGTGTGCGCACGTGTATGAGGAAGCGTAGCTTGGTTTAAACTAGAGTTAATTATACTCGGGCCTCCGAGTATAGATTAATCTAAATAAACGATCCAAATAATGTTTTTGGGTTAAAATGAGAACTGCTATTTTTTGTTTTATTTTATGTTTTCTGACTTCCTCTAAATGTAATATTCTAAGTTAGAAATCTGCCAACGGCTGGTTGGCAGAATTCCACAGCTATGCATGTCGCTCATTGGTTAAAAGATGCTGCTTTCAACCAATAGGAATCCTAAATGTCTATGGGCCACCCGTCGTGGTGACCGTAAATGAATGTGGCCCTTGATGTAATGTACATCAAGGCCGAGGAAGTGTCTGTACCTATAACAGACATCGCGTCTGTTATAGTTACAAGTGACTGTAGCCACTTGTGTGTGTAACCCCGTTACACCAACGCCATGACGTATTGTCGTCAATAACACTCAAGAAGTATTGAATAGTCCCTATGCTTCTGTATACTCCCATTGTTTTCATGGGGCCGTTTGTGTCCATGTGTATAGTACTAATGGGCTGTGTATCCCTTGACCCTCTTGTCTTTCTATAGGACATCCTCCTTTTTTTCATCTCTGCACATGTCGTGCAGAAGAATGGAGCCTTTCTTAACTCCGCTGCTAGTAGTATGGGCATACCAGCTGCCAATTTCTTACTCAACATGTTTACCAGGGTCTCTTTGTTAATGTGACCGAGTTTTACGTGCCACTCCTGCAATGTGCTCTCAAGTTTGCCGTTCCCCGGCAGTGTAATTGGCTTACAAGGCTGCTGTTTTACTGCATTGCAGAGCACTTGCCTCTCTTTAGCCGTTTTGTTTTGCACATAGTATGCACCGTTGACTGCTTTTGCCACAAACACAAGTTCGTTCTCAAAGAGCACAAATTTGACTCTCCGGTACGAGATCCAATAATTTGGTACCCCCCTTGCTTCAGCCAGAACTCGCTGAGAATGTTCGATGATGCGTGGGGAACCAGCGCAATATTTTCGAACAGAAACGGTCGGATCCCACTAAGACCATGCAAATACAATTTCACTGTGCCAATGTGGGTATTCGAGTGTTTAGACCCCTGTGCGAATGTAAACATGTAGCCTGTGTCGGGTCTCTTCTCTACGAACTTCGACTCGTCACATGTCAGTCCGAGCCCGCATCCTGAGTCCAAAACCCACGAATCTGCGGTTAGAAATGAGCCAGAGTCAAGCAATTCAGGATACTCACGTCTTACCTTGTCCTCCAGAGTCATCTGCATGCGGTTGAACTCGTTCGCAATCGCCTTGAGTGCGACGAGCTCCTGAGTTGGTTCCGCTTGTCCCGCGTTTGCACAAACTTCAATCGACGCCAGCGGATCTTCCGCGAGAAGCGCGTCGATGTCCTCCATTGCCTCTGAACCCGGCGTCATCACTGATTGCATGGCGCTGGGCGGGCTAATGGACACAGCCGGGCTCGCAGGCGCGTCTGCCTGCACCGCGTCAGCCGCCACATTTCGGAGAGGGACAGCCGCTTTAGTGGTCACCGGATTGGCCTTCGCCTTTCCCTTGCCCTTGTTGCATCCCTTGCTGCATTTCTTGCCGCAGCCCTTGGGTGCCTCCTTCAAAACAGCCTCGTAGGCGAGGCGCTCCTCCTTACTCTTGCCCTCCCAGATGTTGCGGCGAAACACCTTGAACGGTCCATTGCAGTCGAGCTTCAACTTCGGGCAATCGGCCTTGAAGTGCGGCCCGATGTTGTCGTTGAACTCACCGGCGCAGTAGTAACACGTGCGGGCGCCCGTGTTGTAGTGCTGGTCCTTAAAAGGTGCACTCTGCGCCTGGCGCTTGCCCAGTGAGTTGCCTCGCGGTTTCGAAGCAGCGTCAACGTGATTGACCTGCATTCCCTTGCCCAGAGCCGTGATCTCGGCCCGGCTCTTGCTTCCAAAGATCACGAGTAGCTTGCTTTCCACACGTTCCAGTGTAAACTCCTCGGGAGTAAACACGATGGCCGATCCCCACAGATGACCGGGCAGAACCGCCAGCACCTTGATCAGCATTTGCTGCTGCGATATCAGGCCGGTCTTCAACGCCTCGTGGCTGTTCCTGTTGACCTGGTCTCTCGCCGCCTTGAGGGATTGGAAGAGGTGCCCCACGGTTTTGAAATCCGATGCGGCGATCGCGTCGAATCTCTGCACCAGCTCCACCACACCCGATGCGGTGTTGAGCCCATAGCGCTTCTCGATGGCGCGCCAAATCTCGTGCACCGGGCGCTTCATCAACCGGCTCGTCGGCAAACCCAGCCGGGAGGGTTCGGTTAAGCAGGTCCTTGATGTAGGACGACTGCTGCCTGATGAAGTCCGACTGGAGCGCGTGGCCTGTTTTCTCATCATCCGAGGTGTCGGCGCCTGGCTCTTGTAGCTCCGGCTCTCGCACGAGCGCATCTTCGTAGCGTGCGACAGGGATCTGCCGACCCGCTTGCAGCTCCGTCACCACCAACGCGTCACTCAGCGCAGTAAGGTGGGCCTTGACTCGGTCCTTCCAACCAGCAAACAGGGCCTTCTTCCCGTGGAAAGTCAGCCTGTCGGTGATCCTGGCGCTCGGCGTGTTGGGCTTGCTCATCTAACTTGAAATGTTAGAATGAAAACTCAAAACCCTTTTACCTATTCACCTTGCAGTGTATTAGCTCAGTTACTCTATTCCTAATTGCCCTACTCTAGACGGGCTCAGTCTGAGGCAAATGAGGAAGTGAGCTCGTCCTCGGACTTCGTCCTCGATTGGCTTCACTTCTTTGCCTCTTATCCTCATCGCACTGATTGGTGGCAGGCTACCCACTGCCGTCTGTTATATGATAGAGTTCAAGATCAGAACTCCCCTAGAACTTGCTAGAAATTCAGTTTTATCTCATATAAGAGGGTTTCGGTGCTCCGCACTGTGGTGTAGCGGGATCAGCCAAAATCTGGTTAAGGCTTGATCGAGCTTCCCACCAGCGCCCAGACACCGACTAACGGAGGGGGTCCCCCAACGATCCGTGATCGGCTGAACTTGTTCTCACCTTGTGTACCCGTCGGCGGGCTGGATCTGCTCTCTCGGGGCTCCGAGGATGCAGCACTTGGTGAAGATCGAGTGGCTTGGCGTGACGCGGGGATGGTTCGTGGAGCAGCGCGGGAATTCTTCGCTCTGCGTCCGAGTATACGTTCCGATCGAGGGTTCTTCGCTGCGATCGGCCGGCCTGGAGTCGATCCAAGGCCTGTGGTTGCCCTTTCGGGTGTGTTCCTTCCTTCCTTGAGTTGCTTGCCGCTTCCTATAGCGGGATCGGGGTTGATCGAGAGGAGGACGATCGCCGGCCAAGCAGTATCCGGACGATCGGGGGTTTGCACACAAGAAATAGATGACTAGAGTAGGTCAAGCTGGCCAATGTATTAATCCAGTCTTAACCGTACCGCTAGTTCACTACCCAAAGTGTCGACACTTGCCGAGGCCAATGGAGTTCCTGGGACTTGGTGACTTGAGGGGACTTGGTGACTTGAGGGGACTTGTGCTCTTCGGTGCAAAAACTCTTCTGATTTATGTTTAGCGGGTGTCCTCCTACCGCTACCATCCTGCCTATCTTCCTACAACCGAACAACCACTGGATCCTTGCCCCGGCTTCGCTCTCCGGTGCCCCCCCATCTTGGCCGATCGGCGATCAGCAATCCACCCTCGATCGGCAACTCAACCCCGATCGGCAACTCACCCTCGATCAGCAACTCACCCTCGATCGGCAACTTGCCCTCGATCGGCAACTCGCGATCGGCCCTTGATCGGCGATCGGCAATCCGCTCTCGATCGACTCGGGTAAACGGCAATCCACCACCGATCCGTCCGCCCCGGTGCTTGGACTACCCGGATCTCCGATGCTGGACCTCGATCTTGGTCTAGGTCCTCACTCGCTGACTCCGCTCCACTGTCTAGACGCGATCGCTCGTCGCCCACTCTGATATACGTCACTTACGCGTCGACGTCACTCGATCACCTGATATCTTCTCTTGATCTGGCTCCACACTCAACGCCTGTCGCCCGATCGCCGATCCCATCTGGTTCCATCGATCGGCTACGTTGCCTTTCTCGGAGAACATCGTTCGAGAAAGATTCTTATCCAGCGCTTCTCCACATCCGCCCCCTGTCCGTAAGTTGTGTCGCACAGCGGCTCACTTCGGACAGTTGCTTCTTGGCCACTTTCGAATTTGCTGTCTCGAACACCGATCTCCCGCCGATGAGTGCCCCACCGCCTGGTCCGCCTAGTCCCTCGGACGGCGACGACTCCGCCCACGGTTCTCCGCGATCAGCTCACTCGACGCCTCGATCGACGCGATCGTCGACCTCCCGACGCGCAGCAGCTTCCCCCGACGTTGCTCGCCGGATCGCCCGTCTCGAAACCGAACTGTCGTGCGCCTACGCCTCGCGATCGACCATGATCCGCGATCGAGCGCGCCTGGATGACACCGTCCGGGAGCTGACCGCCGACCTGCAGAATCTCGAGCATTACCGCAAGTCCCAAGAAGACGAGATCCACCGTCTCCAGACCGAAGTGGACGACCTCCGACTGAGCGCGCAGGGGCAAGGCCCGCAACTGATCAAGGATCTCCGGGACCAGCTCGCGCAACAGGCGGCCGAGATGCAGGATATGGATCGTCGACTGTCTCGCGCTCAGGCCGAGCTCGCCGACGCTCGCGCCGCCCGCGACGACCTCGATCACCAACTGGATCTCGCCTCGGCCGACATATCCGACCTCCGATCGCAGGTTTCGGTTCAAGAGCATGAGTTGGACATGGCGAACCATGAGCTGCAGATCACACGCGGGAGCCTCGATCAAGTCC
Source organism: Phytophthora vignae f. sp. vignae (assembly GCA_016169955.1). NCBI lineage: Eukaryota > Oomycota > Peronosporomycetes > Peronosporales > Peronosporaceae > Phytophthora > Phytophthora vignae. The sequence continues at coordinate 11,922 of JABJUM010000076.1, read as the reverse complement.
AGGCTGCCCTCCAGACGACTGAAGCTACGCTAGCGGCACGAGGACCCTCTGCTTCCGCGCCTGCTCTGGCCGCCCCAGTCCCGACACCTCCTGCTGGGGACGGCGCCGATCTGGATCGGCTACGTGATGATCTCCGCCGGACCGAGGAAGAACTACGTCTGATGGGTGTCGCTCGGGACGCGTCGGCAAGAGAAGTCCAACAGCTCCGGGACGATCTGGCACAAGCTAATCAGGATCGTGACACCGCCCTCCGAGACAACGCCGATCTCCGTAAGTAGCCTCTCCCCAACTTCGATCCCCCCCCCCCCCGCTGATCTTGACTCACCCTGTCACTGTGGCACAGGATCCTGCGTCGAAAGTGCGCAGCAGGTGATCCGGGCCCAGGATGCCCAGTTCGTGGACGTCCAGAGTGCCTACGCCTTGCTACGGCGTGTCAGCGATCGCTCCAACGAGGATCTTGAGAGGGTTGCCGACACCCTGTCCGGGGTGGCACAGTGGATCGGGCGTCGACAGTGTGCGCCGCTCACACCCGCTCGTCGTAGCCACAGCTGTTCCGGGTCGCCCGATTCTGCAGGGCACGCTCACAAGCGCGCACGATCGGCACCTCCACCGCGCAGTCGATCACCATCCAAATCCCCGTCTCCTGCCTTCTCTCCGCCGGATCAAGACCAAGAATCGCCCGCCAAAGACCAGCCGCCTGCTGATCGCCGCGAGAAGGGCGACGAACGCGAGTCGGGCGAGCCCGATCGGGAGGAATCGGGTTCATCTCACCGATCTCAGGAGACGGATCAGCCATCCGAGGAGAAGTCGACCTCGGTGGAGTCTGGCAACGGTGAAGAGGAGTCTGAGTCCGAGGAAACGGACGAAGAAGCCCTCGCGGCGCTAGCTTGGTCCCGATCGGAGGCCCGCCGCCGCCAATCTGCCTCGCCGGCACGTACCCACACTTCTCCGACCTGATCGCGATCGCCCTCCGTCATATCGATACACTCTCAATCCGGATCGGCGCGTGCTCGATCGCCTCCGCGTTCGCCACCAGGATCGCCGCCCGGATCGCCCCCGCGTTCGCCACACGGGTCTCCGCCAGGATCGCCGCCAAGATTTCCGCCGGGATCGCCTGGGCCCCGGCCTCTGACTCCGCCATTGTTCCCGATCGGGACCATGATCCCCGGCTTCAACGCCCCCAGGGCGCTTACCCAGGGTGACACCGATCCGTGGCCGTCGATGCTACTGCGTCAGCTGCAGATCACCGGTATGATCTTGTCCACGTTGACCCATCATCTGCTCTTGCCCGAAGGATGGCTCTTCCCGGCCGCCGTTCGGGGCACTCGACAGCCCGTCGCTGGGACCGGCTACCGGGACGACCTGATCACCGGGCCAAATATCACGGCGCTACTGGCAACCCGTCCTTGGCAAGTTCTGCAGAACCCTGAAGACCCGTTGACGTTCGATCTGGCACTCCATCGAGGCGCCGCCACCCCATTGGGCCGGATCGCCGCCGCCTATCTGCAATTCGAGGAGCAACACCACCAAGCTTTTTGGGAGACGACCCATTACCTTCCGATCACCGGCCGTCAGCGCCAAGACCCGGTCGTCGAGCAATACCATGCGGATCGCCGATCGCGGCGGATCCGTCTCGGAGATCGATGGCGCCAGCTGGTGGCCACCATGTTGCCGATGATGCGGGCGATGTGGGCCGACGTCGATCTGCTACTGGATCCGTTTTTCCTACAGATCCCAGTGCGGACGCGGGACTCGGTGTTCTGGTACCCCGGCGTGGTTTCTCGCGCGGCAAATGCCGGTAATCCCACTCAGCACCAAGGTGAGCCGACCGACCTCTTGACCGCCCTGATCGAGGCCGACACCCATGATCCTTGGCGGAACCAGTATCGCGATCGCCCTCAGGACCACCCGGCTCGGCGGATCCCGCGTCTCCGCAACAAGTTCAATCTCAACGTCGGCACTCAACGGCCGTAGGCTCAGTTCAGCCTCGCACGATCGGCTCCAGCGACCAGCACGTTAGTCAAGCAGCTCGCCCCGGATCGAAGTCGTTCGGAGGCCGATCCTCTGCGATCACCACTCGATTCAATTCATTCCACTACAATACCCCATCTCTTTGTCTTATGTCTTCATCTCGTGTCGATCCACTCAGTTCCGCCTTAATCAGCCAAGACCCATCATCGTAACACCTCGCGGTCGCTTCATAACCTTCCGATCTGCACTCCTCATACATATACATGCATCCACATACAACCTTTTCCTCCGATCGACGGCCTCCCCGTCGATCCGTCATCCATCTCGCTCACCAGGGCGACCAGCTCGCCCTGGCGGTCCGATCTCACTCTTCTTCGTGAGACTGCATCGCGTTGAACCGGTTCCGGTTCACACGATCCCGAAGGAACTCGTACAGCAGAGCTCCACAGTTGAGATCGGCTTCGTCCACCCAGTCAGGATCATCGTAACCGTTCCAGTGTACCAGGAACTCCCGATACGTCCGGCCGTACCGCGTCCTTCTGCCCGTCCTCATGTCCACGATCTTTTCCACTTCGTACTCGTTTGCGTCTCGATCGGGGGTCCAGCTATCCTCCGGAAGTAGGATCTCGTCGAAATCCAGTCGATCGGCTTCGTTCACTGTGAGCGCGATCTGCGGTCGATCGGGGAAGTCCTTAACCAACTTCAGCTTGGACACATGCACGATCGGGAACAGGTGATAGTCCGTACCAGCAATCTGAAGCTTCATCGTGTACTCGTTCACCTTCTCGGCAACGCGAAATGGGCCGTGCCACAGGTGAGCTAGCTTCCGTGCATATCCTTCCTTCACGCGATCCAGGTACAACCACACCTGCGATCCAGCCTCGATCGAGTGCGGTCGAACTTGTTCATTGTGTCGATCGGCCCGATCGGCGATCGCCTCCCGTAGACGAGCATTCACCTGACTTCGAGCCTGATCGTAGTGCCTCTGGATCCGATAACGCCACCGCCGAGGGTTCCGGTCCCGCGTCCGAGTGCTACCCAAAGGTATCGTCGCCTCAAGCGTCGATCGAGGATCCCAACCATGCACCAGGTAAAAAGGCGAGTCTCCTCGGATCCAATCTTGAGCCGTGTTGATCGCGAAGGTTAATCGCTCTGCATACTCATCCCAATCCTTCTGATCCAGATCCTCCACGAACATCTTCAGGGCTCTCGTCGCTGTCTGTACCATTCGCTCTGCAGTACCGTTGGCTTGAGGCCGATAGGCCATCGTCGCTCGCTGACGCATACCCAGGATCTTGTTAAAGGCGCGGAAGAAGTCAGCCATAAATCCCGGTTCGCGATCATGCCTGATCACCTCGCTGGCACCGAATCGCCGGAATACACACTCTTCGTAAGATTCGGCGATCGTCTGCGCCGTTCGGGAGGAGCTGGCCTTCGCGATCACGTAGCCCGTGAGCAGATCGACCCAGATCAGCAGTTCGGTGTTACCCTTGTACGACTTGGGCAGCGAAGGTATGTGATCCATCGCTATGATCTGGAACGGGTATGTCGCCTGGATGTTCCCCGGTGACTTGCCCCTGATCGTAGGTCGTCCTTTGCCGGTCTCGCAGTCAACACATTCTCCGACATACTTCTGCACACTCCTGAAGAGACCTCTCCAGTGAAAGTGATCACGGATCCGCTGATAGGTACGCCCAATCCCTTGGTGACCGCCTTCCACAGTAGAGTGATAGTGATGCAAGATATCCTGGTACAGCGTCTCCGGTGCAACCAGTCTCATCAATCCGTCTCGATCTGCCTCCGATCTCTTGGAGGGCGGACAGTAGAACAGCAGATCATTGTCATCGATCTCGTAGTCCGCCGCAATGTTGCCATAGGATCGAGCCTCATCCTGCGTCAGATCAGCCACATCTCCCATCAGGTACTTCTTCATGCCCGCGATCCACACCTCTTCATCTTGTGCTCGACGAATCCGATCGATCCGCAGTCCTCGCACGAATTCTTCCTGCATGACAGCCGGATTCGGTCGTGATCGGGCGTTCGATCGGGTAGTCATCGGCGATAGCCGGGCGATCGGTTCGTCAGATCTGACAACCAGGATCTCATCGAGCCGGTTCAATGTCACCAGATCCACGTGATCGGCCTCATCCTCGATGACGACGCCCCCTTCACGTTGGAGTGCTGCGCTGGCCAGGCTGTCGGCGCTTCCGTTCCAATCTCGTTTCACATGCAACAGTTCATGATCCGGCCAGTTCCGTAGCCGATCGAGCACCTTCTGCTTCAACAACGTCAGCTTGGGCGCCTTGCAGTCGATCTCGCCCCGTACTTGCCGGATCACCAGGTTGGAGTCGCCGCAGACCACCAATCGGCCGCGATCCATGCCGTCGAGGAGGTCGAAGCCCAACAACAGACCGTGATACTCCGCCTCGTTGACGGTCAGCCCTTCAGCATAGCCCGATCGCGCCTTCACCACACTCCATTCGGGCAACTTCCACAAGATCGCACTGTACGCGCCCCCGCCTCGCTTGACACGGGCGGATCCGTCAAAACTTATCACCAGCAGCTCCTCGTCGGCGCGCACAGTCGGGATCGGGGCCTGGATTTTCCGCCGGGGTTCTTTCTTCGGCGCGATCGCGATCAATGCGTCGTCAACATCCGATCGAGGCGTAATACTAGCGGCAATCGTCCCCAGTAGCTCGTCTTCCCCCTTGGTGCACTTCGTGATCTCGAGAGTCCAGGGCGATAGGAGTGCAGCCCACTGACCCAATCGACCTTGAAGACCAGGCGATCGGAACAGCCACGCCAGCGTCGAGTGTCGGGTCAGGACCCGGATCGATCGTCCAACCAGCATATTGTAGTTCAAGTCCAGGATCCGTAACAGCGCCAGCACTTCCTTCTCCACCACGTTGTAGTTCAGTTCATTCGATTTCAGTGTTCGACTGGCGAAGGTAACGGGATGGTAGATCTGATCATGCTCCTGCATCAGCGCGGCCGAGATCGCCCAGTCACTCGCATACACGATCAGAACCGGAGTTCGATCGCGATCGAAATGCCGCAGGATCGGTGTCGTCGCGATCTTCGTCTTCAATGTCGAAAACGCACGATGAGCACGGATCCAACGTTCGTCTCCAACTTCGACTTCGGGAATGGGCGGCGTCTGATCGGGGTGCCGAGTTCCGATCTACTGAGTTCGGCGCTTCACGATCCAAGATCTGGCGCAGATCGGGACGCTTCTTCAGTTCGGCGAAGTCCACCTCGCGCAGTTCATACAGGATCGCCGCGTAGATCGCGTAGTCTTCCAAGAAACGGCTGTAGTAATTGAGGCTACCCAAGAATGACTGCATCGATCGGAGCGATCCCGGGAACGGCAGATCCGTCAGTGTCGCGAGATCCTTCGGATTGGCTTCCAGCCCGTCGTTCGACACGCGATGTCCCAGATACTCCACCTTGCGCATCCCCCAAGAGCTCTTTTCCACACTGATCGAGAGGTTCCACTTATCGCAAGCATCCAGCAGGTGATCCACACGATCACACAGCTCATCCCACGATCCGGCCGTCAGCAGGATGTCATCGATGTACGGTCTGCGCCCCAACACTGATGGACGCCCCGGGTCTTCTGGCTCTCCTGACTCGATCAAGTCCGTAGTGACTTCGGAGCCCGACGATCGCGGTATCCTGGTGAACCCGTACAGCGCGTCGTCCAGAAGTCGCTGATAGATCTGGGGAGCGTTCTTCAGACCGAACGGCATCCGATTCCACTCGAACAGACCTATGTGAGTGATAAAGGCCGAGATCGCTCGGGCTCGATCGGTCATCGTCACCACCCAGAATCCACTAGCCATGTCCAGCGAGCAATACCAGAGCACTTTGTCCAGGTCTTCCAGCAGATCGTTGATCAGGGGCATCGGATACACCATTAGCCTGGTCAGGCTGTTGACGAGCCGATAATCGATACACAACCTGATATCCACTCCGTTCTTCTTGATGATCACGACGATCGGCGAAGCCCACGGCGATCGGGACTTCCTGATCATCTTGGCCGACAGCAACCCCTTGATCAGATCCGACACCTTCTCCACGAACTGGGGAGCGACCTTCCGAACTCGTTGGGCGATCGGTTTCGCATCGCCCACGTCGATGTCGCAGGTGACGCCCCGGGCAGCTGGCGGAAGCGCATTGCCCTTGCCGATCAGCAGGTGCCTCCTGTGCCAGATCTTCTTTCGCAGTCGATCGATCTCCTCCGGGGTGTTGAACTCCAGATCTCCCACCTTGATGTCGTCGATCTTCACCTCATCTGTCGTCGAGATCACGATTTCCGGAAGCACAGCTAATTCGCCTTCGACGTCTTCGGCTGATAGATTCCCGCCCTCATGGTAATGGACTTGATCATCAGCGTCAACATCTCGATCATCCACGTCAACATCTCGATCTGGTTCAGTCGCAACGGGATCGTCCCGATTGGCGGTGGGTTTGATCTCGACTTCTACCTGATCACCTCCAACGACCGCTGAGTCTTCGACCACATGCGACCGTCGTTCCGGTGCTGGAACACCGTCGCCAGCTTTATCATCATTCGATTTCGGCGCTTCGACGGCTAAAGTCGCCCCATGGGGTACCCGATCGGTACTCCCGCCCCCGAGATCTGGTTCGACGGTACAGCCGTCGACCTGATCGGCCGATGGCACGTGAGGGGACACTGTTCCGCCATTCTCTGAGACTTTATCAACTTGTGGCTTCGCGTCATCCGTCACTGCATGCCGCGATTCGCCCCCTGGTCGAAGCGCATCAACGGCAGCCACCCCCAGATCGGAGCGCCTCACCTCCGATCCACTTGTCGGATCGAGTGGGCCTATCGACTGATCGGCGATCGGGGCTGCCTTGGGTCTCCGGAGAATGGCTTGGGGCGTCGGATAAGTCGGTCGCTCGACGGCCGATACTGGCGGTCCCGCTGGTATTTCCTCGTTAGCCAGCTGGTCCTCCGTCGTGGCTTAGAAGGCTAAGTTCTGCCATTCCATGTAGCGACGGGACCCGATCGACACATATCCTGGCACCCGGGGTATCCGATCTCCGGCCAGCCACATCGCGATCCGTTCATTCCGGTGCAGGACAAGGTCCTTGTCCCCGATGTTGGTAACCTGGAGATATCGGATCCGACCAGGTCCACGGACCACGGTCGGCACCCAACGATCTCCGCGGGTAACCCACAGCTTCTCTCGATCTGTCACCTTCATCCGCAGCGGAAGCTCGAACGAATCTCCGATCGCGATCTGCACTCCTTGATCCACGCACACATGTCGTACGTTGTCATTATACAGCTGTCGGCGTCCGCTAAGCTGGATCTTGACTTCGTCGGGCAGGCAGATAGAGCCGTTCGCGAGATCGAGGCGGATCCCAGCTGGAACCATGAAGTCCATACCCAGGATCGCCTCTTGTCCTGACAGATCGCCGACCCAGATATCGAAGAAATACACCAGTGATCCTGCTAGTGTAACCTTGATCCTGGTCCTTCCTTCCGTCATGTACACGCTTTCACCGATTCCCACACACTCCTGGCTCTGACTCGTGTCGACATAGCACCCCACCTTACGAGCAAAGGCGGTGTCCACGATGGACACCTCGGCGCCAGTGTCTAAGAGTAAGATCGACTTCTCATTGTTGATCTTGCCAGTGATCTTGGCCTGACGGAACCACTTACCTGGCGAATGGTGTTTCCAATATCCCCTGGACTCTCCAGGAAGTAGATCGGTCACCACATCACCAGATCGGCGGTGCTCGCTGACGCGAGGCAGACTTCGATCATGATCATACTTCGGGATCTCAGTCGTCACTTCCCCATCAGCTGGCCTGAGCCATTCCTCCGGTCTGCGCTGCTTCCAATAACCCCGAGTTTCTCCAGACTGGAGATCCAAGGGCACTTCGGCGTCAGAGCGGCGGAAGTCGTCCGATCGATGTGGACTCAAGACCTTGGCGGCAGATTTCGCATGCAGATCACATGTATTACCGCGTAGATCAGTCCGTCCACTTACTCGACCTACCGTGTTCTTGTTCACGTATGCATAGATGCAATACCTAGAACTCGGCTCGTACCGGATTCCAACCCGGCGAGAGTCCTAGTTTAACATCTTCTCGGCGATCGCGGGCAACATGCCTGCGTGATTCACCGGGTTGAACCATTGACGGATCTGATTGTAGAATTCCTCCATCGGACACTTGCCCATATCATGCAGCTCGCCGCATCCGCGGCACACAAACAGGCAGCGATCCGCCGGATGTCCTCGCTTTCCACACTTCTCGCACGTCAAACGTCTCCAGCAATCCAGATCCGTGTGCTTCCGTGATCCACAGTGCGAGCAGCGGCTTGATCGCTCCGATCCATCGGGCGACGATCGTGATCTTGGATCTGATCGAGGTGAGTCATGATTGATCGGCGCTTGGTTGCCTCGATCCGGCTTCGTCACGTCGCCCCCAGTGCTGCGAGGCTTGTCTTCGGCTGAAGCTAGGTAAACACGACGTAGATCGCCCTCCGAGTCCGATCCGTCCGATCCGGTGTCTGATCCAGACTCCTGTCTCGCGATCTGAACTGCACGCACTGCCAGCTTGGTCGTGGCGGCTGGTGCTGAGGTCGGAACCTTCTGGCGATACTTCGATCCAAAGGCAGATCGCTTCTGTCTGCTCTTCGCGCGTTCTCGAGCGCGCAGGACTTCCTCCAGATCATCTGCGTCCGCTAGCCGAAGTAGGGTCAACTGATCGGCCAGTTCGTGATCGCCCAGCGTCTCAATAAAGTGTTCGACGTGTTCTCGACGGGCTTTGGAATCTCCATCCTTGATCTTCAATCTCGCACGTAGAGCCGCCACATTGAGCCGATAGAGGTACTCCAGCGGCGATTCGTCTGATCGCTTGCGAGAATGGTAGTACTGCCAGGCGACCGATACTCCCAGCCCACAATACTGGATCTGGAAGCTCCGGAGCAGATCGCTCCACTTGTTCCGCGTCGATCGACCCAGCTGGCGATACCAGTTCTTCGCCGGGCCCGTGAGTAGATCAGCGAAGGTCAGACACTTCTCTTCGTCCGTAGCCTGATCTCGCAGGAACGCCGATTTCACCTTGCAATCCACGATCGGGCTCGGTCTTCGTCTTGATCCTTGCCACTGAACTCCTTCAGATCGGACATTGCTGAGATCCGCACACGTTGGATCAGGGAGGACCCAGTGGATCCCGAGGCAGCGGTAGCCACCACCGCAGGGGCCGAACTCGGCAGATCGATGTCGTCCGGGTCGTATTCCCACTGCGAGCAGTCTTGATCCGGCGATCCGGCTGATTCCATCTCCACGTCCCGTGATCCCACATTGTCGTCGACCGCTGGAGCAGGCGTTGCCACCGCGGCCTGTTGTTCACTCAAGAATCTGGCCATCGCAGCCTGAAAGTAGGACTCCAGTCTGTCATTCGACTCGTCCGATCCGGTAGCACTGGTGGTCCGATCGGTCGACTTGGGTTTCTGCTTCCGAGGTCCTGATCGCGTGCGTTCTTGACGTTGGTTACGCGATCGGGCCTCCAACATCGCCGATCCGGAAGGTCCGAGAGACATCCGCTGAGGTTCAGACGATGTATCCGATACATGTTCGGCTGCCGAGACGTAGGGAGACGACGATCGGTACCCTGTAGATTCCGCCCGCGGCGACGACATCGGTGCCGGCGACACAAGATCTGGCGCCTTCGGGTCCGGACGGTCCGCGATCACGTCGACCAGAGGTCGCAGCTTGTCGACCAATGTCTGGATCGCCGTCTGGATCGCGTCGAGATCTAGATCGAAAAGATCATTCGCCTCGAAGGCGCCAGCTACGAAGCCGGCTTCCTTCAGCAGTCCGAGCAGGTTCTTCACCGCCGACAACTTGTTGTCCGTCGCGCGGGGGGCCGAGATTGGGCCCTTCGGGTCGCCGATCTGCTTCGGCCGCACGATCACCATGACCGGATCTTGACGCAAGAAGTCCCGCAGCTCCTTCAGGTGATACGGACGTTCCAAGTCAGCTTCAGACCAGTCGGGCGCCAGCGATCCGGGATCTTCGTCGTCCAAGCCAGGCGCTCTCAGCTTCCTCCGCGCGATCTGGGCCTTGTCCGCGATCGCGTCCAGGTAGTCGGGATCGAGCCTGATCAGCGAGTCTGCGAATGCATATCGGTCCGATCCGGCTTTGGTTTGTTTTGTTAGTGAATCTCGGTTCGCACCGAGATCCACCGGGGTCCCCGAAGGGACCTGGGGAGGATGTTGAGGTTTGTCTTCTAGATCTGTCTCCAGATCGCCCTCGATTCCGTCGACAGAAGTCCTCCGAGCACTCTGTCGATCCGCGGATCTCGTTTTGTTCAGCAGCGTCTCCGTCGATCCGATATCCGACGACGCCTCTTCCCCTGGTTCTTTCTTCACTTGCGCATCTTCTGCGGACTCACGGTGAAATCCGGAGTCCCCAAGAGATCCGGGCACGCGCACCATTGTGGTGTAGCGGGATCAGCCAAAATCTGGTTAAGGCTTGATCGAGCTTCCCACCAGCGCCCAGACACCGACTAACGGAGGGGGTTCCCCAACGATCCGTGATCGGCTAAACTTGTTCTCACCTTGTGTACCCGTCGGCGGGCTGGATCTGCTCTCTCGGGGCTCCGAGGATGCAGCACTTGGTGAAGATCGAGTGTCTTGGCGTGACGCGGGGATGGTTCGTGGAGCAGCGCGGGAATTCTTCGCTCTGCGTCCGAGTATACGTTCCGATCGAGGGTTCTTCGCTGCGATCGGCCGGCCTGGAGTCGATCCAAGGCCTGTGGTTGCCCTTTCGGGTGTGTTCCTTCCTTCCTTGAGTTGCTTGCCGCTTCCTATAGCGGGATCGGGGTTGATCGAGAGGAGGACGATCGCCGGCCAAGCAGTATCCGGACGATCGGGGGTTTGCACACAAGAAATAGATGACTAGAGTAGGTCAAGCTGGCCAATGTATTAATCCAGTCTTAACCGTACCGCTAGTTCACTACCCAAAGTGTCGACACTTGCCGAGGCCAATGGAGTTCCTGGGACTTGGTGACTTGAGGGGACTTGGTGACTTGAGGGGACTTGTGCTCTTCGGTGCAAAAACTCTTCTGATTTATGTTTAGCGGGTGTCCTCCTACCGCTACCATCCTGCCTATCTTCCTACAACCGAACAACCACTGGATCCTTGCCCCGGCTTCGCTCTCCGGTGCCCCCCATCTTGGCCGATCGGCGATCAGCAATCCACCCTCGATCGGCAACTCAACCCCGATCGGCAACTCACCCTCGATCAGCAACTCACCCTCGATCGGCAACTTGCCCTCGATCGGCAACTCGCGATCGGCCCTTGATCGGCGATCGGCAATCCGCTCTCGATCGACTCGGGTAAACGGCAATCCACCACCGATCCGTCCGCCCCGGTGCTTGGACTACCCGGATCTCCGATGCTGGACCTCGATCTTGGTCTAGGTCCTCACTCGCTGACTCCGCTCCACTGTCTAGACGCGATCGCTCGTCGCCCACTCTGATATACGTCACTTACGCGTCGACGTCACTCGATCACCTGATATCTTCTCTTGATCTGGCTCCACACTCAACGCCTGTCGCCCGATCGCCGATCCCATCTGGTTCCATCGATCGGCTACGTTGCCTTTCTCGGAGAACATCGTTCGAGAAGGATTCTTATCCAGCGCTTCTCCACAGCACCTCAGTCCCTCTTCCTTTCTCTCTTATCGGCAGCCAGGCGACATGCCCGGCGACCATTCAGCGCAGCCACAGCGCCACGCCACTCAACAGTGTTGCAAGCCCGGCAGGGAGAGATCACATACAACAATGTAGCACAGGTCAGCATCATGCATCGTCTACCGCAGTTCGTGCCGCGAACTACATGGCGTAAGTGCGTCACGCAGCCGAACGTGGTTGGCGCCCCCGTTATTGGAGCCCATGCGTCA